>CM019828.1:80316062-80855305 GCA_009763385.1 Coix lacryma-jobi var. lacryma-jobi | reverse complement strand
CAAAAACAACAAACATGAGTTTGGGTCTAAACGGGATGTGGGGGTTGCGTGGTCCGTTGTGAAAAATTCAACCGTGAGTTTTTCGGCGCATCAAGTGGTAAAACGGCCCTCCTGCGCGATGTTGCGGCACCGTTCCTCCAAAAATGAAAGTGCAAAAAACCCACCAAACATGAGTTTTGGGTCAAACGGAGATGATTGGGTGCATCCGTTGTGAACAATTCAACCGTGAATTTTTTCAGTGCATTAGTGTTTAAAATGGCCATCCTGCGAGAGTTTTGCTTGCCCGTTCCACCGGAAATGAAAGTGCCTAAAAAACCAAACAAACATTGAGTTTTGGGTCAAATGGAGATGATTGGGTGCGTCCGTTTGTGAAAATTCAACCGTGAGTTTTTCGGCCGCATCAGTGGTTAAAACGGCCCTCCTGCGCGAGTTTTGCGGCACCCTTTCCTCCGAAAATGAAAGTGCAAAAACCCACCAACATGAGTTTTGGGTCAAACGGGGATGATTGGGTGGTCGAGTTCGTTGTGAAAAATCAACCGTGAATTTTTCGGTGCATCAGTGGTTGAAAACGGCCTCCTGGCGCGAGTTTTGCGGCACCATTCCTCCGAAAATGAAGTGCCAAAAGCCACCAAACAAGAGTTTTGGGTCAAACGAAGATGATTGGTGCGTCCGTTGTGAACAATTCAACGTGAATTTTTTGGTGCATCATTGGTTAAAATGGTCGTCCTGCGCGAGGTTTTGCTTGCCCGTTCCTCCGGAAATGAAAGTGCCAAAAACCCAACAAACAGATTTTCGGTCAAACGGAGATGATTGGTGCGTCCGTTGTGAACAATTCAACCGTGGTTTTCGGTGCATCAGTGGTTAAAACGGCCCCTCCTGCGCGAGTTTTGCGGGCACCGTTCCTCCGAAAATGAAAGTGCCAAAAACCCACCAAACATGAGTTTTGGGTCACAACGGAGATGATTGGGTGCATCCGTTGTGAACAATTCAACCTTGAATTTTTTGGTGCAACAGTGGTTAAAACGGCCCTCCTGCGCCAGTTTTGCGGCACCGTTCCTCCAAAATTGAAACTGCCAAAAACCCACCAAACATGAGTTTTGGGTCAAACGGGGATGATTGGGTGCGTAGCGTTGTGAAAAATTTCAACCGTGAATTTTTCGATGCAATCAGTGGTTAAAAACGGCCCTCCTGTGCGAGTTTTGCGGCACCTTTCCTCCGAAAATGAAAGTGCCAAAAAACCCACCAAACATGAGTTTTGGGTCAAACGGGGATGATTGGGTGCGTCCGTTGTGAAAAATTACACCCGTGAATTTTTCGGTGCATCAGTGGTGAAAAGGCCCTCCTGCGCGAGTTTTGCGGCACCGTTCCTCCGAAAATGAAAGTGCCAAAAACTCACCAAACATGAGTTTTGGGTCAACGGAGATGATTGGGTGCATCCGTTGTGAACAATTCAACCGTGAATTTATTTGTGGTGCAACAGTGGTTAAAAAGGCCCTCCTGCGCCAGTTTTGCGGCACCGTTCCTCCAAAAATGAAAACTGCCAAAAACCCACCAAAAATGAGTTTTGGGTCCAAACGGGGATGATTGGGTGCGTCCGTTGTGAAAAATTCAACCGCGAATTTTTCCGTTGCATCAGTGGTGAAAACGGCCCTCCTGCGCGAGTTTTGCTGGCACCGTTCCTCCGAAAATGAAAGTGCCAAAAACCCACCAAACATGAGTTTTGGGTCAAACGGAGATGATGGGGTGCGTCCGTTGTCAACAATTCAACCGTGAATTTTTCGGTGCATCAGTGGTTAAAATGGCCCTCCTACGCGTGTTTTGCAGCACCGTTCCTCCGGAAATGAAAGTGCCAAAAACCCACCAAACATGAGTTTTCGGTCAAACGGAGATGATTGGGTGCGTCGTTGCGAAAAAATCAACCGTGAGTTTTTCGGTGCATCAGTAGTTAAAACGGCCATCCTGCGCGAGTTTTGCGGCACCGTTCCTCCGAAAATGAAAGTGCCAAAAACCCACCAAACATGAGTTTTGGGTCAACGGAGATGATTGGGTGCGTCCGTTGTGAAAGATTCAACTGTGTGTTTTTCGGTGCATCCGTGGGTAAAATGCCCTCCTGCGCGAGTTTTGCAGCACCGTTCCTCCGGAAATGAAAGTGTCAAAACCCCACCAAACATGAGTTTGGGTCAAACAGAGATGATTGGTGCGTCCGTTGTGAAAAATTCAACCGTGGAGTTTTTCGGTGCATCAGTGGTGAAAACGGCCCTCCTGCGCGAGTTTTGCGCACCCGTTCCTCCGAAAATGGAAGTGCCAAAAACCCACCAAACATGAGTTTTGGGTCAAACGGAGATGATTGGGTGCATCCGTTGTGAACAATTCAAACCGTGAATTTTTCGGTGCATCAAGTGTTTAAAATGGTCGTCCTGCGCGAGTTTTGCTTGCCCGTTCCTCCGGAAATGAATGTGCCAAAAACCCACAAACATGAGTTTTCGGTCAAACGGAGATGATTGGGTGCGTCCGTTGTGAACAATTCAAAAGTGAGTTTTTCGGTGCATCAGTGGTTTTAAAACGGCCCTCCTGTGCGAGTTTTCCGGACCGTTCCTCCGAAAATGAAAGAGTGCCAAAAACCCACCAAAATGAGTTTTGGGTCAAACGGAGATGATTGGGTGCATCCGTTGTGAACAATTCAATCGTGGAATTTTTCAGGTGGCATAGATGTTTAAAATGGCCATCCTGCGCGAGTTTTTGCTTGCCGTTCACGGAAATGAAGTGCCAAAAATCCACAAACATGAGTTTGGGGTCAAACGGAAGATGATTGGGTGGCATTCCATTGGTGAACAATTCAACCGTGATTTTTCGGTGCATCGTTTAAAATGGTCGTCCTGCGCGAGTTTTTTGCTTTGCCGTTCCTCCGGAAATGAAAGTACCAAAAACCCAACAAACATGAGTTTTCGGTCAAACGGAGATGATTGGGTCCGTTCCGTTGTGAACAATTCAACCGTGAGTTTTTCGGTGCTCAGTTGGTTAAAACGGCCCTCCTGCGCGAGTTTTGCGGCACCGTTCCTCCGAAAATGAAAGTGCCAAAAACCCACCAAACATGAGTTTTGGGTCAAACGGAGGTGATTGGGTGCATCCGTTGTGAACAATTCAATCGTGAATTTTTCAGTGCATTAGTGTTTAAAATAGCCATCCTGCGAGAGTTTTGCTTGCCCGTTCCACCGGAAATGAAAGTGCCAAAAATCCAACAAACATGAGTTTTGGGTCAAACGGAGATGGTTGGGGTGCATCCATTTGTGAACCAATTCAACCGTGAATTTTTCGGTGCAATCAGTGTTTAAAATGGTCGTCCTGCGCGAGTTTTTGCTTGCCCGTTCCTCCGGAAATGAAAGTGCCAAAAACCCAACAAACATGAGTTTTCGGTCAAACGGAGATGATTGGGTGCGTCCGTTGTGAACAATTCAACCGTGAGTTTTTCGGTGCATCAGTGGTTAAAACGGCCCTCCTGCGCGAGTTTTGCGGCACCGTTCCTCCGAAAATGAAAGTGCCAAAAACCCACCAAACATGAGTTTTGGGTCAAACGGAGATGATTGGGTGCGTCCGTTGTGAAAGTTTCAACTGTGTGTTTTTCGGTGCATCCGTGGGTAAAATGCCCTCCTGCGCGAGTTTTGCAGCACCGTTCCTCCGGAAATGAAAGTGTCAAAAACCCACCAAACATGAGTTTGGGGTCAAACAGAGATGATTGGTGCGTCCGTTGTGAAAAATTCAACCGTGAGTTTTTCGGTGCATCAGTGGTGAAAACGGCCCTCCTGCGCGAGTTTTGCGCCACCGTTCCTCCGAAAATGGAAGTGCCAAAAACCCACCAAACATGAGTTTTGGGTCAAACGGAGATGATTGGGTGCATCCGTTGTGAACAATTCAACCGTGAATTTTTCGGTGCATCAGTGTTTAAAATGGTCGTCCTGCGCGAGTTTTGCTTGCCCGTTCCTCCGGAAATGAAACTGTCAAAAACCCACCAAACATGAGTTTTGGGTCAAACAGAGATGATTGGTGCGTCCGTTGTGAAAAATTCAACCGTGAGTTTTTCGGTGCATCAGTGGTGAAAACGGCCCTCCTGCGCGAGTTTTGCGCCACCGTTCCTCCGAAAATGGAAGTGCCAAAAACCCACCAAACATGAGTTTTGGGTCAAACGGAGATGATTGGGTGCATCCGTTGTGAACAATTCAACCGTGAATTTTTCGGTGCATCAGTGTTTAAAATGGTCGTCCTGCGCGAGTTTTGCTTGCCCGTTCCTCCAGAAATGAAAGTGCCAAAAACCCAACAAACATGAGTTTTCGGTCAAACGGAGATGATTGGGTGCGTCCGTTGTGAACAATTCAACTGTGAGTTTTTCGGTGCATCAGTGGTTAAAACGGCCCTCCTGTGCGAGTTTTCCGGCACCGTTCCTCCGAAAATGAAAGTGCCAAAAACCCACCAAACATGAGTTTTGGGTCAAACGGAGATGATTGGGTGCATCCGTTGTGAACAATTCAATCGTGAATTTTTCAGTGCATTAGTGTTTAAAATGGCCATCCTGCGAGAGTTTTGCTTGCCCGTTCCACCAGAAATGAAAGTGCCAAAAATCCAACAAACATGAGTTTTGGGTCAAACGGAGATGATTGGGTGCATCCATTGTGAACAATTCAACCGTGAATTTTTCGGTGCATCAGTGTTTAAAATGGTCGTCCTGCGCGAGTTTTGCTTGCCCGTTCCTCCGGAAATGAAAGTGCCAAAAACCCAACAAACAAGATTTTTCGGTCAAACGGAGATGATTGGGTGCGTCCGTTGTGAACAATTCAACCGTGAGTTTTTCGGTGCATCAGTGGTTAAAACGGCCCTCCTGCGCGAGTTTTGCGGCACCGTTCCTCCGAAAATGAAAGTGCCAAAAACCCACCAAACATGAGTTTTGGGTCAAACAGAGATGATTGGGTGCATCCGTTGTGAACAATTCAACCGTGAATTTTTTGGTGCAACAGTGGTTAAAACGGCCCTCCTGCGCCAGTTTTGCGGCACCGTTCCTCCAAAAATGAAACTGCCAAAAACCCACCAAACATGAGTTTTGGGTCAAACGGGGATGATTGGGTGCGTGCGTTGTGAAAAATTCAACCGTGAATTTTTCGATGCATCAGTGGTGAAAACGGCCCTCCTGCGCGAGTTTTGCGGCACCGTTCCTCCGAAAATGAAAGTGCCAAAAACCCACCAAACATGAGTTTTGGGTCAAACGGAGATGATTGGGTGCGTCCGTTGTCAACAATTCAACCGTGAATTTTTCGGTGCATCAGTGGTTAAAACGGCCCTCCTACGCGAGTTTTGCGGCACCGTTCCTCCGGAAATGAAAGTGCCAAAACCCCACCAAACCTGAGTTTTGGGTCAAACGGACATGATTGGGTGCGTCCGTTGTGAAAAAATCAACCGTGAGTTTTTCGGTGCATCAGTGGTTAAAACGGCCCTCCTGCTCGAGTTTTGTGGCACCGTTCCTCCGGAAATGAAAGTGCCAAAAACCCACCAAACATGAGTTTTGGGTGAAACGGAGATGATTGGGTGCGTCCGTTGTGAAAAATTCAACCGTGAGTTTTTTGGCGCATCAGTGGTGAACACGGCCCTCCTGCGCGAGTTTTGCGGCACCGTTCCTCCGAAAATGAAAGTGCCAAAAACCCACCAAACATGAGTTTTGGGTCAAACGGAGGTGATTGGGTGCATCCGTTGTGAACAATTCAACCGTGAATTTTTCAGTGCATTAGTGTTTAAAATGGCCATCCTGCGAGAGTTTTGCTTGCCCGTTCCACTGCAAATGAAAGTGCCAAAAACCCGACAAACATGAGTTTTGGGTCAAACGGAGATGATTGGGTGCGTCCGTTGTGAAAAATTCAATCGTGAGTTTTTCGACGCATCAGTGGTGAAAACGGCCCTCCAGCGCGAGTTTTGCGGCACCGTTCCTCCAAAAATGAAAGTGCCAAAAACCCACCAAACATGAGTTTTGGGTCAAACAGAGATGATTGGGTGCGTCCGTTGTGAAAAATTCAACCGTGAGTTTTTCGGCGCATCAGTGGTTAAAACGGCCCTCCTGCGCGAGTTTTGCGGCACCTTTCCTCCGAAAATGAAAGTGCCAAAAACCCACCAAACATGAGTTTTGGGTCAAACGGGGATGATTGGGTGCGTTCGTTGTGAAAAATTCAACCGTGAATTTTTCGGTGCATCAGTGGTGAAAACGGCCCTCCTGCGCGAGTTTTGCGGCACCATTCCTCTGAAAATGGAAGTGCCAAAATGCCACCAAACATGAGTTTTGGGTCAAACGAAGATGATTGGGTGCGTCCGTTGTGAACAATTCAACCGTGAATTTTTTGGTGCATCAGTGGTTAAAACGGCCCTCCTGCGCCAGTTTTGCGGCACCGTTCCTCCGAAAATGAAAGTGCCAAAAACCCACCAAACATGAGTTTTGGGTCAAACGGGGATGATTGGGTGCGTCCGTTGTGAAAAATTCAACCGTGAGTTTTTCGGTGCATTAGTGGTTCAAACGGCCCTCCTGCGTGAGTTTTGCGGCACCGTTCCTCCGAAAATGAAAGTGCCAAAAACCCACCAAACATGAGTTTTGGGTCAAACGGAGATGATTGGGTGCATCCGTTGTGAACAATTCAACCATGAAATTTTCAGAGCATCAGTGTTTAAAATGGCCGTCCGGCGCGAGTTTTGCAGCACCGTTCCTCCGAAAATGAAAGTGCCCAAAACCCACCAAACATGAGTTTTGGGCCAAACAGAGATGATTGGGTGCGTCCATTGTGAAAAATTCAACTATGAGTTTTTCGGTGCATCAGTGGGTAAAACGGCCCTCCTGCGCGAGTTTTACGGCACCGTTCCTCTGGAAATGAAAGTGCCAAAAACCCACCAAACATGAGTTTTGGGTCAAACGGAGATGATTGGGTGCGTCCGTTGTGAAAGATTCAACTGTGTGTTTTTGGTGCATCTGTGGGTAAAACGGCCCTCTCATACGAATTTTGCGGCACCGTTCCTCCGGAAATGAAAGTGCCAAAAACCCACCAAACATGAGTTTTGGGTCAAACGAAGATGATTGGGTGCGTCCGTTGTGAAAAATTCAATCGTGAGTTTTTCGGTGCATAAGTGGTTAAAACGGCCCTCCTGCGCGAGTTTTGCGGCACCGTTCCTCCAGAAATGAATGTGCGAAAAACCCACCAAACATGATTTTTGGGTCAATCGGAGATGATTGGGTTCGTCCGTTGCGAAAAATTCAATCGTGAATTTTTCGGTGCATTAGTGGTTAAAACGGCCCTCCTGCGTGAGTTTTGCAGCACCGTTCCTCCGAAAATGAAAGTTCCAAAAACCCAGCAAACATGAGTTTTGGGTCAAACAGAGATGATTGGGTGCGTCCGTTGTGAAAGATTCAACTGTGTGTTTTTCGGTGCATCCGTGGGTAAAATGGCCCTCCCATACGAGTTTTGCGGCACCGTTCCTCCAGAAATGAATGTGCCAAAAACCCACCAAACATGAGTTTTGGGTCAAATGGAGATGATTGGGTGCGTCCGTTGTGTATAAAATTCAACCGTGAGTTTTTCGGTGCATCAGTGGTTAAAACGGCCCTCCAACGCGAGTTTTGCGGCACCGTTCCTCCGAAAATGAAAGTGCCAAAAACCCACCAAACATGAGTTTTGGGTCAAACGAAGATGATTGTGTGCGTTCGTTGTGAAAGATTCAACCGTGTGTTTTTCAGTGCATCAGTGGTTAAAACGGCCCTCGCATACGAGTTTTGCGGCATCGTTCCTCCGAAAATGAAAGTGCCAGAAACTCACCAAACATGAGTTTTGGGTCAAACGGAGATGATTGGGTGCGTCCGTTGTGAAAAATTCAACCGTGAATTTTTCGGTGCATCAGTGGTGAAAACGGCCATCCTGCGCGAGTTTCGCGGCACCGTTCCTTCTGAAATAAAAGTGCCAAATACCCACGAAATATGAGTTTTGGGTCAAACGAACATGATTGGGTGCGTCTGTGGGTAAAACGGTCCTCCTGCGCGAGTTTTGTAGCACCGTTCCTCCGGAAATGAAAGTGCCAAAAACCCACCAAACATGAGTTTTTGGTCAAGCGGAGATGATTGGGTGCGTCCGTTGTGAAAAATTCAACCGTGAGTTTTTCGGTGCATTAGTGGTGAAAACGGCCCTCCTGCACGAATTTTGCGGCACCGTTCCTCCGGAAATGAATGTGCCAAAAACCCACAAAACATGAGTTTTGGGTCAAACGGAGATGATTGGGTGTGTCCGTTGTGACAGATTCAACTGTGTGTTTTTTGGTGCATCAGTGGGTAAAATGGCCCTCCCATACGAGTTTTGCGGAACCGTTCCTCCGGAAATGAAAGTGCCAAAAACCCAGCAAACATGAGTTTTGGGTCAAACGGAGATGATTGGGTGTGTCCGTTGTGAAAGATTCAACTGTGTGTTTTTTGGTGCATCAGTGGGTAAAATGGCCCTCCCATACGAGTTTTGCGGAACCGTTCCTCCGGAAATGAAAATGCCAAAAACCCAGCAAACATGAGTTTTGGGTCAAACGGAGATGATTGGGTGCGTCTGTTGTGAAAAATTCAACCGTGAGTTTTTTGGTGCATCAGTGCTGAAAACGGCCCTCCTGTGCAAGTTTTGCGGCACCGTTCCTTCTGAAATAATAGTGCCAAAAACCCACGAAACATGAGTTTTGGGTCAAACGAAGATGATTGGGTGCGTCCGTTGCGAAAAATTCAACCGTGAGTTTTTCGGTGCTTGAGCGGGTAAAATGGCCGTCCTACGCGAGTTTTGCAGCACCGTTCCTCCGAAAATGAAAGTGCCCAAAACCCACCAAACATGAGTTTTGGGCCAAACGGAGATGATTGGGTGCGTCCATTGTGAAAAATTCAACTATGAGTTTTTCGGTGCATCAGTGGGTAAAACGGCCCACCTGCGCGAGTTTTGCGGCACCGTTCCTCCGGAAATGAAAGTGCCAAAAACCCACCAAACATGAGTTTTGGGTGAAACGGAGATGATTGGGTGCGTCCGTTGTGAAAAATTCAACCGTGAGTTTTTCGGTGCATCAGTGGTGAAAACGGCTCTCCTGTGCGAGTTTTGCGGCACCGTTCCTTCTGAAATAATAGTGCCAAAAACCCACGAAACATGAGTTTTGGGTCAAACGAAGATGATTGGGTGCGTCCGTTGCGAAAAATTCAACCGTGAGTTTTTCGGTGCATGAGCGGGTAAAATGGCCGTCCTGCGCAAGTTTTGCAGCACCGTTCCTCCGAAAATGAAAGTGCCCAAAACCCACCAAACATGAGTTTTGGGCCAAACGGAGATGATTGGGTGCGTCCATTGTGAAAAATTCAACTATGAGTTTTTCGGTGCATCAGTGGGTAAAACGGCCCTCCTGCGCGAGTTTTGCGGCACCGTTCCTCCGGAAATGAAAGTGCCAAAAACCCACCAAACATGAGTTTTGGGTCAAACGGAGATGATTGGGTGCGTCCGTTGTGAAAGATTCAACTGTGTGTTTTTGGTGCATCTGTGGGTAAAACGGCCCTCCCATACGAGTTTTGCGGCATCGTTCCTCCGGAAATGAAAGTGCCAAAAACCCACCAAACATGAGTTTTGGGTCAAACGAAGATGATTGGGTGCGTCCGTTGTGAAAAATTCAATCGTGAGTTTTTCGGTGCATAAGTGGTTAAAACGGCCCTCCTGCGCGAGTTTTGCGGCACCGTTCCTCCGGAAATGAATGTGCGAAAAACCCACCAAACATGATTTTTGGGTCAATCGGAGATGATTGGGTTCGTCCGTTGCGAAAAATTAAATCGTGAATTTTTCGGTGCATTAGTGGTTAAAACGGCCCTCCTGCGTGGGTTTTGCAGCACCGTTCCTCCGAAAATGAAAGTTTCAAAAACCGAGCAAACATGAGTTTTGGGTCAAACCGAGATGATTGGGTGCGTCCGTTGTGAAAGATTCAACTGTGTGTTTTTCGGTGCATCCGTGGGTAAAATGGCCCTCCCATACGAGTTTTGCGGCACCGTTCCTTCGGAAATGAAAGTGCCAAAAACCCACCAAACATGAGTTTTGGGTGAAACGGAGATGATTGGGTGCGTCCGTTGTGAAAAATTCAACCGTGAGTTTTTCGGTGCATCAGTGGTGAAAACGGCCCTCCTGTGCGAGTTTTGCGGCACCGTTCCTTATGAAATAAAAGTGTCAAAAACCCACGAAACATGAGTTTTGGGTCAAACAAAGATGATTGGGTGTGTCCGTTGCGAAAAATTCAACCGTGAGTTTTTCGGTGCATCAGTCGGTAAAACGGCCATCCTGCGCGAGTTTTGCAGCACTGTTCCTCCGGAGATGAAAGTGCCAAAAACCCACCAAACATGAGTTTTGGGTCAAACGGAGATGATTGGGTGCGTCTGTTGTGAAAGATTCAACTGTGTATTTTTCGGTGCATCCGTGGGTAAAATGGCCCTCTCATACGAGTTTTGCGGCACCGTTCCTCCGGAAATGAAAGTGCCAAAAACCCACCAAACATGAGTTTTGGGTCAAACGGAGATGATTGGGTGCGTCCGTTGTAAAAAATTCAACCGTGAGTTTTTCGGTGCATTAGTGGTGAAAACGGCCCTCCTGCACGAATTTTGCGGCACCTTTCCTCCGGAAATGAAAGTGCCAAAAACACACCCAACATGAGTTTTGGGTCAAACGGAGATGATTGGGTGCGTCCGTTGCGAAAAAAATCAACTGTGAGGTTTTCGGTGCATCAGTGGTTAAAACGGCCCTCCTGCGCGAGTATTGCAGCACCGTTACTCCGAAAATGAAAGTGCCAAAAACCGACCAAACATGAGTTTTGGGTCAAACGGAGATGATTGGGTGTGTCCGTTGTGAAAGATTCAACTGTGTGTTTTTCGGTGCATCAGTGGGTAAAATGGCCCTCCCATACGAGTTTTGCGGCACCGTTCCTCCAGAAATGAAAGTGCCAAAAACCCACCAAACATGAGTTTTGGGTCAAACGGAGATGATTGGGTGCGTCCGTTGTGAAAAATTCAACCGTGAGTTTTTCGGTGCATCAGTGGTGAAAACGGCCCTCCTGTGCGAGTTTTGCGGCACCGTTCCTTCTGAAATAATAGTGCCAAAAACCCACGAAACATGAGTTTTGGGTCAAACGAAGATGATTGGGTGCGTCCGTTGCGAAAAATTCAACAGTGAGTTTTTTGGTGCATGAGCGGGTAAAATGGTCGTCCTGCGCGAGTTTTGCAGCACCGTTCCTCCGAAAATGAAAGTGCCCAAAACCCACCAAACATGAGTTTTGGGCCAAACGGAGATGATTGGGTGCGTCCATTGTGAAAAATTCAACTATGAGTTTTTCGGTGCCTCAGTGGATAAAACGGCCCTCCTGCGCGAGTTTTGCGGCACCGTTCCTCCGGAAATGAAAGTGCCAAAAACCCACCAAACAAGAGTTTTGGGTCAAATGGAGATGATTGGGTGCGTCCATTGTGAAAAATTCAATCGTGAGTTTTTCGGTGCATAAGTGGTTAAAACGGCCCTCCTGCGCGAGTTTTGCGGCACCGTTCCTCCCGAAATAAATGTGCCAAAACCCCACCAAACATGATTTTTGGGTCAAACGGAGATCCCTAGGAAGGCCTCGCAGAGGTGGGAAAAGATAGCAATATGAAAGATAGCATTTGGAGTAATGTGATTGAGGGTCAAACCATAATAATGGAGCAATCCCCTTAAAAAATCAGATGCTGGGAGACCCAACCCATGCTCGACAAAGGACTTGAAGATCAAGATCTCCGTCGCATCGGGGGCTGGAGCACGATGATCAATCGGCACCTTCCACCCGTCCATTGGCTGCGAACGAAGCAACCCTTGCTGGACCAGATGTACCAGCTCCACCTCCCTAGTGTCGGGAGCCTTCCAGGCACGAACATCAGTGGGAGGGCACGGGTGGCGCGGCCTTCCGCCAGTGGTTATCTTCTTCTTCTCCTCCCGAGATTGCGTCTTTGGACCCATATTGACTACAAGGGTCTTTTTTGCATCAACTAAGGGATCGACTATGAGGAGTTTTTGTCTCAGAAACAAAGGCTCGATAGATGAGTGAAAAATTTGTGCATCAATGGTGGCATATTATAGATTTGTTATGGGCAAACCGTTCAGTTCTCACAGACGGTGTTATAGAACCGTCCAAAACCCTAATGGTTGAAAGAACAGTCTAGACGGCGTCAGCGAAGACAAACACGCAACCCTGTAAACAGAAGTTATCATTTCTTCACAAGAGCTTTTAGCACTCAGAATCAAAAATAAAGGACTTAGAAAACCTTCCAAGTACCCGGATCTTAACAATTATTACTCAGAATTACCAAGAGATACACGGTTACATCTTGAGATGAAGCAGATGCTTACAAGCAGATTCAAGTACAAGCTCAACCAGGATGTAAAACACTACTCTAGTGTAATCAAGGTACAAAGTCTTGATGCGCAGTGCATCAAGGCCTGGGTTCAGTGAGTCGAAGCAAAGCAGGCACATAACCTTGGGTAGATACTATCTTTTTTAGTGCATCCCAAGGTGGGTTCAAGGCTCTATCCCAGTACACAAGGAACTTGATAGTCAGCCCAAACCCTAACACCTTTTGACAACCTGTGACCCTGAGGTTGCCAGCGATGCGGGAGTCACAAGAGTTCTTCTACGCGCAACTTTGTATCCCTTTGCTCACGACCACTTGGAAACTACCCGGACGGATGGACCTTTCACAAGAGTTCTTCTGGGCACTTCAACTATCCTACATAAGGAAGACACCAGGGAGCTCGGACATCTCTACTATGGACATTATAATGCTCAACGAAGTTAAGGAGGTCATGTACTCAAAAAGTGTGGCATGCTTACTCTCCAGGTAGGGTATTTATAGGCAACCGCTCTTGGTCTATAGACTCAGTTTACAAACACAATCAAGCAGAGCTCATTAAGTGCACCCACAAATGTACTGTTACTCAAGTGAAGTCTAACACTACAGGAGGCTTATCTGTTTCACGTGCAAGCTTCAAGGGGTAACGGACAAATGCGTTGCAGTTGCACAAACGACAAGGCATCATTAAAGCAGACAGATGATACAGTCACTAGCCAATTATTGTTGTCTCTAGCAGTGATCTTTATTGAGTGGGGGGTGAAAAGGGATGTTTGATAAAAACATTACCCACCTGAAGCTAAATCACTATCACTCGGATGGATTACATTAAGGCAGTGTCATGTATTAACTTCATACAAATCTCAAGGATTACTCGGATGATATATTCAAGACCCTAAGTACCGACTCCTCTAGTACTCGAAACTTAGGCTCGGGGGTTGCAGAGTATATATCATCGAAGATAAGTTTTTCTCATATAAAAATTAAATGGTAAAAAGGGCTCTAAGATCCTCAAAGTTATTTCTTAAATAACAAGAGGCTTGGGGGCTACACCCTATGGGTGCACTTTTTCTGGATAAGTGCACACCATAGAGTTTTTTTCATCTACAGAGCACTTCAAGATTTCTTGAAACATTACTCGGATGATTCTTGAAAGAAACCAGAAGATAACGTTTTAGAGAAACATTGAAGAGCTCGGGGGCTTGATGGACCATAATGTCAAAGATATCATCCAAAGATGACTACTCGGATTAAGTCCTGGGAAGTCAAGGAAAGATCCGAAGACATGATATGAAGTGTACATGGATTAGGACTTGTATTGTAAACTAGTCAAGCTATTGAAGGAAGTCTTGTAATTAGAATAGGACTCCTCTGTTGTATACGACTAGGACTCGGTATATGTCGTGCTTCACCCGGATATATAAGGGGAAGCAGGCGCATACCCCTATATTGAATCTCAGATCATAACACAAGGCACACGCCGCCACCGGACGTAAGGTATTACGCTATTAAGCGGCCTGAGCTAGTATAAATCGTTGTCTCTGTGTACTCGCCGAGTTCTATGAACGCCGATCTCCACCGAACAAATCGTCTGGGAATCCCCAAGACGAGTTGCCGGTTAATAAACACCTACAGTATCTTTATCCTCTTAAGTTTTTTCATTCTATAAACAAATTCAAAAAAAATGTGAGCACATGAAAGCTCACTCTTAATATGGGCACATGAAGGCTCACCATTAATCAAAAAAGAGACAAAAATATATGAGCACATGAAGGCTCAATGCTATTAAGGGAACCGGCTTGGGGGAGACGCACCCCCGTTATCTTTGTGATTCAGGTATATCTTTATTATTATTATTATTACTATTATTATTATTTTTTTTAGTTTTTATATATTTTATTTTAAATTGTGTTAGATTAAATAAATAAAATAATGTGTCTAGTTTGTTTTAAGAAGTTGATGACCAAAGAAGAACCCTCTCTCTCTAATCTTTTGCATGGAAATGATGAATAGTTGCTCTATCTAATTTCTTTCAAGTACATAGCCTTCAAAGCATGAGTTCTCCTAATTAATAAAGATGTCTTAAAATAAAATTAAATGCATGGTTGCAAATACTTGATCTAAGGTCTAGGTAATTGGGATATGACATGTGATAATCTAAGCCGCTATTATCTTGTTCTAAACAACACTAAAGTTCCGGAGATTTCTAAATATGAATATGACTAATAATTGCATTGAGTTAAGTTAAGCTTTGTGATCCTGTGGGAAGTTATCATGCCATTGAGATCACTTACACATTTTGATGAGGACATCAACACCAGCGATACATCCTCTCCGACACAACCTATAGCTGGTCCTCTTACTCGTGCTCGTGCTCGTCAACTTAATCATCAAGTGAGTTCTTTGATAAGCTCTTGTCCATCTTGTTTAGACAATGAAAACGCGTGCACTCTTGTTTTGATTAGGAACCGAGGAGAAGACCGAAAGGGAGAAGGAGAAGGACTCACGCTAGCTGGATTCGGACTGCAGCAAAGCGCCAACTTGTGACCGTCACCACGGTTGCATACGAATTCGGATTAAGGCGCTTCAGGACTTGTTGGAAAGCTTATCCAGTCTACTTTTGTATGAATCAAGTCCCACATCAATACCTATTTGGCAGAAGCGGCAATGATCCAATTACCGTCGATAGGTCTTGCTGTCCAGGGTGCTGCGTCACCTCATTTTGGGCTGATGGCACATGTATCAAGTTGGGTCCATTAGGGACGCGTCCTAGGGTTGGAGGACGACCGCAACACCCCTTTGGTCGTCAATCCATCTACTTATATCCCTCTATAGCCGCCATGGTCGGGTTGGGTTTTGTTTAGATCAAGTTTAGCCTTCGCTACTTGCTTGTAGGCGCGCGTGCTGGACCACCCGTCCGTCTCCTTGTATTCGGAACCCCATTGTTGATTAAGATTCAGTTTGGAACCTTCAATTTCATGTTGCAATTCTGTGCTTGTTTCCTCGTTCTTGCTAGTTCTTCGATTGCTTGCAGTACGGGAGCCCTAGGGGCTGGTTGTCGCGCTCCACAAGATCGTGATGGCTATTGGACGTGGTGTATTGGTTGCTAAGTCGCGGTCTTGAGGTCTGTAGTCGGGCCGTGAACGTCATCTCCATCCACCAATCGAGTTATCCCCCGTTTCTCATCAAAAGATCGGGCAAAAACCCTAGCGGGTTCGCATCAGTTGGTAATCAGAGCAAGGTTCTTCGGTGAGAGACTTCTAATCCTTTGTTGTTTTTAATTAATTTCATATAGTCCAGAAAAGCCAAAAAAATAGTAGATTAGTTTTTCCATAATCCTTTTAAACCTTTGTGCCTTGGCTAGTACCGTTTAGTTAGGGCTTGTTGAATTTGCGTTGCTTCGGTTTGTGTCGAGTTGCTGGTCTTAGTGTCTAGTCCTTTAGAGTTTCGAGTTCTTGTCACCATCTATACACAACCGAGTATTACCATATCTTTTCTCTGTCGAATCTGTGGTGAAGTCCGAATTGAACTGTGGTCTTCGTCCGGATCGAGTCGAGTTCCAATCTGAGTTCCACCAACGTGATCAAAAAGGAAGTCGAGTAGAACTCGACAATAGGTGGAATCCATTTTGTGGTTTGTTCTGAGTGGGAAACCGAGTAGAACTTGGAGTCCGCGTGTTGATCTATCCTGAATTATGACTACTTGATCCAAAAGAAAGATAACTCCATACTTGTTCGGCCTTACTCTAGAGAGAGAAAAAGAAAAGGGGCTGTTTTTCATATTGATTTTAGTCGAATTGCTCTTGTTACCAGAATACCCCTGTACTTTCGGAAAAAGTGTGTGTAGAGAATTGCTCTTTTGTATTCTTTTGTTCATATAATCAGTTTTTGTGGTTGCCCAAAAAAAGAAAAAAAAAGAAAAGAGAAAAGATTCAAAAGAAAAGGGGCTGTTTTTCATATTGATTTTAGGACTGTTCCACCTTGTTTTCGGGGGTGTGCTGTGGTTTCCTTTATGTCCAGGCTCGCGTCTCTAGCACGGTCTAGCCTAGGACCAGCACAGTACCGTCGTCGAACGTTTATTCAGCTCGCTTTTATAACTAACGTGGTGCTAGTTCGTTCCTTGTTTCAGCCCACCTATAGCTCCACATACTCTACAGCTTGACAGGTCTTGTGCTGCAGCACCGATACACTTCATCCATTGCTGAAGACTTGTTGGTAGACGACCTCTCCTGTCAAGCAAGGTAAGAATTGGTAAGAACTTGTGTAACAAGTTGAGTCTGAGCGACTTGTTGTAGCTACATCCTAATAGTTGTAGGGCTTTTATTTCTTCACTTGCCTTTCTTGTTGTCTTTGTCTTTGAAACATGACAGGGGCAGATGATGATAACGAAATACCACATACACCTCGCACTAAGGGCATCATACAACATTTTGAAAGGAAAGTGAAGCTGCACACAGAGGGACTTGATAACGACTTGCAGGTGACAAATGAAAAGCTGGGGCAGTTGGAGGCTACACAGATTGCCACAAACAACAAGCTTACAAGTTTGGAGGAATCCGTTGCTAGTGTGGACAAAATCCTTGCTGCTCTCCTAAGGCGATTGGATGACTTCCACACCGAAGATAAAGAGAAGCATAAAGAAGAAAAGGAGGGAGATCGAGAGCACGGTAGTCATGAAGATGACTACACTGCTGATACTGAACATGATGATCAAGACACTCGTGATCGACGTCGCCTAACCGTAGAGGTATGGGTGGCAACCGCCGACGCGAGGTACACAATAATGATGATGCTTTCAGTAAGATTAAATTTAAAATACCTCCTTTTGATGGTAAATATGACCCTGATGCCTACATTACTTGGGAGATTGTTGTTGATCAAAAGTTTGCATGTCATGAATTTCGTGAGACTACACGTGTTAGGGCTGCTACTAGTGAGTTTACAGATTTTGCTTCTGTTTGGTGGATAGAATATGGCAAGAAAAATCCTAATAACATACTTAAAACTTGTGATGCGCTGAAACGAGCCATGAGAGCTAGATTTGTTCCATCTTACTATGCCCGTGATATGATAAATAAGTTGCAGCAATAGAGACAAGGTGCTAAAAGTGTAGCAGAATATTATCAGGAATTACAAATGGGTGTGTTGCGTTGTAACCTAGAGGAGGATGAGGAACCGGCTATGGCTAGATTTTTGGGTGGGTTAAATCGGGAAATTCAGGATATCCTCGCTTACAAAGAATATAATAACGTAACCCGTTTGTTTCATCTTGCTTCTAAAGCTGAAAGGGAAGTGCAGGGACGACGTGCTAGCGCAAGGAGTAATATTTCTGCAGGGAAGGCTAATTCATGGCAGCAACGCATGACTACAACTCCATCTACACGTATTTCTACTCCATCATCTAGTGACAAGACTCGAGCTGCCCCCACAAATTCAGTTGCAAAGACGATGCAAAAGCCTGCTGCGAGTACTTCATCCGTGGCATCGACGGGTAGAACAAGCAACATACAATGTCACCGGTGCAAGGGATATGGGCACATGATGCGTGACTGTCCAAACAAGCGAGTTATGATAGTCAAGGATGATGGTGAGTGCTCATCTGCTAGTGATTTTGATGAAGATACACTTGCACTGCTTGCGACTGACCATGCAGGTAATGAAGAACAAATAGAAGAACATATTAATGTAGGTGAAGCGGACCACTATGAGAGCTTGATCGTGCAGCGAGTACTTTGTGCACAAATGGAGAAGGCGGAGCAAAATCAGCGACACACTTTATTCCAAACAAAGTGTGTCATCAAAGAGCGATCCTGCCGCATGATCATTGATGGAGGTAGCTGCAACAACTTGGCAAGCAGCGATATGGTGTAGAAGCTTGCCCTCAACACCAAACCCCACCCGCATCCCTACTACATCCAATGGTTGAACAACAGTGGTAAGGCAAAGGTAACTAGACTTGTGAGAATCAATTTTTCCATCGGATCCTACACAGATATTGTTGAATGTGATGTTGTGCCTATGCAAGCTTGTAACATTCTGCTAGGTAGACCTTGGCAATTTGATAGAGATTCTATGCATCATGGTAGATCAAATCAGTATTCTTTTCTATACCATGATTGCAAAATTGTGTTGCATCCTATGTCCCCTGAAATTATTATGCAAACTGATGTTGATAGGGCTACTAAAGCCAAGAGCGAGAGCAATAAAAATGATAAATCTGTAATTGATAACAAAGATGAGATAAAACTGAAAGGACGTTGTATGATAGCTACGAAATCAGATATTAATGAGTTCAATGCATCCACTTCTGTTGCTTATGCTTTGATATGTAAGGATGCTTTGATTTCAATTGAGGATATGCAATGTTCTTTGCCCCCTGTTGTTGCTAATGTTTTGCAGGAATATTCTGATGTGTTTCCAAGTGAGATACCAGCGGGGCTGCCTCCACTACGCGGGATTGAGCACCAAATTGATCTTATTCCTGGAGCATCTTTGCCAAACCGTGCACCATACAGGACAAACCCGGAAGGAACAAAGGAAATTCAGCGACAAGTGCAAGAACTACTAGACAAAGGTTATGTGCGAGAATCTCTTAGTCCTTGTGCTGTTCCGGTAATTTTAGTGCCTAAGAAAGATGGAACATGGCATATGTGTGTTGATTGTAGAGCTATTAATAATATCACCATTCGATATCGACACCCTATTCCACGATTAGATGATATGCTAGATGAACTGAGTGGTGCTGTTGTGTTTTCAAAAGTTGATTTACGTAGTGGGTACCACCAGATTCGTATGAAATTAGGAGATGAATGGAAAACTGCTTTCAAAACTAAGTTCGGTTTGAAATTAGTTAACCTTTTGGGTTAACTAATGCACCTAGTACTTTCATGAGATTAATGAACGAGGTTTTGCGTGGTTTCATTGGGAAATTTGTTGTCGTATATTTTGATGATATATTGATTTACAGCAAATCATTGGATGAACATCTTGATCATTTACGCGTTGTTTTCAATGCACTACGCGAGGCACGTTTATTTGGTAACCTTGAGAAGTGCACCTTTTGCACCGATCGAGTGTCTTTTCTTGGTTATGTTGTGACTCCACAGGGAATTGAGGTTGATCAAGCCAAGGTGGAAGCTATACAGGGATGGCCTGTCCCAAAGACTATCACCCAGGTGCGGAGTTTCCTAGGACTTGCTGGATTCTATCACCGTTTTGTGAAGGATTTTAGCACCATTGCTGCACCATTGAATGAGCTTACAAAGAAGAGGGTGCCTTTTGATTGGGGCAAAGCAGAAGAGAATTCATTCAACATGTTGAAAGATAAGTTAACTCATGCACCTCTCCTACAACTTCCTGATTTTAATAAGACTTTTGAGCTTGAATGTGATGCTAGTGGAATTGGTTTGGGAGGTGTTTTGTTACAAGAGGGAAAACCTATTGCATATTTGTAACACCTCTAGTGTTTAATAAGTAATTAACCTGACATGTCATCATCATTAGTCTTTAATCATTCTTGCCATGCATTTAAGTTTGCTTAATTTTTGTGTAGATCTTGTTCAGTTAAGTGTTTTGATGCTGTGTTATGAGGACCAAAATTCAAAAATCAAAATAAAATTTAAATTCCTTTTGAAAAACCCCAAATTTCCAAACTCTAGTTTTACCCCTTTTTCTAATTCAAAAGTTGTTCAAAATTTGAAGTTGGTCCTTTTAGCAAAGTTGTAGATCTCAAATTCTAAACAACTTTGGTGTTTTGAGTTTTCTTTGTGCAGTTCAAAGTTTAGGAGTAATTTTCAAGATTTCAAAAGAAGAATAGGTTTTCACTGTGCACAGCTGGAGGACCCCACCGTCCTTTTGCCCGGACCCCCACCGTCCTTTTGCCCGGACCCCCACCGTCCTTTTGCCCGGACCCCCACCGTCCTTTTGCCCGGACCCCCACCGTCCTTTTGCCCGGACCCCCACCGTCCTTTTGCCCGGACCCCCACCGTCCTTTTGCCCGGACCCCCACCGTCCTCTTGCCGGGACCCCCACCGTCCTCTTCGCCCGGACCCCCATCGTCCTTCGCCCGGACCCCGGCATCACCCCGCGCCTATAAAAGCCACCAAGCTCCCCATTGCCACCACCAACACTTCCTCGCCAACCCAAGCCATCAGGCAGCCCCAGCGCCCGCCAAGGCCGCCACTACCTTCGCCTTGAGCTTCTCCACCTTCCCAAGCCACCAATTTCACCCCTCTGTCCTTTCCTTCGCCGGCGCAGCGACTCCCCTCCAACTCCGGCGAATCGCTCGAGCCTCACCCTCGAGCCAACCTTCGAGCCAACCCTCGAACCGCACACCCTCGAGCGTCCCCACGAGCCACATCCCTCGAGCCGCATCTCTCGAACATGCCAAGGCCAGCCTCGAGCCTCACCCTCGAGCGCACCTGCGAACCGCGCCCCCTCGAAGCAGCCGAGCCCCACCCTCAGCCTCGGGCGAATCGCAGCCACCCTCGGACTGAGCCTCGAGCACGCCGAGGCTACCCTCGAGAGGTTAGCCGAGCCTCCGCCGAGGCCTCGCCACCATCGAGCTCCCGCCTCCGACCCTTGCACCGCCTCGCCGAGCCTCGTTTCCAACTCCTGGTGAGCCCGCGAAGCTATCCCCACCCTCTGCCTTCCCAGCCGAGACCTCGAGCGACCGGTCCGCTGTCCGCCTTACAGGCAAGCGCGCCGAGCCTCGAGAGAAGCATAGTTTTCCTTTTCTTTTAAAAATATGAATAGTGTTTTGTTTTCTTCTTTTTGTGAGGTTTAATCTGTTGTTCTAAAAATCTTGAGATAAATGTTGTGTGTTCCTTGCTCTGTGTAGTATTTTAGAAAAATAAGAAACTCTACTTTTCTGCAAAGTTTAAAATATGAAAAATCCTCCTTTTAATTAATAAATGGATAGTTTTAGGTTTTTAGTAAAACATGTATAGCTCCAAAGGTCATGAAATTTGTTTTGTCATCTATTTACACCATGATGAACCTATGAGATTAATTTGGTAAATTTTGGGACAACTGTATAAAATGATCTTTTAAAATAAATTAGGAAAAACAGAAAAGTAATCATGGTGTGACCTTTTGGATTGTTTGCTGTTCATAGACCCCACCCCTCTGGTCTATGATGATTGTGATGCCTTGCAATGTTTTGTAAATAATGCTTAATAAGTTTGTTTAATCTTGCTTAAAAAGATAAAGATAATTAATCTTTATGTCTATCCTAGAAGTTACTCACATGTTAGAAAGTTGTACTCTAGAATCAGTAGTCTTGTCCTGCACCTTAGCATGCATTCCATGGCATCATGTTAAAGCATACATCATTTATCCACATGTAGTATCCAAGAGTGTTGAAGTCGTGTTGATCAAGCTCTGGTGTTCACCATTGTCGAACGAGCCTCGGAGGAGGGTTCTTGTTGGACAGGCTTCGTCGAAAAAGACTTAACTTCAAGCAGCAAACGAACTAACTTGTGTCAATCTTTCTTGGATCTTATCTTCCCTGCAACGAAGGCAAGCCCCGGTGCATTTAACCCTTCCTTGGATTTATAAAATATTTTCCTTAAATGCTTTTGAGTTAAACTACTGCATTAGGTTATAGGAGTTGTGTGATGACCTATTACCTGCATTATTTACCTCCACCAGAAGATCCACCAGCCCTGCTTTAAAACTATTTGCAAAATGCTTAGTGATGCTATACTATAGATTTGAAATAAAATACCATTTTCAAAAGTGTGATCACTGAAAGAATCTTTATGGGAATTTGGCTTTACTTCCCGTTCGATGACTGCTTGCCTAGCTAGCATGTGGTCATTGTCGAGAAGAGGTTGTCCGCGCGTACGGTGCCGTCATGTTGTAGTCCGGGACTCAACAGTTGACACCGACCGGGACAGGGTTGAAAAACTGACAGGACTATTACGCTTGGGTGAGATATAACCAAGGTGTAGTTCTGGCTGGAAAATTAGGGACCATCCGTATGGGGGCCTGCTGGCCAAGACTTGCAACTATTCACATACTACGGAAAGCTCTGGCTCCGAGGAATCCTTTATTGGACCGACAACCGCGCACTGGGAGTGGAGAGATGGCGGAAGTAGCATGTACCCACGTGGTCGTCGTACCTGGATAGGAGTGGTGTACTGTACTTCCGGGTGGCGTAGGACCGGGCCCAATCTTGGAGGAATCGTGGTAGACGAGTTGGCATATGCAAGCTTGGGTGCTACATATGCAGTGTGGATAGGGATCCTCAGCTGAGTATTATTTATCCGGATTAACGTTGCTCCTCGGTTATGGAGACTTGGTCACTGACTGTCAACGGAGAGTGGTTCTCAACTAGGTATGTTTTGAAATGTAAAATGAATCATGGACAATGAAGAATTGAGAAATGCTTGAATCTTTCCAAAATAAAACAAGGTTTACAAAATACTTTTTCTGCAAAATACTTAAGCCTTACCTTGACTACCCTAAGCCTTTCATTCCTGAGTCTTCTCCCTTTTTCTTTAGTCGGGTAAGTCTTGTTGAGTACCCCAGTACTCAGGGTTTGTTAATCCCCTGTTGCAGGTTTCTATTAGGTGGTGTTGATCATGATCATGTCAGTGGGCTTGACGTGATCTGGTTGTTCCTCTTCTCCAACTTAGGTACTCCGCCTAAGTGTGGTTCTGTCATACTACTCTACTTCCGCAATACCAGTTATTTTTATGTAAAAAGTAACATCTTCATAATTTGTAAAGTTTATCTATCTTGCTTCCGCACTCCGATGGTATTTTGTATCAACTGTTGTAATGTTGTAATTATTCCAACCTTCATGATGATGGTCCTGTGGCTCGTGAGTAATTCGGGGTCCTCTCGGGGACACCCGACGTATCTTTCCAGTAACGTGTTTCATTTGCACAGTCATTGGGCTCCCTATGACGATGACGTGTGCAAGTGGGCCACATTATTGGGCGGTTCCGTCACAGAATGGTATCGGAGCAGGATTGTCATCAAGGGAAGACTGGTTACAACATTACTTTTGAAAAACTTCAAAATGGTTTCTTAATCTAAAAGTTTTTTTTGAAGTAACAAATTAAAAATGATCCTTCCCTAAGTTTCTTGCTTTGCTGGAAGACTTCGTGAAGACTATACTAGTGATTCCGACAGAAGGTACCAAGTCAGTGAAGCTAGTATATAAAGTATAGCCCTATATCTAACTAACAGGTGGAGACAGAGATCTCCTGTCAGTGAGAGGTCGTATAGGACGAGCATGCATCATATCATGCATAATAATAAAATGTGCTTCTTCTCTAAATTCTAAAAGCAGCTATGATCCCCGATAGTTGATCGTCCCTAGATTCTGTTGCTCTTGCTACTTTCATTCCATAAGTTCCTAATCCTTGGGAATTTTTGGATATCTTTCATACACTCTACCACATAAAGTCAGAATCATGGTAAAGTCCTTGGTTCTTCTGGAAAGCGCGTGTCATGCCTTGAATTGGCACGTGCTAGTTGCTTGGTGTCGTGAAAACGACGAATGGTGGTTGAAAGTTATTGAAATTGTGTTCTTTGAAAGGACCCTGATCTATGGACCGGATAAAAGCGTGGGAACCTGAAGTCGCCTATGGATGGCCACCATAGAGCGTTACGGCCAGGTGCTCGCTAATATCCAGGCCTATAGTCATAATTCCTTCTAGTCCACTATGAAAGTGCTTTCATTTCTGAATGCCCGAAAGGGAGTTCAAAGCCACTTTCCTTGTAGTTATAACCAACCTTTGTTTCTGGTTATAATTTCCTTCTTATTGAAATGAGGGATATAGAAGTTGTGCTCTATTATGGTGCCATGATTGGCGACCACGGTGCCGCGACGGAACCCAAAGAATCCTGTGTGCCGGATTGCACAAGTTTCCATTGGGTGCGCGCAGGTATCGAGGTCTACAGTTATGATCCATTATAACCCACAGCTAATGTACGCTCTCTCTTGGTTCTTGATAATTTTTCTTGCTCCACTCAAATGTCTTCTACCTTGCTACTTGCAGCCGCGTTCTGATCCCAGTTGTAATCCCAACCGCAACCCAGTTGCCTTGTGAACTCCTTGCGAGAAACAAGTGTGACACATTTCCTTTTTCATTACTCAACCCCAGCCTTTAAGCACTTCTTAAATCTCGGGACGAGATTTCTTTTAGGGGGGAAGGCTGTAACACCTCTAGTGTTTAATAAGTAATTAACCTGACATGTCATCATCATTAGTCTTTAATCATTCTTGCCATGCATTTAAGTTTGCTTAATTTTTGTGTAGATCTTGTTCAGTTAAGTGTTTTGATGCTGTGTTATGAGGACCAAAATTCAAAAATCAAAATAAAATTTAAATTCCTTTTGAAAAACCCCAAATTTCCAAACTCTAGTTTTACCCCTTTTTCTAATTCAAAAGTTGTTCAAAATTTGAAGTTGGTCCTTTTAGCAAAGTTGTAGATCTCAAATTCTAAACAACTTTGGTGTTTTGAGTTTTCTTTGTGCAGTTCAAAGTTTAGGAGTAATTTTCAAGATTTCAAAAGAAGAATAGGTTTTCACTGTGCACAGCTGGAGGACCCCACCGTCCTTTTGCCCGGACCCCCACCGTCCTTTTGCCCGGACCCCCACCGTCCTTTTGCCCGGACCCCTACAGTCCTTTTGCCCGGACCCCCACCGTCCTTTTGCCCGGACCCCCACCGTCCTTTTGCCCGGACCCCCACCGTCCTTTTGCCCGGACCCCCACCGTCCTTTTGCCCGGACCCCCACCGTCCTCTTGCCAGGACCCCCACCGTCCTCTTGCCCGGACCCCCACCGTCCTCTTCGCCCGGACCCCCATCGTCCTTCGCCCGGACCCCGGCATCACCCCGCGCCTATAAAAGCCACCAAGCTCCCCATTGCCACCACCAACACTTCCTCGCCAACCCAAGCCATCAGGCAGCCCCAGCGCCCGCCAAGGCCGCCACTACCTTCGCCTTGAGCTTCTCCACCTTCCCAAGCCACCAATTTCACCCCTCCGTCCTTTCCTTCGCCGGCGCAGCGACTCCCCTCCAACTCCGGCGAATCGCTCGAGCCTCACCCTCGAGCCAACCTTCGAGCCAACCCTCGAACCGCACACCCTCGAGCGTCCCCACGAGCCACATCCCTCGAGCCGCATCTCTCGAACATGCCAAGGCCAGCCTCGAGCCTCACCCTCGAGCGTCCCCTCGAGCCTCACCCTCGAGCACACCTGCGAACCGCGCCCCCTCGAAGCAGCCGAGCCCCACCCTCAGCCTCGGGCGAATCGCAGCCACCCTCGGACTGAGCCTCGAGCACGCCGAGGCTACCCTCGAGAGGTTAGCCGAGCCTCCGCCGAGGCCTCGCCACCATCGAGCTCCCGCCTCTGACCCTTGCACCGCCTCGCCGAGCCTCGTTTCCAACTCCTGGTGAGCCCGCGAAGCTATCCCCACCCTCTGCCTTCCCAGCCGAGACCTCGAGCGACCGGTCCGCTGTCCGCCTTACAGGCAAGCGCGCCGAGCCTCGAGAGAAGCATAGTTTTCCTTTTCTTTTAAAAATATGAATAGTGTTTTGTTTTCTTCTTTTTGTGAGGTTTAATCTGTTGTTCTAAAAATCTTGAGATAAATGTTGTGTGTTCCTTGCTCTGTGTAGTATTTTAGAAAAATAAGAAACTCTACTTTTCTGCAAAGTTTAAAATATGAAAAATCCTCCTTTTAATTAATAAATGGATAGTTTTAGGTTTTTAGTAAAACATGTATAGCTCCAAAGGTCATGAAATTTGTTTTGTCATCTATTTACACCATGATGAACCTATGAGATTAATTTGGTAAATTTTGGGACAACTGTATAAAATGATCTTTTAAAATAAATTAGGAAAAACAGAAAAGTAATCATGGTGTGACCTTTTGGATTGTTTGCTGTTCATAGACCCCACCCCTCTGGTCTATGATGATTGTGATGCCTTGCAATGTTTTGTAAATAATGCTTAATAAGTTTGTTTAATCTTGCTTAAAAAGATAAAGATAATTAATCTTTATGTCTATCCTAGAAGTTACTCACATGTTAGAAAGTTGTACTCTAGAATCAGTAGTCTTGTCCTGCACCTTAGCATGCATTCCATGGCATCATGTTAAAGCATACATCATTTATCCACATGTAGTATCCAAGAGTGTTGAAGTCGTGTTGATCAAGCTCTGGTGTTCACCATTGTCGAACGAGCCTCGGAGGAGGGTTCTTGTTGGACAGGCTTCGTCGAAAAAGACTTAACTTCAAGCAGCAAACGAACTAACTTGTGTCAATCTTTCTTGGATCTTATCTTCCCTGCAACGAAGGCAAGCCCCGGTGCATTTAACCCTTCCTTGGATTTATAAAATATTTTCCTTAAATGCTTTTGAGTTAAACTACTGCATTAGGTTATAGGAGTTGTGTGATGACCTATTACCTGCATTATTTACCTCCACCAGAAGATCCACCAGCCCTGCTTTAAAACTATTTGCAAAATGCTTAGTGATGCTATACTATAGATTTGAAATAAAATACCATTTTCAAAAGTGTGATCACTGAAAGAATCTTTATGGGAATTTGGCTTTACTTCCCGTTCGATGACTGCTTGCCTAGCTAGCATGTGGTCATTGTCGAGAAGAGGTTGTCCGCGCGTACGGTGCCGTCATGTTGTAGTCCGGGACTCAACAGTTGACACCGACCGGGACAGGGTTGAAAAACTGACAGGACTATTACGCTTGGGTGAGATATAACCAAGGTGTAGTTCTGGCTGGAAAATTAGGGACCATCCGTATGGGGGCCTGCTGGCCAAGACTTGCAACTATTCACATACTACGGAAAGCTCTGGCTCCGAGGAATCCTTTATTGGACCGACAACCGCGCACTGGGAGTGGAGAGATGGCGGAAGTAGCATGTACCCACGTGGTCGTCGTACCTGGATAGGAGTGGTGTACTGTACTTCCGGGTGGCGTAGGACCGGGCCCAATCTTGGAGGAATCGTGGTAGACGAGTTGGCATATGCAAGCTTGGGTGCTACATATGCAGTGTGGATAGGGATCCTCAGCTGAGTATTATTTATCCGGATTAACGTTGCTCCTCGGTTATGGAGACTTGGTCACTGACTGTCAACGGAGAGTGGTTCTCAACTAGGTATGTTTTGAAATGTAAAATGAATCATGGACAATGAAGAATTGAGAAATGCTTGAATCTTTCCAAAATAAAACAAGGTTTACAAAATACTTTTTCTGCAAAATACTTAAGCCTTACCTTGACTACCCTAAGCCTTTCATTCCTGAGTCTTCTCCCTTTTTCTTTAGTCGGGTAAGTCTTGTTGAGTACCCCAGTACTCAGGGTTTGTTAATCCCCTGTTGCAGGTTTCTATTAGGTGGTGTTGATCATGATCATGTCAGTGGGCTTGACGTGATCTGGTTGTTCCTCTTCTCCAACTTAGGTACTCCGCCTAAGTGTGGTTCTGTCATACTACTCTACTTCCGCAATACCAGTTATTTTTATGTAAAAAGTAACATCTTCATAATTTGTAAAGTTTATCTATCTTGCTTCCGCACTCCGATGGTATTTTGTATCAACTGTTGTAATGTTGTAATTATTCCAACCTTCATGATGATGGTCCTGTGGCTCGTGAGTAATTCGGGGTCCTCTCGGGGACACCCGACGGATCTTTCCAGTAACGTGTTTCATTTGCACAGTCATTGGGCTCCCTATGACGATGACGTGTGCAAGTGGGCCACATTATTGGGCGGTTCCGTCACAATATTTTAGTGAGAAATTGAGTGGGCCTGTTCTCAATTATTCTACTTATGATAAAGAACTCTATGCTCTTGTTCGAACATTAGAGACATGGTAGCATTATTTGTGGCCCAAAGAGATTGTTATCCATTCTGATCAAGAATCTTTGAAACATATTCGTAGTCAAGGAAAACTGAATCGTAGGCATGCAAAATGGGTTGAATTTATTGAATCTTTTCCTTATATTATTAAGCACAAGAAAGGGAAGGAGAATGTTATTGCTGATGCTTTGTCACGGAGATATACTTTGCTGAATCAACTTGATTACAAGATCTTTGGGTTAGAAACAATTAAAGACCAATATGTTCATGATACTGATTTTAGAGACATGTTGCTGCGTTGTAAAATGGAAAAGGGTGGAACAAATTCATCGTTAGTGATGGGTTTCTGTTTTGAGCTAACAAGCTATGCATTCCAGCTAGCTCTGTTCGTTTGTTGTTGTTGCAGGAAGCACATGGAGGTGGCTTGATGGGACATTTTGGAGCAAAGAAGACCGAGGACATACTTGCTGGTCATTTCTTTTGGCCAAGGATGAAGAGAGATGTGGAGAGGTTTATTGCTCGTTGCACAACATGTCAAAAGGCAAAGTCACGGTTAAATCCCCACGGTTTGTATTTACCTCTTCCCGTTCCTAATGCCCCTTGGGAGGATATATCTATGGATTTTGTGTTGGGATTACCAAGGACTAGGAGGGGACGTGATAGTGTGTTTGTGGTTGTTGATAGATTTTCTAAGATGGCACATTTCATACCATGTCATAAAACTGATGATGCTACAAATATTGCTGATTTGTTCTTTCGAGAAATTGATCGCTTACATGGTGTGCCCAACATAATTGTTTCTGATCGTGATGCTAAATTTCTTAGTCATTTTTGGAAGACTTTGTGGTTTAAATTGGGGACTAAGCTTTTATTTTCCACCACATGTCATCCCCAAACTGATGGTCAAACTGAAGTTGTGAATAGAACTTTATCCACTATGTTAAGGGTTGTTTTAAAGAAGAATATTAAGATGTGGGAAGAATGTTTGCCTCATATTGAGTTCGCTTATAATCGTTCATTGCATTCTACTACAAAAATGTGTCCTTTCGAGATTGTCTATGGCTTCTTGCCACGTGCTCCTATGGATTTAATGCCTTTGCCAAGTTATGAAAAAATGAATTTTGATGCTAAGCAACATGCTGAATTGATGTTAAAATTGCATGAAGCCACTAAAGAAAACATAGAGCGCATGGATGCTAAGTACAAATTGCGCTGGAGATAAAGGTAGAAAGCAATTGATTCTAGAACCTAGGGATTTGGTTTGGTTGCATTTGCGAAAAGATAGATTTCCAGAACTGAGAAAATCCAAATTGATGCCTAGAGCTGATGGTCCTTTTAAAGTGTTGCAACGAATTAATGAGAATGCATATAAGCTTGATCTTCCTGCAGATTTTGGGGTTAGTCCCACATTTAACATTGCAGATTTGAAGCCTTATTTGAGTGAGGAAGATGAGCTTGAGTCCAGGACGACTCAAATGCAAGAAATGGAGGATGATGAAGACATCAACACCAGCGATACATCCTCTCCGACACAACCTATAGCTGGTCCTCTTACTCGTGCTCATGCTCGTCAACTTAATCATCAAGTGAGTTCTTTTATAAGCTTTTGTCCATCTTGTTTAGACAATGGAAACGCGTGCACTCTTGTTTTGATTAGGAACCGAGGAGAAGACTGAAAGGGAGAAGGAGAAGGACTCACGCTAGCTGGATTCGGACTGCAGCAAAGCGCCAACTGGTGACCGTCACCACGGTTGCATACGGATTCGGATTAAGGCGCTTCAGGACTTGTTGGAAAGCTTATCAAGTCTACTTTCATATGAATCAAGTCCCACGTCAATACCTGTTCGGCAGAAGCAGCAATGATCCAATTACCATCGATAGGTCTTGCTGTCCAGGGTGCTGCATCACCTCATTTTGGGCTGATGGCCCAGGTATCAAGTTGGGTCCATTAGGGACGCGTCCTAGGGTTGGAGGACGACCCCAACACCCCTTTGGTCATCAATCCATCTACTTATATCCCTCTAGAGCCGCCATGGTCGGGTTGGGTTTTGTTTAGATCAAGTTTAGCCTTCGCTACTTGCTTGTAGGCGCGCGTGCTGGACCCGCTGTCCGCTCCTTGTATTCGGAACCCCATTGTTGATTAAGATTCAGTTTAGAACCTTCAATTTCATGTTGCAATTCAGTGCTTGTTTCCTCGTTCTTGCTAGTTCTTCGATTGCTTGCAGGACGGGAGCCCTAGGGGCTGGTTGTCGCGCTCCACAAGATCGTGACGGCTATTGGACGTGGTGTATCGGTTGCTAAGGCGCAGTCTTGAGGGCTGTAGTCGGGCCGTGAACGTCATCTCCATCCACCAATCGAGTTATCCCCCATTTCTCATCGAAAGATCGGGCAAAAACCCTAGCGGGTTCGCGTCACATTTCATCCATCTTTCGCATAAATGTTCATAATTATCTGTTGCTATCCTCTCAGAAGTTTGTTAGAAGCATGTGGCTATTAAAAAAAAGAAAAGAAAAAAAGGAAAAAAAAAGATCCAAGGAAATAAAAAGGGACAAGTGTCTGAAACCTCAAAAAGATAGATCCTGAGGAAATAAATAGGGACAAGTGTCCGGAACCTCGAAAAAAAATGTCAAAAAATGGGCACGTGCCCGATAGTAGAATTAGCCTGATAACCATATGTCTCTAATAAACAGAAGAGAGTGATATATTTATAAGAGCATCCGACTCCATTTTCCATACACATGCACTTCTTGATTCAATGGTTGGATGACTTTCTTTTTAGATCCATTGTTTAATTTGACAACACATGTATTAAAACTTTTGAAAATTAATTAAAACTCTGAGATAAAGGTGAAGTGAAAGAGCTGGAGACATAGTGCTTGATTTGATCGTTCAATCTTTCAATTACTCAAGATCTAGGGTAAAAGTAATAAGCCCCATCAAGAACAACATGATATATTTTGGAGAACTTTTGTTTAACAACAGGTATACTTGTTGGAAATGAAGATATTGCAGCAACTCCTGATCCATTGTTAAGTTTTGGCTTTGCTAAGGGACTAGCAAAGCGTAAGCTTGGAGGAACTTGTTGACGGTCCTTACAGTCAATATTATACCATCAACTAATGCATAGAATGATATGAAATAAACCATAAAAAATAGTTGTACGGTTTGATTCTAACAAGTTCCACGAGTTGTGTTGTTCTCACTTGTTTTGCAGGGTTATCAATATTTCACCATACAAAATTATCTCAAGTGATGAAATAGATCACACCATTGCAAAGAGCTCGTCGAGACGATCGTAACTGACATATGGTTTGCTACATTTGGAGTCCGGGCGAGAGAGTCCTTGTTGGATACGACTTGGAAGCTTCTAGAACAACTTGGAGTGATCACCAAGCAACATAATTCAGGGGCTAAACTGACAGATTCCACAGCTTTGGTGAATTACTGTTTTCCAGGGAGTTTTTCAGCAGATGGAAAGAGGTAGAGTCCTACTCCAACACGATGAATTGCACAAACAGATGGCAAGTCACGTTAGGGCAACAAGGGAGGTTGCAGAAGACACCACGTTGAAGGAGGGATGGGGTGGCCGCCAGATGGGGCCAGCCGGCCCCACCCCCAGGCCGACCGCCCTGGGCCAGAACCCTTCTCAGCCCATCTTCGTGGAGCATGCCCTAATCGACCTCCTCGATGCATCTCAACCCTTGTTCAAAGTCGGTTTGATCCGAGGGCTGCGGTTCATCCTTAGGGGCTATAAAACCATACCCAGACCCCCTTGGGAAGGCATCTCCATCTTCGTCTTCATTATTCATCTACATATCAGAAACTAGAGTTTCAAGTAGAAGTAGAGATCCCTCTGATACATCCAGCCCAGGCGTGGGGTTGGCCGAGGCCCAACAAATTAAGGTTGCCTGGACCCCAACAGTTCTTATGTACACCCACTCGGGGAAAGGCCCAATCTCCCTAAAAGACTAGTCTGATAGGGGAAGGGTGGCTCTCCCTTTTAAGGTGGCTTCCTCCTCCCAAGCTAAGCAAGGTGGGATTATTCAGAGGCTCACACGGTCGCCGCCCGACTACAACTGGGCCACATGGCCCATCTTTGTTGCGTCTTTGCCAGCGGGTAATAGTGGAGGATGTCCTCATCATTCTCCCCTTCTTAACAAGGGCCCAGCTCTGGTACCAAATGACATGGTATGAAATGTGCCATCTTAGAAAATCTATCAACAACCACAAACACACTATCACGTCCCCTCCTAGTCCTTGGTAATCCCAACACAAAATCCATAGATATATCCTCCCAAGGAGCATTAGGAACAGGAAGAGGTAGATACAAACCGTGGGGATTTAACCGTGACTTTGCCTTTTGACATGTTGTGCAACGAGCAACAAACCTCTCCACATCTCTCTTCATCCTTGGCCAAAAGAAATGACCAGCAAGTATGTCCTCGGTCTTCTTTGCTCCAAAATGTCCCATCAAGCCACCTCCATGTGCTTCCTGCAACAACAACAAACGAACAGAGCTAGCTGGAATGCATAGCTTGTTAGCTCTAAACACAAACCCATCACTAACGATGAATTTGTTCCATCCTTTTCCATCTTTACAATGCAGCAACACGTCTCTAAAATCAGCATCGTGAACATATTGGTCCTTAATTGTTTCTAACCCAAAGATCTTATAATCAAGTTGATTCAGCAAAGTATATCTCCGTGACAAAGCATCAGCAATAATATTCTCCTTCCCTTTCTTGTGTTTAATAATATAAGGAAAAGATTCAATAAATTCAACCCATTTTGCATGCCTACGATTCAGTTTTCCTTGACTACGAATATGTTTTAAAGATTCATGATCAGAATGGATAACAAACTCTTTGGGCCACAAATAATGCTGCCATGTCTCTAATGTTCGAACAAGAGCATAGAGTTCTTTATCATAAGTAGAATAATTGAGAACAGGCCCACTCAATTTCTCACTAAAATATGCAATAGGTTTTCCCTCTTGTAACAAAACACCTCCCAGACCAATTCCACTAGCATCACATTCAAGCTCAAAAGTCTTATTAAAATCAGGAAGTTGTAGGAGAGGCGCATGAGTTAACTTATCTTTCAACATGTCGAATGAATTCTCTTGTGTTTTGCCCCACTCAAAAGGCACCCCCTTTTTGGTAAGCTCATTCAATGGTGCAGCAATGGTGCTGAAATCCTTCACAAAACGGCGATAGAATCCAGCAAGTCCTAGGAAACTCCGCACCTGGGTGATAGTCTTTGGGACAGGCCATCCCTGTATAGCTTCCACCTTGGCTTGATCAACCTCAATTCCCTGTGGAGTTACAACATAACCAAGAAAACACACTCGATCGGTGCAAAAGGTGCACTTCTCAAGGTTACCAAATAAACGTGCCTCGCGTAGTGCATTAAAAACAGCACGTAAATGATCAAGATGTTCATCCAATGATTTGCTGTAAATTAATATATCATCAAAATATACGACAACAAATTTCCCAATGAAAGCACGCAAAACCTCGTTCATTAATCTCATGAAAGTACTAGGTGCATTAGTTAACCCAAAAGGCATGACTAACCACTCATATAAACCGAACTTAGTTTTGAAAGCAGTTTTCCATTCATCTCCCAATTTCATACGAATCTGGTGGTACCCACTACGTAAATCAACTTTTGAAAACACAACAGCACCACTCAGTTCATCTAGCATATCATCTAATCGTGGAATAGGGTGTCGATATCGAATGGTGATATTATTAATAGCTCTACAATCAACACACATACGCCATGTTCCATCTTTCTTAGGCACTAAAATTACTGGAACAGCACAAGGGCTAAGGGATTCTCGCACATAACCTTTGTCCAGTAGTTCTTGCACTTGTCGCTGAATTTCCTTTGTTTCTTCCGGGTTTGTCCTGTATGGCGCACGGTTTGGCAAAGACGCACCAGGAATAAGATCAATTTGGTGCTCAATCCCGCGTAATGGTGGCAACCCCGCTGGTACCGCACTTGGAAACACATCGGAATACTCCTGCAAAACGTTAGCAACAGCAGGGGGCAAAGAACATTGCATATCCTCAATTGAAATCAAAGCATCCTTGCATATCAAAGCATAAGCAACAGAAGTGGATGCATTGAACTCATTAATATCTGATTTGGTAGCTATCATACAACGTCCTTTCAGTTTTATCTCATCTTTGTTACCAATTACAGATTTATCATTTTTACTGCTCTCGCTCTTTGCTTTAGTAGCCCTTGCAACATCAGTTTGCATAATAGTTTCAGGGGACATAGGATGCAGCACAATTTTTCGATCATGGTATAGAAAAGAATACTGATTTGATCTACCATGATGCATAGAATCTCTATCAAATTGCCAAGGTCTACCTAGCAGAATGTTACAAGCTTGCATAGGCACAACATCACATTCAACAATATCTTTGTAGGATCCGATGGAAAAATTGATTCTCACAAGTCTAGTTACCTTTGCCTTACCACTGTTGTTCAGCCATTGGATGTAGTAGGGATGCGGGTGTGGTTTGGTGTTGAGGGCAAGTTTCTGCACCATATCGCTGCTTGCCAAGTTGTTGCAGCTACCTCCATCAATGATCATGCGGCAAGAACGCTCTTTGATGACACACTTTGTTTGGAATAAAATATGTCGCTGATTTTGCTCCGCCTTCTCCATTTGTGCACTAAGCACTCGCTGCACAATCAAGCTTTCATAGTGGTCCGCTTCACCTGCATTAATATGTTCTTCTATTTGTTCTTCATTACCTGCATGGTCAGTCGCAAGCAGTGCAAGCGTGTCTTCATCAAAATCACTAGCAGATGAGCACTCACCATCATCTTTGACAATCATAACTCGCTTGTTTGGACAGTCACGCATCATGTGTCCATATCCCTTGCACCGGTGACATTGTATGTTGCTTGTTCTGCCCGTCGATGCCACGGATGAAGTACTCGCAGCAGGCTTTTGCATCGTCTTTACAACTGAATTTGTGGGAGCAGCTCGAGACTTGTCACTAGATGATGGAGTAGACATACGTGTAGATGGAGTTGTAGTCATGCGTTGCTGCCATGAATTAGCCTTCCCTGCAGAAATATTAGTCCTTGCGCTAGCACGTCGTCCCTGCACTTCCCTTTCAGCTTTACAAGCAAGATGAAACAAACGGGTTACACTATTGTATTCTTTGTAAGCGAGGATGTCCTGAATTTCCCGATTTAACCCACCCAAAAATCTAGCCATAGCCGGTTCCTCATCCTCCTCTAGGTTACAACGCAACATACCCGTTTGTAATTCCTGATAATATTCTTCTACACTTTTAGCACCTTGTCTCAATTGCTGCAACTTATTTATCATATCACGGGCATAGTAAGATGGAACAAATCTAGCTCTCATGGCTCGTTTCAGCGCATCCCAAGTTCTAGGTAAGTTATTAGGATTTTTCTTTCCATATTCTATCCACCAAACAGAAGCAAAATCCGTAAACTCACTAGTAGCAGCCCTAACACGTGTAGTCTCAGGAAATTCATGACATGCAAACTTTTGATCAACAGCAATCTCCCAAGTAATGTAGGCATCAGGGTCATATTTACCATCAAAAGGAGGTATCTTAAATTTAATCTTACTGAAAGCATCATCATTATTGTGTACCTCACGTCGGCGGTTGCCACCCATACCTCTACGGTTGTGACGTAGGCGTCGTCGATCACGAGCGTCTGGATCATCATGCTCAGTATCAGCAGTGTAGTCATCTTCATGACTACCATGCTCTCGATCTCCCTCCTTTTCTTCTTTATGCTTCTCTTTATCTTCGGTGTGGAAGTCATCAAATCGCCTTAGAAGAGCAGCAAGGCTTTTGTCCACACTAGCAACGGATTCCTCCAAACTTGTAAGCTTGTTGTTTGTGGCCATCTGCGTAGCCTCCAACTGCCCCAGCTTTTCATTTGTCACCTGCAAGTCAGTATCAAGTCCCTCTGTGTGCAGCTTCACCTTCCTTTCAAAATTCTGTATGATGCCCTTAGTGCGAGGTGTATGTAGTGTTTCGTTATCATCATCTCCCCCTGTCATGGTTCAAAAACAAAGACAACAAGAAAGGCAAGTGAAGAAATAAAAGCCCTACAACTACTAGGATGTAGCTACAGCAAGTCTCTCACACTCAACTTGTTACACAAGTTCTTACCAATTCTTACCTTGCTTGACAGGAGGGGTCGTCTACCAACAAGTCTTCAGCAATGGATGAAGTGTATCGGTGCTGCGGCACAAGACCTGTCAAGCTGTAGAGTATGTGGAGCTATAGGTGGGCTAAAACAAGGAACGAACTAGCAGCACGTTAGTTATAAAGGCGAGCTGAATAAACGTTCGACGACGGTACTGTGCTGGTCCTAGGCTAGACCGTGCTAGAGACGCGAGCCTGGACACAAAGGAAAACCACAGCACACCCCTGAAAACAAGGTGGAACAAACCTAAAATCAATATGAAAAACAGCCCCTTTTCTTTTGACTCTTTTTTTTTTGGGCAACCTCAAAAACTGATTATATGAACAAAAGAATACAAAGGAGCAATTCGGTACACACACTTTTCCGAAAGTACAGGGGTATTCCGGTAAGAAGAAGATACTCTCTCTCTTTCTCTCTCTAGAGTAAGGCCGAACAAGTATGGAGTTATCTTTCTTTTGGATCACAGAAAGACTCACGTAGACGGAGTTCAGAATATATTAACAAGCGGACTCCAAGTTCTACTCGGTTTCCACTCAGAACCAACCACAAACGGATTCCTCCTATTGCCGAGTTCTACTCAGTTTCTTTTTTTTATCACGTTGGTGGAACTCAGATTGGAACTCAACTCGATCCGGACCAAGACCACAGACAGTTCAATTCGGACTTCACAACAGATTCGACAGAGAGAAGATATGGTAATACTCGGCTGTGTATAGATGGTGACAAGAACTCGAAACTCTAAAGGACTAGACACTAAGACCAGCAACTCGACACAAACCGAAGCAACGCAAATTCAACAAGCCCTAACTAAACGGTACTAGCCAAGGCACAAAGGTTTAATAGGATTATGGAAAAAAACTAATCTACTATATTTTTTTTGGCTTTTCTGGACTATAGGAAATTAATTAAAAACAGCAATGGATTAGAAGTCTCTCACCGAAGAACCTTGCTCTGATTACCAACTGATACATCCAGCCCAGGCGTGGGGTTGGCCGAGGCCCAACAAATTAAGGTTGCCCGGACCCCAACAGTTCTTATGTACACCCACTCGGGGAAAGGCCCAATCTCCCTAAAAGACTAGTCTGATAGGGGAAGGGTGGCTCTCCCTTTTAAGGTGGCTTCCTCCTCCCAAGCTAAGCAAGGTGGGATTATTCAGAGGCTCACACGGTCGCTGCCCGACTACAACTGGGCCACATGGCCCATCTTTGTTGCGTCTTTGCCAGCGGGTAATAGTGGAGGATGTCCTCATCACCTCTCGTTGATATAGTTCTAGTTCTTCTTCTAGTTCTAGTTCTTCTTGTAGAGAGTTATCCCAAGAATAGAATTAGAAGAGGGAGAGAGAGAGAGAGGCATTAGAAGAGGATTAGAAGGAGCTCCGGCCTGTCGGATCTACTTCTTCAGCTTGTACCTACAGATTCAAGTTTGTCAAGAGCTTGGATCAGGATATTCTTCAGTCTAAAACTTCTAATTATCAGTAAGCGTTCTTGTTCTTATTATTCTTCTGGCTTCAACTTCTAATTATCAGTACTCTAATCTAGTCATTCTAGAATTAGAGGATCGAGTCGTTGTCGTGTCAGCGTGGTGCTTAGACTCGATTACTTGCATAGTGTACCCTATATTCCTGACCGGTGGTAGCTCGCGAGGGTGACTTTTATAGCCTTGTTGAATCTTCCATAGTCCACCTCCCGTCTATAGGACTGAGAAGGAGTATATTACTTGGGAACAGCCATACTCAGGATGTGGTCTCCCAACGTAATCCACAGTAGAATAAAAACCGCATAGCTTCCTGAGATTAGAGCTGGAAACCCTAGTCATCCCCTTCATCTTTTATGTGCTCATTTTCGTTAGTGCTCAGGGTTTAAGCAATAGACTTAAGACAATCACCCCGTTCCTTTGGGTTCGATATAAAACTGGGTATACATCCGGTGAAGTGCGGGTATCTAATCTGTGCACTTGCAGATTTATCTCTAGTGTTCTGATAACATACCTGTCGTTGTTTCGGACCCTGGGGTCTACACCAACGAGTGAATTTGAGGATGTTCCCTGATCCGGATGGTGATGCAAGAAGAACATAGTTGATTTATCCTGGTTCGGGCAAAAGAAGGCCCTATGTCCAACGGAGAGAGGAGTTTGTATTATCTTGCACCGAGGTGCTTGTACAGGGGCAAATACAAGCGTAAGTGAGAGTGGGTGGGGGGTGTGGAGACGGGAGCTAGGACCCGAGAGCTAAACCCTAGGCTATTGTGGAGAGCTAGGAGACTTGGGTGCTCGTGTCTCCCTTTTCTCTTTGCTTGCTCGCTTGCCCTAGTCTAAAGCTCGGTGTCCTCTTTTATAGACGAAGAGGCACGGGTTACACAGTGCTAGGGTTGTCGTAGACGATGATGTCACTGATGACATTGGTGATGACGGTGCTAGTCGTGCCGGTGCCGCTGTAGCGACGCTTCTCGTCCTGTGGCGATGTGTCCGGCGACGGGGGTGAAGGACGACGCCCATACGCCGGTGTGGGCGAAGACATCGCGTCGGGAGTTGTTGGAGTACAGACCCGTCCTGGCAGGCTTGCGCTCGAGGGCTAGGTCGAGAGCTCCATGGTGGAACTCGAGGCCAGACGGGAGGGGTCGAGCCCTGGTCCGTACGTGAGACGAGGTGCTGCGTGTACCTCGAGGGGCGTCCTTGGCGAGATACAGTGCATGGTATGGAGCGGCCGCTCCGCACGACGCGCCCATTTCTTGGGGAAGGTGGCTGCAGCTTGATTTTACTGTGGTACGGTTAGCTGTGCACTTTGCTGTAGCCATACGGGCTTTGATCGGAGTGGACATGACGCAATTAATACTTCTAAGGTCGTACAAGTGGTAGGTACGGGGTAGTCGACTTCCTTCGTGTGGAAGTTTTGGAGATGTATGGCGAGGCATCTCCCTTGGTGCTTGACGCGGGGGAGAGCTAGCCGGAGGCCTAGCTCTGGAGGCACGGGCGAGGCGGAGAAGTTGCGCTAGCCCGAGGCCTAGCTCTGGAGGCTCGGGCGAGGTAGAGAAGTTACGCTAGCCCAAGGCCTAGCTTTGGAGGCTCGGGCGAGGTGGAGAAGTTGTGCTAGCCCGAGGCCTAGCTCTGGAGGCTCGGGCGAGGCGGATAAATCGCGCCAGTCCGAGGCCTAGCTCTGGAGGCTCGCGCGAGGCGGAGAAGTTGTGCTAGCACGAGGCCTAGCTCTGGAGGCTCGGGCGAGGCGGATAAATCACGCCAGTCCCAGGCCTAGCTCTGGAGGCTCGGGCAAGGCGGAGAATGCGCCGTCTCGAGGTTCATCTTAGGTTTTTGGGCCGCCATGGCCCGTTTCCTTTTGACGGGCTTTTCGGCCCGGTGGCTTATGACATGCCAGTTGTGTTTGTTTTTCGAAGCGGAGGTTTTGGGGTACCCCTTTATTTATATCATCGACAGTAGCCCCCGAGCCTTGGCTTGAGCGCTGGCGCTTGAGCCGGGGGTCAGGAAATAGTTAGCGTGGGTTATCCCGAGACTCTTTCCGTGGGGGACGCGCGAGCGTTCCCCGCGGGGGTAGCCCCCGAGCCCTGGTTGGAGTGTTGACACTCGAGCCAGGGGTGAGAGATCGACTTTGGGGATTTTGTTCTCCTTGTGCGTGTCGGGCTCCTGAGCCTTGTATGGTTCGAAAAGATTCTTCTACGAAAGATGGATTGTTGGGCGCAGTCGTCGTGGCTCCGGCGTAGCGGGACATCTTGTTAAGGCCGAGGACTTAATGCACGCGTCACGCCTGATGTCGGGTGCGGTCGATATTCCACCTCTGGCGGGGCACGATAATCGAGCGGCCATATGGCATTTCGGTTTCCTCCTGGGAGATCGTGAAGGTTACGCGGTGCTTTCACTTCTCTAGGGAAGCGCGAAGGTCACGCGGCGCTTCTGCTTCTCTGGGAAGCACGAAGGTCGTGCGGCGCTTCGGATTGGCCGCTGGTCCTTCTCGTTATAAATTTGGGACAAGGGCTCTCACATTTGTCCAGCCTATCCTGTCGTCCTCCTTGTTGCCTCGCCATGGACCGCGGGAAGCGCCCAGCTGATGAGCAGCCTAGCTCGGGAGGTCCGGGGCAGTGTCGTCGTATCCCAGGGTTAGTTTGTCATTTCTTCTTGTCGTAGCCCAACGGTGTTCCTAACTATATTCTTCGTGCGTTCCTCAGGGTGATCTCGACGTCGAGGTCGATCCCGTTTCGTCGCTTGGCTTCTCCCCTGGCTCCTCCTTCGGTCCGTGACTTGGAAGACACGGTTTTGGCGGCATCGGCGGCATTGGATGCTGCCGAGGAGGAGGCCGTGGACCTTCGTGGGCAACTAGCCGCGACGGACGGCCATGTGGCCGAGCTAGAGGCCATGCTCCAAGTCCTTCATCCGGCGGCGGAGGTGGCGGTGGAGTTCGTCCGTGCTCGAGGTTACAACCTCGTGGAATGTCTCCAGGATGTGCCTGAGAGCGTCTGGGCTTCAGTGGAGCGTGGTGTTCATCGGGGTGCAGCAGTGGCCCTGGCGAGCGCTCAGGCTCGCTCTGGTCGTGACCTGCGCGGGTTCGTGGGATTTCTGGAGGGATCCGGGGCGGCCGGCTTCGAGGAGCTCATCGAGGAATTCAATGATGCAGCCGAAGCCGTAGTTGTCGAGGTTCCTGCAGATCAGGTCATTCGAGACTCTTGGTGAAGGGGCCGGGGTCGAGGTCTCGTCGGATGTCCTGGAGCTGCTTGGAGCCCGCGTTGAGGGTGACGAGCACTTTAGGGTATTCCCCGGGTAGCTTCAGGGTGGAGCTTTTGAGACCCTTTATCTATAAAATCACATATATGTATATGCAATCAATTTTTGGTCGTCGAGCTCTTTCGTGCCTTCTGATCCGTTGTTTGATCTGAAAAACTGAAAATCTCGTGCTCGTATGAAGAAAAGAAGTTAGTAACTTTCCTGGTGCCCCCGAGTCCCCGACTCCCGTCTAATGACTTTGGACTTGAGGGTAGTCCGAGGTTCTCGTGGCCTCGTTCAGGCGCGGAACAAGACCTCGAGCCCGCTTTTTTTTATAAAGGACCGGTCAGGGGCGACTTCATCTTAGTCCTTTGGACCCTCACGCGTCCTTTTCGTAGGAAAGAGGGGTGGTGATGCCGCACTACCCTAGGCGGGCATCGGTCACGGCATCACCAGTGAGCTGTTAACGGGTAAGTCCGAGTGCGTGCCTGTGCCCCGTTCGATAGGGGTCGGCTAGGGGCCCGAAGGCGCACACATGTAGCCAGAGGATAGTCAGCAGGGCCCTGAACCGTTCGATTGGTTCTGAGGGCTCGTTGCCTCCCTCCGTAGGGATCCTGTTTATGACCGTCCTGCTAGCCTCAGATACGACATTGGATGCCCTGAGCGGTTGAGCTCAGGCTCGGCTCGGGCCGTGCGATAGGCGCATCCGCGGTCATCCCTGACTCTGCTATCCTGGGGCGGCTGTCGATCCCTCAGAGGGGCCAGCCTTCGAACCCCTGGAACATAATGGTGCCCAGGGTTCCTTCGCTAGGAATGAGTTAGAGGTAGGTTACCTTTTTCGTTGGAGAGGTGGGCGCGCCTTTTTAGCTGGCTTTCTCGGGGATGTGGACGGCGCCCATTACGGACATGTGCTGGGACCCACGCCCGACATTTAATGCTTGCGTGTGCATTCGTATCGAGCGGATTTTCACAATCATGAGATCCCTTGGCATGCACCGCATTAAATGTGTGTGAATAGTGACTGACCGAGATCTGGTCGTTGGTTTTCACCTTATAAATACGCCCCTTGGGGATTTCGGTGCGGTTCCTTTCCTTGTACGCTTGTCTCCCTTACTCGCTCGTCTTCCTCCTCCGTCCAGCCGCACAAAAGCAGGGGAGGGGAGGGTGAGACCGGACCAGCGGTGGAGTAGAAGGTTGAGCGGAAAAGAAGAAAGAGAAAAAAAGGAGAGAGAAAGAGAGAGGGAGAGAGAGTTCGTGACCTCGTCCCTTCACGACGTCTGCGCCTCTTCCTTGGTCGTTCAGGATGGCCGACGCCGCTGAGCCGTGGGGCGCCTCCGTCGCCACCCCGGAGAAGCTAGCGGAGCTGGTGCAGAAGGGGCTCCTCCGGGGCCTTTCCAGCTCCGACAGGCCTGAGTGGATTTCCCCTAGGCCCGAGGAGGAGGACCGAGACCTCAAAACGGCTATGTGGTCAGCTTCGTCGCTTTCCACGAGCGTGGGTTTGGATGCCGGCGAGCCGGTTCCTCCGGGCACTTCGTTTCTACTACGGACTCGAGCTGCACCACCTCGCCCCCAACTCCATTTCTCAGGCGGCCATCTTCGCGATCGTTGGCGAAGGTTTTCTGGCGATCGAGCCACACTGGGAGCTCTGGATTCACCTCTTCCGGGGTGAATTTTTTACGAAGGCGGATTCGGATGGTCGGAGGTTGGTGAGGTCGGGGAGTTGCGTGCTCTGCGTTCGCCAGCACAGGGCGAGCCTGTACATCTCGTCCCAGGCGACCACCTCGAACAAGGACTGGCATTTGGGCTGGTTCTATCTTCGCAACGACGACGGCCTGCTACCAGCATACACCGGTCGTGTCATCGAGTCGTGGCCAGACTCTTGGAACTACGGCGTTGTGGACAAGAGGCAGAGTCAGCTCGACCCGCTACTCGAGGCCTTGTCAAGGATACGGAAGGCGGGTCTTACGGTCGGGATGGTCGTGGCCTGGTTCCACCAGCGGTGCGTACTGCCGCTGATGAACCGTCCCCTGATCATGGCGAAGATGAGGGATGACGCGCCTTTCTTGCTGGGGTGCCAGACGAAGGCGTCTCTGCCCGCCTACCCCGAGCTCATTTGTCGGGTGAACGATGCGGTGAAGGAGGTGAAGGACATGAGCAAGCTGCTCAGCATTCCGATGCGCCCATTCCGTGGGTACATCAGTTTGGTAAGGGGATTGATCCTTTTGGGCGTGTTCCCACAGAGCTTTCTTTTCTCGTGTTTGGTCCTTATCCTTCTCTTTGCAGGGTCTACGAGGGGTCAGCGCCTCGAAACCTCTCCTTCCTGAGGAAAGGGAAGAGAGGCGTCACCTTGCTTAGGAGAAGAAGAAGAAGAAGAAGAAGAAGAAGGATGATAGGAACACCAGACGCGCTAAGTGTCGGAAGGCCCGTGATGACCTAGAGAAGCATCGACGGCTACAGAGGCTTAATGGCGAGCCGGAAGAGTCCTCCCCTAAGGAGGAGGATTCTGATGATGACGACGAGGAGGGTTCGGACGGGGACTCCGAGCCCCTGACGGGGTTTCCAGACATGGACCGTTCACCGGTCCGGTTGGCGAGCCCCGTGATGGGCGCATCCAGGGCGCAGTCGTCAGGGAAAAGCCCTGTATCTGCCTTGAGCGCGGGTGGTGAGGCTTCTGCGTCCCGCGGGGGTGACAGGTCCGATCAGGGTCCGTTGCCGCCATCATCGGCGGGGTTTCGACGAAGATTACCGAGACCGAGCTCCCACCTCCCCCACGTGGGGTTTCCCCAGCAGGGACGCCGCGACTGCAGACCCCGTCCACGCTTTCTGCAAAGAGGGCCCCGAGGGCTTGGTGAGAAATCATTGCTTACCCTTCCTGTGTTTGTTTACGTAGGGATTTTTCTTCATGATGCGTATCTTTCTTCTCCTGTCTCAGCGGGAAGCATTCCGTGGAGGCGCTATCCCTCCGCCCCTGTAAGGCGCTAAAAGTGAGAGCGACCTCCTCCGCTGGCATGGTGGTGGCACCGTCTGTGACGCCACCACTGTTGGGGTCTGGTGGGCTAGTCGCCACCCCCAAAATCTTTGGGCTCCCACAGGGGGCCTCGATCTTCAGTGGGGCGCCAGAGGAGGCCCCTCCTTCCGGGGTGCCGAGGGCCGTGGGCGCCCCGGGAGCCTTGACCGTCGAAGTCGAGGCCGCCAAGGCGGCTGAGGCAGAGCCATCCCAGGTCGTCGCGCCCGAGGCTGGGGCTGACGTCCTGCCTCAGGGGTCGCGCTTGCCGAAGGAGATTCATAATATTTCTTCCAATGAGACTTCCCCAAGGGATGGGAAAGCAAAGGCGGAGGACACCGCTGAGGCTATCTGCACACCGCCGAGGTTGCCGGTGCCAGAGATCGAGGGAAGGGGCGAAAGCTCGGCCCTTGCCCATTTGGGAGGTCGTTCTTCCACTTGGGGCGACCCTCGAGTGGAGTGGAGGGATCCAGCTCATCCCGAAGCTGAGCCGGTGTTCGTCCTTGACGACGCCCCCGAGATCGGGAACTGGAATGACCTCGGGCAGCTCGGCTCGCTCCTCACGCGATCGTTGAAGACGTCCTTGACGTTGGTGGAAAGGGACCTCCCTCAGGCCGTCCAGGTGAGGGCCCTCATTTGGGGGATCCTTTTCTTCCCATTCTATTGTGAATGGAATTAATGTTCGGTTGATTGTCTGCCTTAGGAGATTATGGAGACCTCCGGGGCTAAGTCAGATTTCCTTCGTCAGGAGAGCCGTGTCTGGGAGCAGCTTCGGACGTCGAGTGCTGAGCTTGCCCGCACCCAAAAGCTTCTTGCCGAGAAGAGTACCGAGGCGGGCGGGCTGAGCCTCCGTTGCTCAGACCTGATCGCCGCGGTCGCCGAGGCCAAAGAGCACGCCGCCCGGGAGGCGAAGAAGGCTAAGGACCTGGTGCTACGGTTGGAGAAGTCTGAAAAGGCGGCCGAGGCTCTTCGTGCTCAGTTTGCCGAGGAGGCGTCCAAGGCGCGGGCCCTGAGTATGGACTTGGAGCAGGCTCGGAAATTGGTTGAAGCCTCGGCCACCGATGCCTAGAAGTGGGAAGAGGTGGCGAAAGATGACCTTTTGTCCTGTATACCTTGTGTTTTCCTCATCGCGTTTTTTGATCTTTTGACGAGTTGTGTCGGTCTTCTACAGAGCTGAGGGGGAAGCTTGCTGAGGCGGAGGAGGCCTCGGTCGCCCTGCAGTCGATTTACCAGGCTGAGGCCTCGGCTCACCAGGCCCTACAAGACATTGCCGCTGAGGCCTGCGCGTCCCTCAGGATGGTAGATGGTCAGTCGGGGAGCTCCCTGACCAGCCGTCTGGCCGCCCTGAGGGGTCAGGTGAATGACCAGGTGCGCGGCGCCTTGCATCTTGGGGTGAAGCGGGCCTTTGCCGTGTCTCCAGTCACTATGACGACCTCAACTTCGACGCCATCAGCCAGGGATATATCCTGCCGGATGATGAAGACGAAGCCGAGCGGGAGATCGTGGAGTTCACCAAGGCCGTCGAGGCTCCTGGGGAGGCCCTGGCTCAGTTATTTGAAGAGGACGTGGGGCTTCCCCCAGCTGCATTTTCGCCCCCTGAAGTCCCCTTGGTGACTGCTCCATCGGACGAGCCTTGAGGGGAGAGAGAAAGGTGATTTGGGCTATCGAGACCTTATGCTGTGTCTTCCATTGGAGGATATTTTGTAAGAAAGGCACGCTCGAGACTTTTGAGGCGTAGCCCGGGAAGCAGGAGAGCTTTTGTCTTGATGCTCCTCGACCCTTGGGAAGCTCAAAATGTTTTCTATGTAGTGTATTTGAAGTATGAAATAATATCGGGGTCGTTATGTGTTTTTTAGGAACTTAGAGGGTTACCCCTTGGTCAGCCCCCGAGGGAGCGTCGACTCTGATTCGACAGAGTTGAGGCTACCTCTGTTTCGATTGGGGAAAAGGAGACTTGGAAACGGGAACTTTTATTCATTCGTGTTGCGATGTTTTACAAAATATGTGAAGTGTACAATGCCTCGAGGTTCTAGGGATAAAAACATCATAGCTGTTCAATATTCCAAGCGTTGGTGAAGATTTTGCCTTTGCTGTTCGAGAGTTTATATGTTCCGGGCTTCAAAACTTCAGCTACGGTGTATGGTCCTTCCCATGGTGGAGTCAGCTTGTGTCGGCCGACGCTGCTCTGCCGTCGACGGAGGACGAGATCGCCGACTTGCAGTTCTCTTTTGCGCACATGCCTGTCGTGGTAGCGTCGAAGCGTTTGTTGGTACCTTGCCGAGTGAAGGAGGGCCATGTCTCGTGCTTCTTCGAGCTGGTCGGCGGCGTTTGCAAGGGCCCCTTTCATTTGTTTTTTTGTTGTAAGCCTTCAGTCGATGGGACCCATACTCGAGGTCAGTGGGGAGGACGGCCTCGGATCCGTAAACTAAAACGAACGGAGTGAAGCCGGTGGCCCGACTGGGTGTTGTTCTTAGGCTCCAAAGGACTGAGGGTAGCTCTGCGGCCCATCATTTTCTGAACTTCTTCAGTCGGTTGTAGATTCTTGGTTTGAGACCTTGGAGGATCATACCATTGGCATGTTCAACATGGCCGTTAGTTTTGGGGTGGGCAACTGCAGACCAATTCACATGGATGTGATGATGGTCACAGAAGTCCAGGAACTTTTTGCCTGTGAACTGCGTGCCGTTGTCAGTGATGATGACGTTCGGGATCCCAAAGCGGTGGATGATGTTGGTGAAGAACTCGACCGCCCGCTCGGAGCGGATGTTGCCGATGGGCCACGCCTCGATCCACTTAGTGAATTTATCGATAGCTACGAGCAGGTGCGTGTGGCCTTTGGTTGTCCTTTGGAGGGGTCCCACGAGATTGAGCCCCCAGACTGCGAAAGGCCACGAGATGGGGATCATCTGGAGGGCGTGTGCTGGAAGGTGTGTTTGTTTAGCGTAGAACTAGCACCCTTCGTAGGAGCGCACGATGCTCGTGGCGTCGAAAACAGCTGTCGGCCAATAGAATCCTTGCCGGAAGGCGTTGCCGATGAGGGTTTTTGGCGCTGCTTGGTGGTCGCAAGCCGCCGAGTGGTTGTCTTCGAGGAGGCTCTTGTCTTCTTCGATGGGGATGCAGCGTTGGAGAATCCCTGATGCGCCTCTTCGGTACATCTCTTTGCTGTCTCCATAAACCACGTAGGCCTTGGCGCGCCGAGCTATTCGGCGGGCTTCGGCTTGGTCCTCTGGAAGTATTCCTCGAGTCAGCCAGTCGATGTAGGGAGTTCACCAATCTTGTGGGTGACTCAAGGAATGAGGGGGTGGGTTGATTTCCATGTCTTGGGCATCGGCCGGAGGTGCGGGGCTGGGGTCGGGCGATGGTGTTATCTTGTCAGTCCCCGAGCCTAGGTCGATGGAAGGCTTGAGTATGTCTTTCGAGAAGACGTTGGGTGGAACGGTCCCTCGAGAGGATGCGATCTTGGCTAACTCGTCCGCGGCTTCGTTGTAGCGTCGGGCGACGTGGTTGAGCTCAATGCCGAGGAATTTGTCCTCCAACTTGCGTACCTCATCGCAGTAGGCTTCCATTTTCGGTTTATGGCAGCTTGAAGCCTTCATGACCTGGTCGATGACGAGCCGTGAATCGCCTCGAGCGTCGAGGCGTCGAACTCCGAGCATGAGGGCGATGCTTAGGCCATTAACGAGAGCTTCGTATTCCGCAACATTGTTGGAGGCAGCGAAGTGTAGCGCATGTGCACTCCGAGGGGTGAGATGAAAAGCAGGCCCGCGACTGCTCCCGTCTTCATGAGCGACCCATCGAAAAACATTGTCCAAAGCTCGGCCTGGATCTGTACCGGAGGTAGTTGGGTGTCGGTCCATTCTGCGACGAAGTCAGCAAGTACTTGAGATTTGATCGCCTTACGAGGCGCGTAGGTGATATCTTCGCTCATGAGCTCGGTTGGCCACTTAGCGATTCTTCCTGCCGCCTCCCGGTTTTGGATGATCTCACCCAGCGGAAAGGACGAGATCACGGTGACTCGATGGCAGAGGAAGTAGTGCTGGAGCTTGCGGCGTGTAAGGACTATCGCATAGAGCAACTTTTGGATGTGCGGGTAGCGACTTTTGGTCTCCGAGAGTACTTCGCTAACGAAGTACACCGGCCGTTGGATGAGTAGCGCGTGCCCTTCCTCTTGCCTCTCGACCACTATAGCCGCGCTGACCACCTGGGTGGTTGCGATGACATAGAGGAAGAGCGGCTCGGGCGGTTCAGTTGCCGTAGCGGGTCGAGGTGGGACAAGGATTGGAGGCGAGGTTAACACGCCCTTGAGCTTGTTGAGGGCTTCTTTGGCCTCTTTGGTCCATGCGAAATGTTCGGATTTCTTTAAGAGGCGGTACAGGGGGAGAGCCTTTTCCCCTAGCTGCGAGATGAAACGACTGAGGGCGGCGAGACAGCCCATGACCCTTTGTACGCCCTTTAAGTCCCGTATTGGTCCCATTCTCGTGATGGCCGCGACCTTTTCGGGGTTGGCCTCGATACCGCGTTGGGAGACAATGTAACCTAGGAGCATGCCGCGTGGCACGCCAAAGGTGCATTTCTCCGGGTTGAGTTTGATGTTTTTGGCTCGAAGGCATCTGAACGTGATTTCCACATCTTTAATGAGGTCATCGGCTTTTCTGGTTTTGACTACAATATCATCGACGTAGGCTTCGACGGTTTCACCTATATGATCTTCGAAGACGTGAAGCATGCGACGTTGGTATGTTGCCCCGGCGTTTCGATGGCCAAAGGGCATGGTGACGTAACAAAACTTACAGAAAGGGGTAATGAAGGAAGTCGCGAGCTGGTCGGACTCCTTCATTTTAATTTGGTGGTAACCAGAGTAAGCATCAAGAAATGAAAGGATTTCGCATCTCGCAGTGGAGTCTACAGTTTGATTGATGCGTGGTAGAGGAAAAGGAACCTTGGGGCATGATTTATTCAAACTGGTGTAATCCACGCACATCCTCATTTTTCCATTTTTCTTTTTGACTAGCACAGGATTTGCTAACCACTCGGGATCGTGAACCTCCTTGATGAACCCGGCCGCCAAAAGCTTGTGTACCTCTTCCCCGATGATCCTACGCTTCTCCTCGTCGAAGCGGCGCAGGCGTTGTTTCACCGGCTTGGATCCGGCGTGCTCGGCGACATCCCTCGGTATGCCCTGCATGTCCGAGGGACTCCATGCAAACATGTCAGCGTTTGCGCGAAGGAAGTCGATGAGCACATCTTCCTATTTGGGGTCGAGGGACAAGCCGATCGTCAGCGCCTTGTCTTCCGATGAGTTCGGGTCGAGGTGGATCTTCTTGGTATGCTCCGTCGCTTCGAAGTGGCCGACGCGGCGCTTAGATTCGAGGGCTTCGGCGGTGAGGTCGTCGAGCGTTGAGGCTAACTCCGTTGTTTGCACATTGGCTTCTCCCTTCTCGACGCACTCGATGTCGCAGGAGTAGGCATGCTCGTAGGAGGAACCGATGGTGATGACCCCTCGAGGCCCCGACATCTTCATTTTCAGGTAAGTGTAGTTGGGGACTGCCATGAATCGGGCGTAGCCGGGTCTGCCGATGATGGCATGGTATGTACCCGGGAACCCAACCACCTCGAAGGTGAAGGTTTCTCGCCTGAAGTTTGAAGGGGAACCAAAGCAAACTGGGAGACTGACGCGCCCGATGGGCAGGGCATTTTTTCATGGTACGACTCCGTGAAAGCCCCCGTTGCTTGGCTGGAGCTGCGACTCCTCGACGCCAAGGAGCCCGAGGGTTTCGGCGTAGAGGATGTTGAGGCTGCTGCCCCCGTCCATGAGTACTTTTGAGAGTCGGGTGTTGAGGATTACGGGATCGACGACAAGCGGATATGTCCCAGGGTTGACGACCCGATCTGGGTGGTCATCACGACTGAAAGTGATGGGCTCATCAGACTAGAGGAGGTACCGGGGGGCCGCGGTCTGGGCAGAGAGGATCTCCCGTCATTCTTTCTTGCGTTGCCCAGGGCTGAGCTTAGTCGAGGGGCCTCCATAGATCATGTAGCAGTCATGGACTTCTGGGAAACCCTCGACCGCTTCTTCTGTGTTCTTGTCGTCGTCTTTGCCTTTCTTCCCATCATCCCTCTTTGCGTCGGTGTTGTCGTAGTGCCTTTTGAGTAGGCGGCATTCTTCGAGGGTATGGTTTACCGCTCCTTGGTGAAAGAGGCAGGGTTCTTTTAGCATCTTATCGAAGGCGCCTCCGCCGGGGGGCCCTCGAGGCTTCTTTCGTTCTGCCGCGGCGACGAGATTATCCTCCTTGGCCTCACGCATGGTATGCTGGCCCTTCTTCTTCTTTTTGTTGTAAGCGTTGACGCCTTTCTTTGGGTCTTTTCTCGAGCCCTCGATGTCCGGGGCCCGCGTCTTGCCCTTCTCGCTTGCTCCGTCAAAGAAGGCACCGACCGCTTCGTCTCCGGCAGCGTAGTTTGCGACTACATCCATTAACTCGTTGACCATAGCAGGTCGATTACGCCCTAACTCGCGGACCAAATTCTTGCAAGTGGTGCCAGAGACAAACGCCATGATCACGTCGTGGTCGGTCATATGGGGGAGTTCCGTACGCTGTTTGGAGAAGCGTCGTGTGAAGTCGCGGAGGGACTCGTTGGCCTGTTGTTTGCATCGGCTTAGATACCATGAGTTGCCTAGACGAATGTAGGTTCCCTTGAAATTTCCCTTGAAGACCCGAACTAGGTCAGCCCAGTTTCGGATCTGGTCGGGGGGGGAGTGCTTCGAGCCATCTCCGGGCGGAGTCGGAGAGGAAAAGCGACAATTGACGGATGATGGCTCGGTCATCGCCCCGAGCCCCACCCAGCTGACAAGCCAGGCGGAAGTCGGCCAACCAGAGCTCGGGCTCGGTTTCGCCATTGTATTTGACAAGGCTTGTCGGGGGTTGGAATGGTTCTGGCAGCGGCGTGCTGCGGATGGCCCTGCTGAAGACTCTCGGGCCCGGCGGCTCGGGCGCGATGCGGTCTTCGTCGCTATCATAACGTCCCCCACGATGGGCGGTAATGCCTCGTTCCTCGGCTCCCTTGTCCTTGCAATGACGCCCCCTGAGGATGTCATGGCGGGCATCGTTCGGATCACGGGGTTCGCGTGGATCGATGAGGCGACCCCGCACATTTTTATCTTGGTGGGGGTTGGGCTGGTGAACCGAGGCTTCTCTTTCATTACGGGGGGCGCGATTAGTCGCTCTGAGGCTGCCCCTCGATGCTTCAAGGCCAAACTCTCAGCTTGCTGTACGACTGCGGCTTGGAGGAGGTCTTTTACCTCGTCCTGAATGCGTCGCCCCTCCGGGGTCGACGGCTCGGGCATGTTTCGCAGCAGCAGGGTTGCTGCTATGGTATTCTGCCCAGCTCGAGGAAAGCAGTTGACGGGGAGCTCGGGCACTTTATCTTCGACGATCTGTCATTGGACATCCCGAGCCCTGCTTCAAGCGCCTCCCCCGTGCGGCGGGACGTGGCTTCGCCCGGGGGTTTGCTCCATCTGTTCCAGCCGCCGGCGATCCTCATTGGGTTGGGCCTTCAGTTCCCGGATTTGCGCTATCTGCGCAACCTGTTCGTCTTGCGGGTTGGCGGGATCGACGGGATTGTCTGGTCTGTTTCCTCATTTGTGAGGCGTTCCCTTGGCCGCCGCCGCGGCTGCCACGGAGAACGTGTCGGGGACTCGCGTTTTGCTGTCCGAGGTGGCGGCTTCATCATGTTCAAGGTGGAAGCACACCCGCGTGGGGTTGTAGTCATCGTCGTCGTCGAGGAGGTCGTCCACGCTAGCGTCGAAGTCATCGAAACAGTAGTTGCTGACCGCGAGAAATTGGTGTAATGCCTCCGCGTCGTGGAGCCCGGAGAAGTCCGCGCTCTCCCACGTGTCGTCGTCGGTGGTTTCGACGGGAGTTGCTGGCATTGTCACCGGGCTGAGAGCTGGTCCCAGGCAGCACCCTGGGAGACCTGCAGTGTTGTCGAAGAGGGCAAGAGCCATCACAGAGTGGGTTTTAGCGGTGTTGTCGAAGCCGTAGAGGTACGTAGACAACGCCGCCCCTTCCTTAGGCACCGGTAAGCCTGGCGCCTCTATCGGCAGTGGTGTCGAAGTGCTTGTCATCGGGGTTCGGGGAAGGTCAGTCAGTGTCCTCAGGCCGACTCGACTTTTCTCAACAAAACCCCTTATAGGGTTTTCATTGCGTCGGCCGGACGGGAAGCTCGTGGTGCGGCGTCCTTGGTCCGCATGGAGGGACTAGGCACGATCGGCACCCAGCGCCTTCGCGGGGCGCGGGGTGTGCGATGTTCTGAATCTCTGTGGTGCCATGTAGTTTCGGCGGCGAGGGGCTGCTCGGGGGGTAGGAGAACCATGTCATAGCCACTGCCCACAGCGACGAACTCCAGGATCCTGAAGCACATCCTCATGCCGCGGCGGAGAGGTAGAGGGAGATCTGCGATCCGGAACAGCGGGAAGTCGATGGAGACACGCACGGCCCCTACCTGGCGCGCCAATTGTCGGTGTTTCGGACTCGGGGGTCTACACCAATGAGTGAATTTGCGCGTGTTCCCTGATCTGGATGGTAATGCAAGAAGAACACAGTCGATTTATCCTGGTTCGGGCAAAAGAAGGCCCTACGTCCAGCGGGGAGAGGAGTTTGTATTATCTTGCACCGAGGTGCTTGTACAGTGGCAAATACAAGCGTAAGTGAGAGTAGGTGGGGGTGTGAAGACGGGAGCTAGGACCCGAGAGCTAAACCCTAGGCTATTGTGGAGAGCTAGGAGACTTGGGTGCTCGTGTCTCCCTTTTCTCTTTGCTTGCTCGCTTGCCCTAGTCTAAACCCCGGTGTCCTCTTTTATAGATGAAGAGGCACGGGTTACACAGTGCTAGGGTTGTCGTAGACGATGATGTCACTGATGAAGTAGGTGATGACGGTGCTGGTCATGCCGGTGCCGCTGTAGCGACGCTTCTCGTCCTCTGGCGACGTGTCCGGCGACGGGGGTGAAGGACGACGCCCATACGCCGGTGTGGGCGAAGACGTCGTGTCGGGAGTTGTTGGAGTACAGACCCGTCCTGGCAGGCTTGCGCTCGAGGGCCAGGTCGAGACCTCCATGATGGAACTCGAGGCTAGACGGGAGGGGTTGATCCATGGTCCGTACGTGAGACGAGGTGCTGCATGTACCTCGAGGGGCGTCCTTGGCGAGATACAGTGCATGGTATGGAGCAGCCGCTCCGCACGACGCGCCCATTTCTTGGGCAAGGTGGTTGCAGCTTGATTTTACTGGGGTACGGTTAGCTGTGCACTTTGCTGTACCAATACAGGCTTTGACCGGAGTGGACAGTATGCAATTAATGCTTCTAAGGTCGTACAAGTGGTAGGTACAGGGTAGTCGACATCCTTCATGTGGAAGTTTTGGAGATGTATGGCGATGCTTCTCCCTTGGTGCTTGACGCGTGGGGAGAGCTAGCCCGAGGCCTAGCTCTGGAGGCTCGGGCGAGGCGGAGAAGTTGCGCTAGCCCGAGGCCTAGCTCTGGAGGCTCAGGCGAGGCGGAGAAGTTGCGCTAGCCCGAGGCCTAGCTCTGGAGGCTCGGGCGAGGCGGAGAAGTTGCGCTAGCCCGAGGCCTAGCTGTGGAGGCTCGGGCGAGGCGGATAAATCGCGCCAGTCCAAGGCCTAGCTCTGGAGGCTCGGGCAAGGCGGAGAAATTGCGCTAGCCCGAGGCCTAACTCTGGAGGCTCGGGCGAGGCGCATAAATCATGCCAGTCCAAGGCCTAGCTCTGGAGTCTCGGGCGAGGCACATAATGCGCCGTCTCGAGGTTCATCTTAGGTTGTTGGGCCGCCATGGCCCGTTACCTTTTGACGGGCTTTTCGGCCCGGTGGCTTATGAAATGCTAGTTGTGTTTGTTTTTGAAGCGGAGGTTTTGGGGTACCCCTTTATTTATATCATCGACAATACCTAAGACTTTCTAGTGTCGTTGCCAAGGTCACTCTTGGTAGCGACGGTAGTAAGTGTCAATAGAGGGCCACCGACTCGTCAGAAGGGAGAGGCTCATTGAGGTTGATCCCATGATTGCCGGCCATTGGAACAAGGTGAGCTTGAACTGCTGCTTGGAAGAGAATATATTGAATGGTATGGCTCTGGGGCTAGCAGGGGTTTGGTTTTATAGTCCGAATCAACTTGTATGAGGGGTTGACCCAAGCTCCAAAGATCTCGTAACAAAACAGATCGGGAAGTCGCGAAAAAGGAATAAGGAAGGCTTCCGAAAGGAATGGGAAGCAATGGGACTCGGGGGGAGACTAGGTCAGGCCGTCTAGCCTAGTGGTGGTGTCAGCCGGCCCCCCTTCTCACCGGAAGGCGGTCTGCTTTTTCGTGGCTCTCTCTAACACTTTCCTAAACCCTAATTGCTACCTTTTCGGTTACGAAACCTTTTGGAGGTGGTTGAGGACCAAATTAATGGAAATGGAAGAACTGGATGACATCTGTTGGCATTTCTTAGTGCAACCATCGGAGGATAGGTTTAGGATCCATCCTCGGTGATCGTGCTAGAAATACTTACTGACATCTCTTGGCGTCATCACTAGGGTAGGCCATCATCCCTGGGCACAGTTTCAGGAATGCCTATTGACATTCCTTAACGACATACACTGAGTATGTTGGATTTCAAGACCAGCAGTAAGCTAAGGATTTGAGACAGGCAACTATAACAAAGGAAATCCTTGTACCTATTCAATATATAATAATCCATTTATGCATGTGTCTAATATTGAAAAGCCTATAGGGACTTACCTATATTACTTTGTACCTTATATCCTTGTATCCTATGGGTTGGTATGCATGTTTGGATAGATGCTTCCGTGCACAACCAAGATTAATTAATTAATTTGATTAATGATTTATGCAATGTGATTAAAATGATGCTTTTTAGCAACATGGTTTGGAGGACTCTATCCTAAAGCAGTAACCTAGGAAATATCGTACAACCATGAGGATCACATGGCTCTGATCTTAGCTAATTACTTAGATTAGTTCTAGCTCGTCTGTAGCTTACCGAAAGGGCAAGAGGGGTACCATGTAGCTTATGGACCCTATCCTGTTAGGGTGAGCACTGTGTGGTTTTAGGAGTGTCACCTTAGGGGAAGGTGTCTATAACTCTTGGGAGACGGAAACCTCAGCGGCTACGACTTGTTAGGCATCTTTGGAAAGGCTTCGTAGTGAGACCCTACCGCACATCCTTGGTAGATGTGATATGGGAGTAATTAACCCTGGCATTTGGGAATCACGACTCACGGGTAAAGTTGTACACACTCTGTAGTGTTTTGATCAAAACTGTTATAACAGCCATGCTCACAGACACGAGCGACCTGGATCCTTTATGATTGGGTACTACCTGGAATCTTTTGGGAATGTTCTTAATCCTGACTAAAGGTACTTCACACTTGGGATGGTTTATCACTAAAGTAGTAATTCAGGTATAATAAAATATGACCAACTAAAGTTGCTAACCATAGTCAAACCGAGTCAAGCCTTTTGAGCCTTCATAAACCCCTGAGTTATACTTGCCAAGGATGGTGCGCTTACACTTGTTTCACTGTCAATGAAAATCCCGGATGGGTACCAGATAAAGGAGTCTAGAAAGAGGACCATGGAGAGTTACTAGAAGCTGAAGGTTGAGGGTGACCAGTCGACGTCCCTGTGGATTCGTGGAGTTCTCCTGAAGTTTAGTTTATCATTTCCGTTGTGTACCTGTTCAAGATTTGTAAGTCTTGTTGTAATGTTTAAATATCGTTATGTAATAAAGAACAACTTTTGGTATCTACCTTGCTTTGTCACTGTATGTGTGATTTGATGTCCTGGGCACACATATTATCAAATTAATGGAAAGGGAAGAACTGGATGACATATGTTGGCATTTCTTAGCACAGCCACTAGAGGATAGGTTTAGGATCCATCCTCCGCGATCGCGCTAGAAATACTTACTGGCATCTCTTGGCATCATCACTAGGGTAGGCCATCATCCTTGGGCATGGCGCCAGGAATGCCTATTGACATTCCTTAACGACATACACCGAGTATGTTGGTTACTAGCGATGCTACCAAAAGATATCCGTGTCAGCCTCAGACACAACCGCTCTAGCTACACATCCGGTATCGGCTCCGAAGTGTGATGGCACTTCATATAATAAGATGTGTGACTTTAGCGATGGCCTGAGAGGTTGGCCTAGTAAACCAATTCGTTTATAGACAGGGTCCGCAAGCGCACGGGTTACCATTGTAGCATTTCACTGGGAGTATTCCGGGTATCATTATTTATGTTTTACCACAGGGAAAGCTAGATGCGAAGGATTGAAGATATACCCATGACAAGAACATAATACGTGCATAGTTGACTAATTAACTATAGTAGGAGGATAAACGATAGTTTGGATAGTGGGATCAACCCACACACATTCTTATTCTACAGGGATAGAAGAAAGAATGAAAGAATAAAGAATATCCTACAGAGCATGGATCTGAACAAGGTTATGTTAATGAATCAAGCTTACATGTTGTAATCATGTTAACGTTAATGTTAGATATTGGATGGATTAGGAGACCTGGGAACACTGGTCTGCCAGCAGGATACATTGGGCAATTTAGACTCCTACCCCAAAGCTGAACGTGGGGGATTACAAGGGACGGACAGGGCTGTCACCACCTGCCACCTACCCCTCAACCGTGGACTAGGCCAGGCATTCACCCATCTCCATATACCCGAGAACCACTCTCGCATACATGAAGAACACTTACACCTCCCCGATAAAGATGTAAGCTCACCCGAAGGCACGGCAAAACGCCACCCAACACATAGCACTAAGCTATCAAGATCTAAACATGTTGAATGAAGAATAGTGTTTGTGTTCATGATGAACATAGATCTAAAACTATGAACTAGTTCTAGAACAATGAACGATTAACAAGAACATAGCTCTAATTCAAGAACATAACAATGTTGATCATAAGAGAACAAGAACAAGTATGAAAATAGGAACTTAGTATTCATACGAAGTCGATCCTTACAACTTCTCCTCCTCTCTTGCATGTAGCACTAGCTCCAACTACTAGAGGAACTAATCTAAGGTAGAGAGCTCCAAATACAAAGTGGAATAACTAAGAAACGTGTTGATGTGTGATGACCTATTTGAGAGGGAACTCTACCCCTTTATTTATACTACAACAAGGTCGGTTCAAGTGATGTAAGTATGGAAACCTACATAACTGACCTATGCATACCGCCATGCAACCGCCATAGGAGGTCGGTGGCCAGTGGGGCCAGGCGTGGTGCGGCCGCACCCCTGGTGGGCCCGCTGGCCACCGCCTTTGCGTGGTGGGCCGTGGGCTTGGTGCACATGGTGGCTTTGGTGGATTCTAGCCCAAATGTGTTCTGTAGGTGGGCTTGTTCCTTCCTTGGTTTTACGCTTTGTCGGAAAGCCTATTCTTCTTGCCTTTTCCACTGTATTCACTTTCGTTACATTTAAAACAATGTTTCTCCAATACAAGTGGAAATAAGTCAAGGTGATAACATATGTATGTAAGTGTGATTTGTATGTCCTTGGTTGGTGTTGACATCTCTTAGCATCACTTCAGATAACATCGCCAGAAATGTAGGTAGACAACTCTAACAACATTACCTTTAACGCTAGGTTGTCACCACTAGTAGCGACACTAGAGACATGGATTGTATTTATGATATTGCCCTTATAAAATATGAAATGAGATTATCCGCAAGCGCACAGATAAAATACATCCGCTGTAGCATTTCATCAAAGAGAGTTTCCAAGGTATCGTTATTTATATTAAAGCCTTCCACCCCATGAGTTAAGAGAGTGACAGGAGATAAACAACTATAACACACATATGTATGATTATGATAAGAGTTCCACTAGATCTACTCAACACAGGAATAAATCAAAAATGATAAATAAAATAAATGAAATAGAACATAGTAAACCATAAAGAGTTCCAAAAGAGTATTCCCATCCAAGGTTACATCGTAACTAGAACTAGAAAGAGACAGATTAACTTCCTATATGGTTCTAACTATAGGTCATGGACTACGTAAATTAGTGCAATTATGTTTAGCAATCATGGTTAGAATAACTTATATTTATACGCAGGAGACATCACGAATGGAGGATCAGATCCAGAGTCTATCCCCTCCGGGTGACCAGGTCTTACTTGTCCTATATTCGGGAAGTGGACTACAGAGGAATCAACGAGGCTATAAGAGTCACCCTCGCGAGCTACCACTTGCTGGCTATTGACATTTACTACCGTCGGTACCAAGAGCTACCTTGGCAACGACACTAGAAAGGCTTAGGTATATTATCAGAACACAAGAGATAAATCCGCAAGCGCACAAATTAGATACCCGCACTTCACCGGATGTAGACCCAATTTTATATTGAACCCAAAGGAACAGCGTGATTGTCTTAAGTCTATTGCTTAAACCCTGAGCACTAGCAAAGATGAGAACACAAAAGATAAAGGGGATAACTAAGGTTTCCAGCTCTAATCTCAGGAAGCTATGCTATTAGTATTCAACTATGGATTACGTTGAGAGACCACATCCAGAGTATGGTTGTTCCCAAGTAATATACTCTTGCTCGTCCTATAGATGGGAGGTGGACTATAGAAGATTCAACAAGGCTATAAGAGTTACCCTCGCGAGCTACCACCGGTTCGGAATATAGGATACACTATGCAAGTAATCGAGTCTAAACACCACGCTTACACGACAACGACTCCTCTAATTCTAGAGCGACTAGATTAGAGTACTCTAATTAGAGTTGCAAGCCAGAAGAATAATAAGAACAAGAACGCTTACTGATAATTATAATTTTGAAGGACCGAGAATGCTACCAGAAAGCGACCAGAGGGGGGGGGTGAATGGGAGCTTCAAAATTCCTTTCGGAAACTTGTTGCCACTGTCCCGTAAATCAACCCCAAAGGCAAACCCTAGAGCTTGCTAGTGTCCACGACCCTAGATGTAGGGTGGATGCTTCCAAGAAGCACAGCGGGACACTACACAACTCTAGAAAACCAACGCAAAAGACGGAAACCAAATCCGTCACCGAACAAACAACCGGCGAATGAAAACGCGCAGAACTGTCACGACCGGACTCTAGCTAGCGTCCGGTCAGCAGGGACCGGACGCGTCCGGTCACACAAATGCCGATCTGAGACCTCACTGAGTTGGACCGGACTCACGAGTCTGGAGCGTCCGGTCGAAGGCAGTGCGTCCGGTCAGTAGAAAGCACACACGGTGAACAGTGCCAGGGATGAGTCCGGTCAGTGAGCAACCAGTGCGTCCGGTCAGGGCACGAAACACAGCAGTGAGCTGTTCAACGACCGGACTCACTCTCAGTGTCCGGTCATCCCGTGGCGAGCGTCCGGTCACCCCGAAACTGGGCAGTTCGTCCACCGATTCGACTCGATCTCACCCAAAACGAATCCTCTAGGGATCAAACTTGGTGAGAGGAGTCATAAGGAGGATAGTGAGCTATCTCTAAGAGATCATGGCTCGAACCTATCTCCGAATCGATGAATCGAAGAATTTCGTGGGAGAGGAGAAAAACTTGACCCGAAACGTAAATCGATTGATCTCCTAGACCGTGAGGTTAGAGGAGAATTCCTTCGGTGGAAAGAAGTGCCTCACCACCTAGAACAACTTGGTTCAAACAGATTTGCAAAAGATGAACCGAGCAAAGAGATCTAGCGACGGGAAAAACGTGGAGAAAAAGATTCCGCGAAGAACACGAGCGAAATGCGAATCACAACCATGAAATTGCAACCGTGTGGCTACCACACGCTACAACAGTGAGGTTACGACCTCACTTCCAGAAAATCTCATGAACACAGAGGTATTGTTCTCTTCTCTGTGGATCTCAGGTTCGCTACAGCAGGGGAGTGGGAGAGCAGGAAACCCTAGAAGCAAAGAGCAAATGACTAAGATAAATGGGGAGGAGGGTGTCTCCCCCTACTTAACCTATTCCTAATTCCTACTCTATTCCTATTCTACCCCTCTCTACTTACAGAGCGAGCCAGCTAAACCCTAAGGTTATTCTGGACCAACTCGGTGGTAGGTGGATCCGACGGCCACGCCCGCACAACTCGTAGCGTTGCCTCGACGCAACCTCCCGATTGCCGCCACGTGCCGCCCTCGCTCTGCACCCCTGGTTTTGTGGCCCAAACCGAGAAACCAGCCTTTCCAGCCAACCCCCGGTTTTGAGGCCCAAACCGGGAAACCAGCCCACCAGCATCTGAGTTTTGAGGCCCAAACTCAGCAAACCCGTAGCGCCCAGGTTTTGAGGCCCAAACCTGGAAACCGTCCTCAGCCCGAGTTTTGTGGCCAAACTCGGAAACCATCCACACCCAGGTTTTGAGGCCCAAACCTGGAAACCGTCCACCCGATGGTTTTTCCCTGGCTCTACCACCAAACCAACGTCGTAGATGGGATGCACCTCCCGTGCACCCCGTCTACTGACACGTGTCCCCAAGTCCACGACTCAGGCAACACATGACCGCAAGTCTTCACTTGTAGCTGCCACAGGCTGCCAGCCACCACAGCTGATCCTTGGGCCTCTGGTCCCTCAGTCCAAGCCTCACGTCCGCCCTTCGCCACTCTCGGTCCATCAGCACGGCACGTCTCTACTTGACCTTCACCTCGCCTTCGATCACTGCATCCGTGCTCGACACCTGCACAACACAAGCCAAAGAACATGCGCATCATCCCAGTTAACAATCACTCATCACTCAGAGACTCGGCATACACCCATGTATCCGCAAATTTGAAGACCGAAGAATATCTTGATCCAAGCTCTTGACGAACTGAAATCCACAGGTACAAGTTGAAGAAGTAGATCCAACAGGCCGGAGCTCCTTCTAATCCTCCTCTAATACCTCTCTCTCTCTTCTAATTCTAATCTTGGGATAACTCTCTACATCTAGATGAACTAGAACTAGAAGAACTAGAACTAGAAGAAGAACTAGAACTAGAACTAGATCTAAATCAACTAGAGGGATCTCTACTTCTACTTGAAAACCTAGGGTTTGATATGTAGATGAATAATGAAGACGAAGATGGAGATGCCTCCCTAGGGCGGTCTAGGTCTGGTTTTATATCCCCTAAGGATGAACTGCAGCCCTCAAATGAAACCGACCTTGAACAAGGGTTGAATTACGTCGTAGAGGTCAATTAGGGCAGGCTCCACGAAGATGGGCCAAGGGTGGTTCTGGCCTAGGCCAGCTAGCCTAGGGGTGGGGCCGGCTGGCCCCACCTGGCGGCCACCCCGTCCCTCTTTCGACGTGGTGTCTTCTGGAACCTCCCATGTTGCCCTAACGTGTCTTTTCATCCGTTTGCATGATTCATCGTGTTGGAGTAGGACTCTGCCTCTTTCCATCTGCTAGAAAACTCCCTAGAAAATAGTACTTCACCAAAGCTGTTGAATCTGTCAGTGTAGCCCCTGAATTATGTTGCTTGGTGATCACTCCAGGTTGTTCTAGAAGCTTCCAAGTTGTATCCAACATGGACTCTCTCGTTAGGACTCCAAATGTAGCAAACCACATGTCCGTTTCGATCGTCTAGAGGAGCTCTTCGCAATGGTGTGCTCTGTTTCATCACTTGAGATACCTTTATATGGTGAAATATTGATAACCCTGCAAAAAAAGTGAGAACAACACAACTTATGGAACTTGTTAGAATCAAACCCTACATCTATACTTTATGGTTCATTTCATATCATTCTATGCATTAGTTGATGGTATAATATTGACTATAAGGACCGTCAACAAGTTCCCCCAAGCTTACCCTTTGATAGTCCCTAAGCAAAACTAAAACTTAACAATGGATCAGGAGTTGCTGCAATATCTTCACTTCGATCAAGTACACCTGCTGTTAAACAAAAATTCTCTGAAATATATCATGTTATTCTTCATGGGGCTTATTACTTTTACCTTAGGTCTTGAGTAATTGAAAGATTGAACGATCAAACCAAGCACTATGTCTCTAGCTCTTTTTTTAATAGCCATATGTTTCCAACAAACTTATGAGAGGATAGCAACAGATAATTATGAGCATTTTATGTGAAAGATGGATGAAATGTGTAAGTGATCTTGATTCAAAAGCACGATAACATCTCACAGGGTCACAAAACTTAATTTAACTCAATGCAATTGTTAGTCATATTCATATTGAGAAATCTCCGGAACTCTAGTGTTGTTTAGAACAAGATAATAGCAGCTTAGATCATCACATGTCATATCCCAATTACCTAGACCTTAGATCAAGTATTTGCTAACCATGCATTTAATTTTAAGGCATCATTATTAATTAGGAGATCTCATGCTTTGAAGGCTAGGTACTTGAAAGAAATTAGATAGAGCAACTATTCATCATTTCCATGCAAAAGATTAGAGAGACAAAGTTCTTCATTGGTCATCAACTTCTTAAAACAAACTAAACACACTATTTTATTTATTTAATCTAACACACTTTAAGATATAATATAAATAATAATAATAATAATAATAATAATAAAGATATAACTGAATCGCGAAGATAACGGGGGTGCGTCTCCCCCAAGCTGGTTCCCTTAGCAGAGTTGAGCCTTCATGTGCCCATTTTTTTTTAATTAATGGTGAGCCTTCACGTGCCCATATTTTTTTCTTTTTGTTTTTAAGGGTGAGCCTTCATGTGTCACATTTTTTTTATTTTGAATTTGTTTATAGAATAAAAAACTTAAGAGGATAAAGATACTTACGTGCATACATGAGGGTGCCTTCCCCCAAGTTGAATGTTGGCGTAGTCATTCGATCTTGCAATGTAGTAGACTGGCAGTGGATATGTCCTTCCTCTATCAGAGCTTTGATTGATATTGATGGTTATTGATACAGTGCTCCAGTAGTGGATGAAACATTCACTTGCTTGTCAGCTTTTCTTGGTTTTTCAAATCCTGTGAAACTCAAATAGACAACAAAACTTGTGGAACAAATGAAGCGTTAGTGGTTGGCCACTCAAGCCTTAGTTGTCCAAAATTTCAGTAAGACCTCTTTCTCAATATTTTTATATTTTAATATTTTTACGATGCAAGAGAAAATGCAACAGGATGAATGCATGCATATTAATTTTTTTATGCCACCACGGTGAACATTCCTGTGGGTTTTTACACACCATAGAGTTATTCACATGGGGCTTCATAGTTTATGATGCTTATTTTCTTTTCTAATGCAATGCAGAAATTAAAATGTTTGTGAATTAAATATGATGATGCAAAATATGATTATGGATTAAATATGAGAAATATGTTGGAAAGTAAATATGAGGATAACTACCAATTTTTACCTTTTGGAGAAGTTTCGGATATTTAGGTCCGACGAACCGGACCTTCCCTTGGTTCAGACCTCCCAAGGTATGTCAGACGTTTGGAAAGTTGTTATTGATTGTACCTCTTAGGTGCAGAGTTTTTCTTCTATACTTTCTTTTGGTCTAAGTCTTCACTTCATGTGGTTCACTGTCTTGAGGTTTCTCTTCTTCTTTTTTTCTGGGACAGTGTCGATAGCTTCTTCTTCATGATTGGCCTCTCTATTCTTAATAGCTTGTCTTCTTTGGCATTGAGAGCGGTGTCTTTCACTTCTGTTATTCTTGGGTGCTTCATTGGGTATATGTAGTTGATGAAGTAGCATCGTACCTTTTCTCTAGGAAAGTGAAAATGGATTTCCCCTTGCTTCATGTAGATAATTGCACTTGTAGTGTAGAGGAATGGTCTTCCTAGGAAGAGGTGGACATCATCGTCTTCTCCCATGTCGAGGACCATGAAGTCTATGGGGACTGCGGATACATGGGTGTATACCGAGTCTCTGAGTGATGAGTGATTGTCAACTGGGATAATGCGCATGTTCTTTGGCTTGTGTTGTGCAGGTGTCGAGCACGGATACAGTGATCGAAAGCAAGGTGAAGGTCAAGTAGAGACGTGCCGTGCCGATGGACTGAGAGTGGCGAAGGGCGAACGTGAGAGAGATTTGAAGCTTTTGCACACTCTCGATCGGTCGGTGTGGGACTCGAAGGTTCAGGCGATCATCGAATCACCTAACTATGAGACCCTCACATGCGATGAGCTTTTTAGTAAGCTCAAGTCCAGTGAGATTGACGCCATGGCAAGGGCTTCTTATGAAAATCCTTCTAGCCCGTCGATGGCTTTGCTTTCTGGCTCTTCTGCTAACCCCTTTGGAGGATTTGCACTCTCTTCTCTTCTTTCTGTTATAGAGGAGCAGCTGGAGTTCATGGGGGGTGACGAGTTGGCTTTGCTCGCCAACCGGTTCTCGCGGTTCCACAACAACCGCATGAACCGTCGCCGCAGAGGAGGACGCTCAGGATGTTTCGAGTGTGGCGACCCCAACCACTTCATCGCCAATTGCCCAAAGAAGAACAAGCAAGTCTTCGGCAAGGCGGACCATGGGCACAAGTACGACTCCGACAAGCACAAGGAGAAGTACGTCCCCGCGAAGCACAAGCGGAAGGGCGGCTTCAACAAGGAGTACATCAAGACAAAGTACTTGGAGAAGGCCCAGGCTGAGCAGCGTGCTTTCTTCGCCATGCTCAGCGACATCGACGACTCGGATGACGACTCTGCTTCCTCAAGCGACGATGAGTCCGAGAAGAAGAAGAGGATCGAGGACAAGCTGAACGGCCTCTGCTTCTTCACCGACAACGAAAGTTTCTGCACCATGGCCCTCGGGAAAGAGGTCGACGGTGAGCTGGAGGACATCCCTCGGGACGACGATGATGACGACACCTCCTAGGTATCTCAGACCCCCGATGAGCTTTCTGCTGAGGTCGAGAAACTTACTGCCGCTCTCCTTAGTCAAGACAAGCTGCTTAGGCGCGCTGCTAGAGAGAGGAAGGAGTTCAGGCAGAAGTGGGAGGATACGGTGAAGGAACTTGAGTCTGTCAAGTCCATCGTTGTTGTCACCGAGGAGGAGTGTGAGATGTTCTCCACACACATGACTGACCTTCTAACTTTGAGAAGTAAGTATGTTGTGTTGGTAGGAGAGGTGGATGAGCTTAGAGCTAGATCTTCGGTGCTTGGTACGTGCAAGTCTTGTGCAGGCTTGCAATACGAGTTGGCAGAGAAGAATGCCAAGATTGTGTCTCTTGAGAAGGCCAGCTCGGGTAGCACTTGTGTGTCTAGGTGCGCTTTGTGTGAGGGTTTGGAGATGGAGATAGCCAACGTGAAGCATGACAAGATGCAAACCGAGGAGGAAAACACATACCTTCGGACCATCTTGTCATGGGTGTCGAGTGGTGAGCCGCAGCTTGGGATGATGATCTCCCAATTCAAGCGTGTTGCTAGAGGTCCAGGTGTAGGCTTTGCTCAGGGTGTTGAGTGTGCTTCATCTTTTGGGAAGATTGGAGAGTCGAGTGGTCTGAACCCATGTGAGAAGCCCAACTCCACCACTACTCCCAAGCTTACCAAGATTCCACCCAAAGAGCCTCTAAAGCCTAACACCAAGGATTGGGTATTTGTTGAACCTCCGAGAGCTCCACCCAAGAAACAATCATGGGCTCCAAAACCAAACCACCTCAAGAACAAGCTAGACACCATGCCACCCATCCAAGAGGAGCTTATGCCACAGAAGGGCAAAGTGATCCACACCCAGTACCGTGAGTACCAACAACCCCCTATGAGAGCGGTGAGGTACCATTGTAAGCACTGTGGGAGAGATGGACATTTGAGTGAGTTTTGCTTTCGATGCAAGAGAGAGGCGCGCCGTGAAAAGGAGATGGACAACATGGACATGTACCATCCTTTTCCATGATGTACATGTGTCGAATGTTCAAAGGCGTGCTGCTAGGCCTAGAGGTCCAAAACCTCAAGTTCCTAGGCCTAGGCCGCGAAGAGAACGTGCCCGACGAGAGCCTGCAGTTGTGCGCTATGGACCTCGTGGCGGTGGCTTTGTAGTTGAGCATTTCCCCCCATCGCGTTTTGAGTATCGCGATGGACGCTCCTCCCTTAGCAGACCCCGTTTTCCTCTATGTGGTGATCGCTCTTCCCGTACGCGTGCTAGGAATGGTTTTTCTGCTAACCGTTCTTTTGAGCAGCCGGCTCAACACTGGTATTCTTCCTACTTCACTAACCCCAGTGTTGGACCGTATGCTCACCCTATGTCTTTTTATTGATGTAGGTAAAACGATTGGAGAACGTTTGGTTGGTGGATTCCGGTTGTTCGAGGCACATGACCGGAAACGCCAAGTGGTTCTCCAGTCTTAGTCCGATCGCCGGAAAGGAGTTTATCACCTTCGGCGACAATAGAAAAGGTAGAGTGTTGTCTCGTGGGTCGGTGCGAGTTAATGAGCACTTTGTATTGCGCGATGTTGCTCTTGTTTCTAACTTGCATTTAACCTTCTTTCTATTTCACAACTTTTCGATGATGACTATGAGATTCGTTTTAAGCCGAATCTCAGTCGTATTTTGGATCCTCGGGGCAATCTTGTATGTTTGATTTCGCCCTTTGGGAAAGTCTTTCGTGCGAACTTCTCAGAGTCATTTGGAGTTTCTCGTTGTATTTTGGCTGGACCCTCCTCCTCTGATCTTTGGAAGTGGCATAGGAGACTAGGACATTTGAGCTTCGACTTACTTGCAAGGCTTAGTTCACTTGGCCTAATCCGAGGATTGCCCAAGTTGTGCATGGAGAAGGATCTTGTTTGCCATTCTTGTAGACATGGGAAGATGGTTGCCGCTCCCCACCATCCAGTGACTCAGGTCATGACCAAGCGCCCTGGAGAGCTTTTGCACATGGATCTTGTTGGTCCTCCTCGGGTGAGTTCGGTTGGGGGGAAGTGGTATGTGCTTGTTGTTGTTGATGACTTTTCGAGATATTCATGGGTTTTCTTTTTAGCTGAGAAAACTGAGACTTTCTCTTTTGCTCACAATCTGATTTTGCGTCTTCAGAATGAGTTCCCTTTGAACTCAATGCGAGCTATTAGAAGTGATAATGGTTCCGAGTTTAAGAACTCATATTTTGAGAAGTTTTGTAACTCTCTGGGTTTAGAGCATCAGTTTTCTTCTCCCTACACACTGCCTCAGAATGGTGTTGTAGAAAGGAAGAATAGGACCCTTGTAGAGATGGCCAGGACGATGCTCGATGAGCATAGGACTCCTAGGCGATATTGGGCCGAAGCTATGAGCACTGCATGCTACATTTCCAATCGCATTTTCTCCGAGCCTTCTTGAAAAAGACCTCTTATGAGTTACATTTTGGAAAACAACCCAAAGTGAGTTATTTTAGAGTTTTCGGTTGCCATTGTTTTATACTCAAAAAGGGCAACTTGGACAAGTTTGAGTCTCGTTCTTCTAACGGTGTATTTTTGGGTTATGGCACTCACACTCGAGCATATCGTGTACTTAATCTTGATACTAACCGAGTCATGGAGACATCCGATGTCACCTTCGACGAGACCATGGTTTGTCCTTCTTCTCGTTTTGAGCGTGCAGGTGATCATGAGGTTGGCGAGCCTCTTTCTGATGACGAGGAAGAGGGTGCTGAAGGGATGGATGACCCAGCACCACCTCCACCTGCTACGCCGCAAAGAGCAGCCTCTACTACCACTCACGGCCCCGACCCTTCTTCTTCGACTATGTGGGGACCGTGGGATCCGCCACCCCGAGTGGTACTTTTTGTACCCGGGGAGGCACCTGCTGCTGTTGAGGGGGAGTCTACATCAGCTCGGGAGGCGCCACGACATATTCAGCGCCAACACCCGCCTCAACAGATGATCGGCAGCATCGGCGAACGTGTCACTCGGTCAAGGTCACAACAAATCTCTCACTTTGCTCATTCTGCATTTGTTGCTGATTTTGAACCCCGAGATGTTTGACACGCTTTGACGGATCCAGATTGGGTCAATGCCATGCATGAGGAGCTTGAGAACTTTGAGAGAAATCTGGTTTGGGTTCTTGTTCCTCTTTCTCCTGAGTGTCACCCTATTGGGACAAAATGGGTTTTCAAAAATAAACAAGGAGAGGATGGCCACGTTGTGAGAAACAAGGCCAGACTTGTAGCCCAGGGGTATAGTCAGAAGGAGGGGATAGACTATGAGGAGACTTTTGCTCCTGTAGCTCGTTTGGAGGCGATTAGGGTACTCTTGGCTTTTGATGCATCCAAAGGGTTTAAACTTTTTCAAATGGATGTCAAGAGTGCCTTCCTAAACGGCTACATAGAAGAGGAGGTGTATGTGAAACAACCCCCCGGTTTCGAAAATCCCAAGTTTCCAAACCATGTTTTTAAACTTCACAAAGCGTTGTATGGTTTGAAACAAGCCCCTAGAGCCTGGTATGATAGGTTGAAAACCTTTTTGCTTGCTAAGGGTTTTAAAATGGGATGTGTGGATAAAACGCTCTTTCTCCTTAAGCAAGGCAATGATACTCTCTTGGTCTAGATTTACGTGGATGATATCATTTTCGGTGGTTCTTCTCACGCTTTGGTTGCCAAGTTTGCAGATACTATGAGCAAGGAGTTTGAGATGAGCATGATGGGCGAGTTGACGTTTTTCCTCGGATTGCAAATCAAGCAATCTCGAGAGGGAACGTTTGTGCACCAGGGTAAGTATACCAAGGATATCTTGAAGAAATTCGATATGGGTGAGGCCAAGCCTCTTCCAACACCCATGTCGACCACGACGGCCCTGGACGCGGACAAGGATGGAGAAGCTGTGGACCAGAAGGAGTACCAGAGTATGATCGGGTCGCTGCTATACCTGACGGCGACACGCCCGGACATTCAATTCGTGGTGTGTCTTTGCGCACGATTTCAGTCATCGCCGCGCACCTCTCACTGTCAGGCGGTCAAGCGCATTATGAGGTACTTATGCTTCACTCCAGAATTTGGGATTTGGTATTCTGCTTCCTCTACCCTCTCCCTTTGTGGATATTCTGATGCCGATTTTGCTTGTTGCCGTCTGGAGCGCAAGTCCACTTCTGGGACTTGTCAGTTTATTGGTTCTTCTCTTGTATCGTGGTCTTCTCGCAAGCAGTCTAGTGTCGCCCAGTCTACCATGGAGGCTGAGTATGTTGCTGCGGCTAGCTGTTGTTCCCAATTACTTTGGATGATGGCCACTTTGCGTGATTTCGGTCTGAGTTTTTCTCGCGTTCCCTTGCTTTGTGACAGCACGAGTGCTATTAGCGTTGCTAAGAACCCCGTGCTGCTCTCTAAGACCAAACACATTGATGTGCGCTTTCATTTTCTGCGAGACTACTATGAGAAGGGTGATATCGACCTTCGCCATGTCGATACTCATCATCAGTTGGCTGATATTTTCACCAAGCCTTTGGACCAATCAACTTTTGCTAGGTTGAGAGGTGAGCTTGGTGTGTGTTTCCCCTTTTAGATGGGGGAAACATTTTGTTTTTGTATCATAAAATGACTTTGTATTTTTCAATTGGTATCTTTTCTGCATTTCATCTTACATATTTACATTCAGAGCTTCATGTATATAATCTTTAGAATGTGACTATGTTTTCTACAGTGTATGCTCCGATGCTTTATGATGATGTTGTAGTTTATGCTCTTTCTGACCACTGATACATGTTGTGAGCTGAGCTATTTTACGAATGGTGAATTTGATTAATGAACATAAAACTTGAAAATGTTCACCATTGAGATATGCAACTAGCATGTGTAGAATGTGTTCAAATCACTTGTGCTTCTCATATATGCTAGGTTGCTATGTCTCTAGTGTTGAGTCATTCACTTGCTTGGTATGTTCATATTCTGCTTTAATTTTTGAACCAAGTTAAGTGAATTGGAAAGATCGGGATGGGATTGCTTGTCAGCACATCACAGTTTTGAGACTGTTTCTCATTGCACTTTGAGTTAAACTTGAGATGTGTAGTGTATGACCGAAACTGTTGCTTTAAGCTTCTGATTGCGTCTGCATAGGCTTCGCACAGTTGAAAAGTTAGGCAATGACAAGCTTTCAACCTCTCGCAATCACATAGTGAAATTTGAACTTGTGTAATTTTTAACCGCTGCAACTCCGATAAAATTTGGATACACAAGTCTACGTTTCATTCTATAGCATGATGGTTGAACTGTGCTAGGGGTAGTTCACCTTGTATACATGTTTAGCACTTGTTTGACTTCATGTCTATACATGCTTAGTGCTATTTTGATGGTGAATACCTTTTTGGCTGAAAACTGCTCTTTTTGCTCCAATGTTCAGATTTCGTATTTAGTGATCAATTTGAGCCTTTGCTAGCATTCTGTGCATTTTGTTGAGTCATCGGATCAGCACTTTGTCGAGCATCTTCATATTCTATCGACTGTATTTCTGAAGCTGCTAACTTGCATTTTAACTCATATGCATTTGGAAGGGAGTTCCTTGATAGTGCATTTTCAACTAAGGGGGAGAAAAAATTGCAAATCATGTGCTTTCCGAGTTGAACTAAGGGGGAGAAATTAGATCAACTACAGGGAGATTTCCTGGTTGTGTGCACTATTGAAGGGGGAGTTTGAGTTGGCTCGGATTTTGAACTTTCCAATTGATTCGGAGCTTTTCTGAAGCCTTTACTTGGTACGGAGCATTTTTGGCAGCTGGTTGTGTTGAGCCTTTGCCTCTTTATTGAGGGACTAGCAACTTTGTCTTTATGTTCTTCAGTTGGTATCAAGCTTTCTTCAGTTGGTATCGAGCTTCCTTGCTAGCAGTGTTGAGCCCGTTCTGCCTCTTCTTGAGGGCTAGCTCTGTTTTGCTTGAATTTTAGTTGATCCTTCAATTGGTATCAAGCTTTCTCGGTAGCGGTGTTGAGCTTGTTCTACCTCTTCTTGAGGGCTAGCTTTGCTTTGCTTGGTTGCGTCGAGCCGTTGCCCATGTCTTTGGGAACCAAGTTGTTTTGCTCTTTCACTTGACCTTCTTCGGCTTTGTTATCCTTTTGGGTCATTTGGTCGAGTTCTCTCTCCTTCTTCCTCCATTCCTTTATTCCATTATGATTTGTGTTGGTAGTTGACAATGCACTCATTAAGGGGAGATTGCGGATACATGGGTGTATGCTGAGTCTCTGAGTGATGAGTGATTATCAACTGGGATAATGCGCATGTTCTTTGGCTTGTGTCGTGCAGGTGTCGAGCACGGATACAGTGATCGAACGCAAGGTGAAGGTCAAGTAGAGACGTGCTGTGCCGATGGACCGAGAGTGGCGAAGGGCGGACGTGAGGCTTGGACTGAGGGACCAGTGGCCTGAGGATCAGCTGTGGTGGCTGACAGCCTGGGACAGCGACGAGCGAAGACTTGCGGGTGGACAGGGTGCACAGGCGGTGCATCCCCTCTACGGCTTGGTTTGGTGGTTGAGCCACAGAAAAACCACCGAGTGGACGGTTTCCAGGTTTGGGCCTCAAAACCTGGGCGCTGATGGTTTCTGAGTTTGGGCCACAAAACTCGGGCTGAGGACGGTTTCCAGGTTTGGGCCTCAAAACCTAGGTGCTGCGGGTTTCTGAGTTTGGGCCACAAAACTCAGGCGATGGATGGCTGGTTTCCCGGTTTGGGCCTCAAAACCGGGGGTTGGCTGTGAAGGCTGGTTTCCCGGTTTGGGCCACAAAACCGGGGGCGAAGTCCGGGAAAAGAACAAGCAGAGCGGTGGCAACACGTGGCGGCAATCGGTGAGGTTGCGTCGAGGCAACGCTACCAGTTGTGCGGGCGTGGCCGTCAGATCACAACTATCTTCGAGTTGGTCCAGAATAACCCTAGGGTTTAGCTGGTTCGCTCTGTAATTAGTTAGGGGTAGAGTGGGAACTAGAATTAGGATAAGTAGAGGGAGACACCCACCTCCCATCCTATCTCAGTCATTTTTGCTCTTTGCTTCTCAGGTTTTCTTGCTCTCCCAACCCCCTGCTGTAGCTACTAAGATCCGCAGAGAATCATACTTCTGTGTACTGGAGATTTTGAGGAAGTGAGACCGTAATCTCACTGTTGTAGCGTGTGGTAGCCACACGGTTGCAAATTTGTGGTTGTGATTCGCGTTTTGTTCTTGTTCTTCGCGGATTCCTTTCCTCCAGGATTTTCCCGTTGATCGATCTCTTCACTTAGTGCGTCTTTTGCGATTCCGTTTGAACTGAGTTGTTCTAGATCGTGAGGTGCATCTTTCTACCGAAGGAATTCTTCCTTAACCTCACGAGCTAGTAGATCGGTCAATTTTTGTTTTGGATCGAGTTTTGTTCCTTTTGCCTCGAATTCTTCCGATTCACCGATTGGGAGTTAGGTTCGAGCCATGATCTCTTTGAGATAGCTCACTAACCTCCTAGGAACTCCTCATACCAAGTCTAAGCCTTAGAGCTTTTGATTCGGAGGAGATCGAGTGAATTTCGCGGAAGAACTGTGCTGAATCGGGACCATCGGATGCTCTGTTCGTGAGCATCGGACGTTGAGTTCATATCATCGAAGCATCCGTTGCCACGTGTCATCTGACAGTGTTTTCTAAGGAGCATCGGACGCTAACCATCGGCGTGTCCGTTGCCATCGGAGCGTCCGAGGGTCTTACATCGGACGCTAGAGCTTTACTGTAGCAGCGTCCGATGCCAGCCCAGTAAGGTTTCAGTAAGGGTCATTTTACATCGGACGCTTCCGGTGCCTAACCATCGGACGCTGCCAGCGTCCGATGCTGTGTCCTTAGCACTGTTTCGTCCGTGGTTCGTTCGTCCGTTGTCGGTTTTGATTTCTGGTTTTTGCGTTGGGTTTCTAGAGTTGTGTAGTGTCTCGCTGTGCTTTTTGGAAGCATCGACCCTACATATAGGGTCGTGGACACTAGCAAGCTCTAGGTTTTCTCTTGGGGTAATTCTCGGGACAGTGGCAACAAGTTTCTGAAAAGAAATTTTGAAGCTCCCATTCACGCCCCCGCCCCTCTGGTCGCTTTCTGGTTGCACTTTCGGTCCTTCAGAGACTTCATGACCTCTAATTCTGACTACGATGTCTTCCATCATTCCTTCTTGTTTATGCCTCTTGATATGGTGTCACTCTTGTTCTTCGTTCTCCCAGCAGTTATAAGTGAAGCGTTAATTGTGGAAGCTGGCAGTATCTTGCTCAGTGTTCATGTTCTTGTAGATCTAGACCTTCACTCTGTTGAATTTGGGAGTGACAAACTTCTCCATGTTTTGCTCAAGAGTGTGTCCAGCTCATAAAGACAAGGTAGAGATCAAGTGCATGGGCTCTGTTGGTGGAAAAACACCAACAGAACCAAAAGTTTTGTTTATTCCTTTCTAACCTTAGGCATATTGCACAAGATAAACTTGTTGTTTATGTGTTCTATTCAATCTTAACATCTGTGATAGGATCAGAAGATGAGCATGAAAGTAGCATCTTAAAATATTTAATATATCAGATTACTTAACCCAAGGAAGGATAATCTATGCATAAAGTGTTGATCTTTTCATGATTGAGATATATCATCTTCCAAAGGTTAGATGCACAACATTTTAGCTCATTTAGTTAAGATAATGAGATTCAAGAGAATAAAGCAAGGAACAAATATCAAATGACTAAACATGTTGAGTTGATTTGGTTGGATCAAGTGAGGTGTTTTGACACTCAAAAGTGTCATAAGCACATAATAAGGGTAGAAGACGCATTCGGGTCATAATATTTTGAAGCCGAATTCATCTTCAAATACTTTGTATTTAAAAGGTTGGATATTCTAAGAGGAATTGGTCTGGTCGCTTGATTCATTTATTGCTGTAAGTATATTCTGACCAGTTACGAGACTTCCGACCAGGTGACACTGGTCGGAAGCATTAGAATGGTAATGAACTCCAATTCGTGATAATTAAGGTGTCGATTTAAAGATCCTTTCTCTGATTTCACTGGGGTTATAGAGATCTGTTAATCGATTTATTCGGTTTGGGGCTGTTATCTACTGTGTTAAGGCCCATTAAACCGGTTTAATCAATTTGAGAATCGGCTGAATGGAGTTTACCTTTTCTAGTCCGGATTGGACTCTTGGATTCCATATTTTGATGGAGTCCAGATAGGAAACTTGGAGATTGTAATCTGGAGATGTTTCCTATTGGGATAAGACCAACCCCCTATATATATATATATGAGAGGCTTATGGCCGATTGAGGCATCCAACCCTAATAATCAAATCAATCTACTATATTCTTTTATCCCTTTTTCCTCTCTACCCTGCTGTTCGTCGCATCTCCCAGCGAAATTCGACGGCGTTCTAGGCGGCCTTGCTGGTCCTAGAGCAACCTCTATGTGCTCCTCCCTGATGGGTCTTCCCGGAGAAGTTTGAGAGTTATCAACACAAGGGATCAAACCCTAAATTGGTCTAAACCGGTCTCTAGATCGGTTTTTATCAGTTTAGCCAGGTTCCTTGCTATCTCAGGTTGATCTGCAACCTCTCCGGGCGTTCTAGCCCCGCTGGTGTGTGATTCGGATCACTTTCGATGTCAACACACTATTAGGTGACTCCGCTGGGGATAATCAAGCAAAGTCAGATCTCATCTATTACCAAGATGGGCGGCAAGGATGGTTCCACAAACAAGGAGAACATCATCCGTCCTTCAGGTATCAACGAGCTCCTCGACGAGTTAAAGCAACAAGCACAGGCCAAACTCGAAGCTATCCTGAAGGCTTTTCTGGAAAGCTGCTCAAAGGATCGGCGCGGCAAGGTCACTGAAGATAAAGAGTCAGACTTCAGCAAGATAGTCCCTACTCCGTAAACTAAAATCGTTGAAGATGCTACTGAAAAGGTGAATGTTGAGGTACATGATGATTCTTACCCTACCCATGCTATTTATTCAGTAATGCTAGATGGTGCTACAAAAGCTCTTACCAATACTATTCAAAAATTAGTTTAAATTACTTAGCACTCGCATGGATAAATTAGAGGGTAAGACTGTCGAGCCTGATCATCCGACCGAACAACCACAATTCGGTATGCCTTTAAATTTCTGAGGGCCAAACCTCACATCCAAATTTTGGTCAATTACAATCGGGTTTATCGGCAAACGAAACAGATAGAACCGGTCATGGTGGATCTAGTACATCAGCACATACCAATAACATTCACCATAGTTCTGGTCGGACTGCACGAACTGACCAGGGGGCGGTGATGAATAGAACTTCGGTGGGACAGGGTATTGTTTTACCCAGTCCACCGAAGTCAACGAGTCAGATTCCGATACATGGCAGTGCTCCTAACCCTGCCGCAACCGATTTTGGCCGAGCCTTAAATCGGTTCAAAGAGGAAATAACTAGATCCCTAGAAAGTAGCTTGGTGGTCCAGATCAAGCCAAGTAGGACCACCTACTTTAAACCGTACCCTCCATACTTTGATTTTATGAAGGCACCTGATGGTTGGAGGGTACCAGAATTTTATAAATTTAGTGGTGATGGTAGTAAATCAACCATGGAACATGTAAGTATGTTCCTTGCATAAATGGGCGAAGCTAGTACTCTAGATTTTATGAATGTACGGCATTTTCCTTTATCTCTTACTGGTACAGCTTTTGCTTGGTTTACATCATTGCCATCATGTTCTATTAGCTCTTGGACTGAATTAGAAGAAAAATTTCATAATCACTTTTATGATGGAGTCCAAGGAACTAGGCTATCACATCTCGCATCGGTTCGCCAAGGGTGTAGTGAGCCTGTAGTTGATTTCTTTAAGCGTTTTAAGGAAATTAAGAGCCGATGCTTTCATTTAATGATTTCCGATAGAGATCTGACACATTTATGTTTTCCTGGTTTACATCGAGAAATTAAGGAGAAACTTGAACATTATGAATTCTTTAACGTAAATCAACTTTTATAAAAGGCCGTTTCAATTGAATCGTGCCTTAAAGAGCCTCACGATCCTCACAGGTCCCATTGCCCAAACGTGCATATGGTTGAAGTATTTTCTGATAGTTCGGACGACGAATCTAAGGATTGCTATGCTGCTGAGTTCCTATGGCCAGCACAAAATAAATTAGTCACTTTTCCTTCTCTCAAACCGATTCAGAAGAATCGAGGTGAGGAAGTTAAATTAACTTTTGATTTCTCCAAATGTGACCGAATCTTTGATGAGTTGCTCAAATTTAGTTATATTAAAGTTAATTATACTTTGCCATCAGCTGATGAATTGAAAAGGAGGGCTTATTGCAAGTATCATAATTCTTTTTCTCATGCGACTAATGATTGCAATGTTTTTCGTCGACAGGTCCAATCGGCCCTTAATGAAGGACGATTGAGTCTAACTAAGATGCAAGTTGATATTGCCCCCTTCCCAGTCCATATGGTGGAAGCAGGAAGTCCTGCTATTTTGATTCGTCCAGAGTAGGCCGATACGACTAGAGGCAAGAATGTCATTATCGGTGAATCACGGGTTGCACCGAATACTGAGAGTAATTCGGGGCGCAAAGTGGTTCTTGAGAAAGGTGATGATGGCAAAAGAAAGCTCACGATTACTGTCAGATCGGCGAGACACCTGAACAAGTAAAGGTGGTTTGAGACTAAGGCAGCGCAGCAAAGACCGACCAGGTCGGATCCTCAAGCCGACCAGTCCGGCTCTTCTTCAGAGCAGCTGGCTCAATCGGATCGATGGACCGACCAGGCCAGTCTAGCTCCTTCCAGTTCAACTAAAGCAAACAAGCCGACTACCCCAGTCGGTTTAACCGGTTCCAGCAGTGCTACCCCTTCTGGAGTGCATGTCTTATGCACATTTGTCCCACGAAAACCTGAAGTTGGTACCTGGAAAACTAATGTGGAGAAGAATAAGGGGAAGGTTGTCAGGGAGCTATGCACTTTTGATAGACTTATGGCTAAATATAAACAACAAAAGGCTGATTCCCAGAATTGGCCATTAAAAAAAAGAGAGTCTACTCCTCTGAAGGGAGAAAATGGAAAGTCTAAGCAGCTGGTGGTGACTCAAGTAGCATCCCCAACGCCGAGAACTGTTCCTTATAGGTCTCAGTGGGCTCCTCCTAGTTCACCACCTCCACAGTGGGGTCCTCAAGGAGTTTGGGTACCATACCCTAAGCCAGCACCTATGTATTATCAGCAAGGTTGGGGAGCGCCTATTAGTCAATCTCTGAGGGTATCAGTATTCGACCGATTTGGTGGTCAACCGAGCTCTGGTGTAAATAAGAATCGGCTGATCGCATCGAGGACTTTGACTGCTCAAGAAACAGGGAAGGCACAGATACAACAAATTTATGTGCCTAAAAAGGTACAACATGCTCCCGCTGCTTCCCTGGCCAAACATGATCCTGTTCCCACGATCACAATCGGTTCTATTGAAGCTCCTGTTATTAGCAAAGCTGATCCGATGGTGATCGAGAGTCCAACTCCGACAAAAATGCAAGAAGGTGCTCCAATTGTTGCGGTCCGAACAAAAGAGAAAAAGTCCGTCGAGCAGGATCCCAGATATACTCAGCCTAGGTGGTGTCCCCCTGGCTTGAGTAAGACTCAACAGAGGAAGTTGCAGAGAGCTCGTTGTAACAAGCAAAGGCGAGAGCAACTTCAGAAAATGAGGGAAGACATATTTAACTCAACACATCCCATGTTTCCTCAAGGAAAGCTAGGAGGTGAAGAGTCGGGTTTTATTAATCAAAAACCGTCTACGGCAGTTGCTGAATCAAGCAGGTCGGATCCTAAGCCGACCTGTCTAGATACCGAGCCTGCCAAATCGGCTTCAGGGCCGACCAGGTTGGATCCCGAGCCGACCAGGTCAGATCATGGGCCGACCAGTTTAAATATCGAACTGGTTAAGTCGGCTGCTGTTAAATCTTGTGATAAGACCGCCGCACTAGATTCTTAGCTGACCAAATCGGTTCCTGATGTTCCAGTAGGTTCTGACGCATACCTAGATGATCTTATCTCCTCTGCTGGTGTTGCCGCTGTTGATGGTCCTTAAACACCTATTTTACAATCAATATTTTACCCTAAACTTCACAAAAAAGGCATGAAATGTAGGGTGCCTTTGGTTGAGCTATGGCTGTGGGGAAAAGCTGCTGTGGCTGTGAGCTGTGCAAAAGCTGTTGTGGGCTGTTAGCTGTAGAAAAACTAAAAGCTGTTTGGTTAAACAAGTATAAAATATATTATTTAGCTTTATTTTTCCTGAAACAATTATGAAAACGTTTTTTATTTGACCTATTTTGGAAAGCTGAAAGCCAAAAGCAGGGTCACAACAGCTTTCAAAAATGAACTACGGATAAGCACCTGCTTCTGAAAAAGCTGCCTCCAGCAGCCCCCCCTTTGGTTGGGCTTTTGGCTTTTGAGGCCAAAAGCCCAACCAAAAGCACCCGTAGTCAAATAGGTTTCAAACTAACCAAATTCCACATGTCCACAGATTTTTATTTGAATGCAGGATTTGGACCAAATTTGGAGAATGGACCCACCAGGAGACAAGCCCACTCACCAGGACCCATTTGGGCCCTAGTGGGGTGGCGCCCGCCACATGGAGAGGCCCAACTTCCCCCCTTGCCACGTCACCGATCCGTGTGACCTCCCCAAGGCCAAATCTTGGCCCTTGGTCACTAGGTCAGTGGCATCGGACGGCTCAGGAGGGAGTGGCGTGGATCAAGACCAAATGGCGGTTACTTGGACATGCAACCGACCTAACCACCGCCTCTCTGGAGCTCCTAGATGCCGTTGAAGCAAGGGCGGTGCATCCAACAGTGATGGGGATGGCGGCCGCCACCTAGGGCTGGCGCCCGCCACTAGGGTTTGCCCTAGGTCGGCTGGCTGCCCCCTATAATAGCCCCTCACTCCACAGGGCTATAAATACCCCCCTGAGGCTTCACTTCAAGACACCACAACCAAGCAACACAGAAGCAAGGGAAGTAAGGCTAGATCCAGAGAGCTGATAGCTTAGCGTTTAGCCAAACTTAGGCAAGTAGGTAGCTAGTAGAGCAAGGCATCTTTGCCCTTGCGAAAGCGCTGCTCAAGGCTTAGCTCAAGAGTAGAGGCGTGCGAGTGATCGGTCCTGGAGCTGGGAAGAGTCTTCCTTCATCTCCAGTTTAGGTTTTGCTCTTGTTACTCAAGCACTTTACTATATTCTATTCCATCATTTCAAGTATTACTTTATTCTACTTATCAGTATTGAGTGGTATACTTGATTGATTGATTGAGTGCCTAGCTATCCTACAGATCAATTCACTTAGCCATAGTAGTTAATCTCTAGTGAGCTTAGTGTTTGATCTTTGCCAATAGGTTGCTTAGTTAGTTTAGTGTTTATCTTATTAAGTCAAGTATTTGCTCTGACGTCCGCAAGGGTGTCTCTATTCAAAGCTAGGATAGAGATAGTTAGAATATAGTTAAGCGTGGTGCTTAGTTATAGACTTACCTTCAGATACGGCTGGACCCCCGGATAGCTGTGGTAGCAAGCAGGTGGTGACAGCCCTGTGCGCCTTGAATTCCACCACGTAGTTGGCCCAGTTTAACAGTAAGGCTCGTTGTGCTAGCGTTCAACCTAAGTCAGTGGTAAAGGCTAGTACGCCTCGATACTTGATAAGATAGGAATAAAACTTTACTTAACTAGGTTGCTTTATTGACATTTGCCTGTCTTGCTTCGTAGTTATCTTGCTTCGTGGTCATCTAGGAGCAGTTATTAGTTAGTAGTTAGTTATCTTAGTTACCCTTAGTTACTCTCTATCTACCTATCCACCCACATATTCTTTCTAGCCTTTCCTCTCTCCTTTCCCTTTTCTTATTCTTCGACTCTTATCCCCTCCTTGACTCGACTCATACACCACCGTAGCCTTCCTTTGGGATCAAAAAAATCGACACCTGGTACTCCCAGGGAAGTGCTACTACGATAGTTCTGTGCGCTTGCAGAATCTCCTCCTGGTAGATTGCATTCTCGCTAGTTAGCTCCTACTAGTGTCGGGACTGACAACCCCGCTTAGCATTAGTAGATAGCTACTTTAGCTACCCTATCCTAGGTGTAGTTAAGAACTACCAACAAGCATTTCTGGCGCCGTTGCCGGGGATAGACTCCATAGTCTACTCCTAGTAACGACGTTAGCAAGTGTCAACAAGCATTTCTGGCGCCGTTGCCGGGGAAGGTAATCGGTGAATCGGTTGAGTTCGTGTCGAATTTATCTTCGCTTAAGCTCCCGCTTAGCGAATCCCATCTTACCCCATTCTTTCTTTCTTTAGTTCTTCTTATATTTTTCCTTCATCTTCTTCAACTTCTTTCTTTCTTATCTCATTCTATCTTCACGATGGCCAACAAGACCATTCATGAATTTTCTGCTCCTTCTGCCGCTAATGTAGCGATAGGACCAGACGTGATCGATGCCAACCTCAATTTTGAGTTAAAACCGGCTCTGATCACGATGGTCCAAGCTAGCCCGTTCTGTGGCAAGGCTCATGAGGATGCCAATGCTCACCTCCAACAATTTTTGGAGATTTGCGGCACCTTCACCATTAAGGGGATAACCCAAGAAGCCATCCGTCTTCGTCTCTTTCCCTTTTCTCTTCTAGGAAAAGCGAAGCAATGGTTCTATACCGATTGCAACGTTGTAGACACATGGGACAATTGTTCCAATGCTTTTCTCGCCAAATTCTTCCCGATGGGCAAGACGAATGCTCTTCGCAACAAAATCTCCAGCTTTACGCAACAAGCAGAGGAATCTATTCCCGAGGCTTGGGAGAGAATGCAAGAGTACGTCGCTGCTTGTCCGCTCCATGGTATGGAGGACTGGCTATTGATCCAGAACTTCTACCATGGCCTAACCCCATTCTCTAGAAGCCATTTGGATGTCGCCGCCGGCGGTGCATTCTTTTGTCTGAATGTTGCAGATGCTAAGGCTCTCATAGAGAAGATGGTGTCGAACCAAGGATGGAATGACGAGAGACTGCAGCCCCGTAAGCGAGGTATACATTCCCTTAAGGAGGCCGACATGATCGTGGCCAAGATGGACCTGCTGGCAAAGAAGCTGGACAACTGTAAGAAGATGAACCGACAAGAGAGTGTCCAATCTCTGGAATCCTACATGACTTGTGAAGTCTGTGGAGAAACCGGACATTCTGGGAGCCACTGCCCCGAGCTACATGAAGATTTGAACTTCATCAACAACAACGGTTTCCGTCAACAGAATCAAGAATGGAATCAGCCTGCAAATTCTCAAGGTAACAATTCATTCCCCCGCTCTAATTTTTAGAATTCTGATAATTTCTCATTCTTGAAAAATTTAGTTTAGTCACAAGGTAGAACTACTAATTTCTTGAATAAGAGATTAATGTCGAATGATAAAACCCTTGAGAATATAAATGCTAAATTGGAAGATTTCTCATCTGCTCTGAAAAATCAATTAAGCTTTAATAAGATGTTAGAAACCCAATTAGCTCAACTTGCTGCTATCATACCATCTTTTGAAACTGGCAAAATTCCTGCTAAACCTGACATGGAAACTGCAAATATGGTTTAAATAAAATATTTTAACTATTATGAAGATCAAAACATGACTGTTAAAAAGGGTGATCCTGGTAGTCCCATAATTAGATGCTCAATCTTTGGTGAAGTCTTTAAAAATGCCATGTGTGATTTAGGATCGAGTGTGAACATTTTATCTAAAGATTTTTATGAAAACTCGTTCTTTCCACTCATGTCATCCACATCTGCCTATGTTGTGCTAGTTGATCAGTCCACTTGCTATGTAGTAGGAATAGTCAATGATTTACCTGTTCATATTAGAGGCTCCTATGTTCCTGCTGATTTCATAATACTAGATATGGGAAATAGGAAAGATGTGCCTTTAATTTTGGGTAGACCTTTCTTGAATACTATGAATGCCTGCATATATGTGGGGAGTGGTAAAATGCAAATGACATTAGGAGGGAGGAAGGAAATATTCTCCTTTTCCCGTGGTCCCGCATATGCCGCTAACATGCAGGTAGCAAAACCCATTCGTACCAAGAAGAGGCGCCCAAGAACAAGGTGGAACATAAAGGAAGAACCACCTTCTCCTGAGTTGTGTAATTCACATAACAAAGGAGAGGTGCCAAAAGAAGAAGAACCTGATGAAGTACTAAGAGAAGAAGTGCCTAAGGAAGAAGAAGATCCACCCGATAAGGATGAAATTCCATGGACCTAAGGTATGGTTTTACTTTTAATTTTTCCCTTCAATTTTCCCTTTTTCGAATAAATAACATATGTCATGCATGAAACTAAAAAAAATCAGTTATCATTAGTTATATGCATAGGTATATGTTAACTTAGCCAGAATAATAAAATATCATAATAGGATAGTTTCCCTTTTCACAACATTAGATAGTTTCCCTTTTTAATAAAATGAGAACAAGAGCTCCGACTGAGAAGAAGAAGATCCTTCACCAAGCAAGAAGCCAGCTTGGGGGACACTCCCGCTCCAATAAGGTATGTCTTAAGCCTACACTTTATATTCAGTTCTTAAATTCTATATCTTTTGAATGTCACATGCTTGCCTAAATAACCATTCCATGAATAAAATTGATAAAATCTGCTTAAACAAGTTGAAACCTGAATAAGATTTGAAATATGTCATGCAAATGCTATTGTTATGGTTTGAATAACTGGTCTTATCTAAGTTGTAGCTTTTGTGGGTTGCACATGCTTTAACTGAAATCATGCTTAGTGAATAAAGTTAGTAAGAAATGGAGTAATTCTTTAAACTTGCTAAGGTGAAATTAGGACCTAATCTGGAGGATTTCTTTTAAATTATGAAAACCTTGCTAAAAGTCTCCTAGATTTTATCCCATCCCACCACCAGCCAAATATTTGTTAGTCAAAACCACAAAGAGCTTTGTCTGTGTTGAGCTTTGTTAGACCTCATAGATCTTAGTAGAGAAGCTTATCATATCTTTTGAATCAAGATTCACACACCCACCATAAATTGCCTACTCTCCACTTTGGAAGTTTGCAACCACCAAATAAATTGCTCATTCTCTACACTGGAGATATGCAATACCTTGCCAAACATCCCATTGCTAGCCTTATGCTATTCCTACACTGGGAATAAGAATTTCTCTCCCTTCCCCTACTCATTTCAAAAATCCTTTCCTATAGATATCTGGGGAAATCTAGAGCTAAAAAAAAGAGAGAGATAAAAAAAAGTGAGCAAAGTAGCTCAAGAAAGGACTATGTCCTAAGAAAAAGTGAGCAAAGTAGCTCAAGAAAGGACTATGTCCTAAGAAAATGTGAGGACACATCTTTTGTGTACTCACTATGTATCCAAAAAAAGAGAGAGAGAGAGAATTATCATTAGCTCTAGACCCCAGAAATTAACTAGGAAGGATTATGGAATATCTCTCTATACACTTCCACATAACCACACATGCACATCTTGATCAATTTTTATGATTTGCTGCTCCTTATGATCTGAGTGTCTAGCTTAGCAATAAACATTAGGCAATTTGCTCATGATTCCCAGCCTACCTATAACTCCACATATCATTCTTTAGAAATAGGAGAGGCTACATTTTGGCCTAAGTGAGGATTTAAACACCATTGAGTGATTGAGTGAATCTTGGAGGGCTTAAGCAAGTTTTTTATCTTTTGAAAACCGTGAAAAACCTCCAGACAAAATCCTAGTCAAACCTACGCAAGATAAAAGTTTCCTATCTACTAATTTATTTCACTCTTGCATGTTTGAAGTGAAAAGCTATAAGCCCCACATTGCTATGATTAATGATATATACTAAGTTATTTCTCACTATACAATATGCACTTGTATACATCATAAGTTGCTATCTTTTTCATGCTCAATGCTTAAACCGCATTGTTGCTCGAGGACGAGCAACAGGTTAGCTTGGGGGAGCTTGTTGATGGTCCTTAAACACCTGTTTTACCATCAACATTTTACCCTAAACTTCACCAAAAAGGCATGAAATGCAGTCAAATAGGTTTCAAACTAACCAAATTCCACATGTCCATAGATTTTTATTTGAATGCAGGATTTGGACCAAATTTGGAGAATGGACCCACCAGGAGACAAGCCCACTCACCAGGACCCATTTGGGCCCTAGTGGGGTGGCGCCCGCCACCCATAGGTGGCGCCCGCCACATGGAGAGGCCCAACTTCCCCCCTTGCCACGTCACCGATCCGTGTGACCTCCCCAAGGCCAAATCTTGGCCCTTGGTCACTAGGTCAGTGGCATCGGACGGCTCAGGAGGGAGTGGCTTGGATCAAGACCAAATGGCGGTTACTTGGACATGCAACCGACCTAACCACCGCCTCTCTGGAGCTCCTGGATGCCGTTGAAGCAAGGGCGGTGCATCCAACGGTGATGGGGGTGGCGGCCGCCACCTAGGGCTGGCGCCCGCCACTAGGGTTTACCCTAGGTCGGCTGGCTGCCCCCTATAAATACCCCCCTCACTCCACAAGGCTATAAATACCCCCTGAGGCTTCACTTCAAGACACCACAACCAAGCAACACACAAGCAAGGGAAGCAAGGCTAGAGCCAGAGAGCTGATAGCTTAGGGTTTAGCCAAGCTTAGGCAAGTAGGTAGCTAGTAGAGCAAGGCATCTTTGCCCTCGCGGAAGCACTGCTCAAGGCTTAGCTCAAGAGTAGAGGCGTGCGAGTGATCGGTCCTAGAGCTGGGAAGAGTCTTCCTTCATCTCCAGTTCAGATTTTGCTCTTGTTACTCAAGCACTTTACTATATTCTATTTCATCATTTCAAGTATTACTTTATTCTACTTATCTGTATTGAGTGGTATACTTGATTGATTGCTTGAGTGCCTAGCTATCCTACAGATCAATTCACTTAGCCATAGTAGTTAATCTCTAGTGAGCTTAGTGTTTGATCTTTGCCAATAGGTTGCTTAGTTAGTTTAGTGTTTATCTTATTAAGTCAAGTATTTGCTCTGACGTCCGCAAGGGTGTCTATATTCAAAGCTAGGATAGAGATAGTTAGAATATGGTTAAGCGTGGTGCTTAGTTATAGACTTACCTTCAGATACGGCTGGACCCCCGGATAGCTGTGGTAGCAAGCAGGTGGTGACAGCCCTGTGCGCCTTGAATTCCACCACGTAGTTGGCCCAGTTTAACAGTAAGGCTCGTTGTGCTAGCGTTCAACCTAAGTCAGTGGTAAAGGCTAGTACGCCTCGATACTTGATAAGATAGGAATAAAACTTTACTTAACTAGGTTGCTTTATTGACATTTGCCTGTCTTGCTTCGTAGTTATCTTGCTTCGTGGTCATCTAGGAGTAGTTATTAGTTAATAGTTAGTTATCTTAGTTACCCTTAGTTACTCTCTATCTACCTATCCACCCACATATTCTTTCTAGCCTTTGCTCTCTCCTTTCCCTTTTCTTATTCTTCGACTCTCATCCCCTCCTCGACTCGACTCATACACCACCCTAGCCTTCCTTTGGGATCAAAAAAATCAACACCTGGTACTCCCAGGGAAGTGCTACTACGATAGTTTTGTGCGCTTGCAGAATCTCCTCCTAGTAGATTGCATTCTCGCTAGTTAGCTCCTACTAGTGTCGGGACTGACAACCCCGCTTGGCATTAGTAGATAGCTACTTTAGCTACCCTATCCTAGGTGTAGTTAAGAACTACCAACAGCCACGACCACTGAAGATGCACCCGAAGAGCAAGATGAGGAAATGGTGGATTATGAACCTTCACCAGAAAGGGCGGAGGTTAACATGTGCTTTCATGAGGGAACCACTCAAGTCAAAACCCGTCTCTATGAGTCGCATAAGCGTGAGTATGAGAACTTTCGACATATGCCTGGCGAGAGCATAGAGAGTTTATTCGCTCGTTTTCAGGTGATTGTCAACAAGATGCGGGCTAACAAAGAGCTTCTGCCGTACGACGATCATGAGAGAGCTCTCAAGCTACTTCATACTCTTGATCGATCGGTGTGGGATTCCAAGGTTCAGGCGATCATCGAATCACCTGACTATGAGACTCTCACTTGCGATGTGCTCTTTAGTAAGCTCAAGTCTAGTGAGATTGACGCCCTGATGAGGGCATCTTATGAGAACCCTTCTGGCCCGTCTATGGCTTTGGTTTCTGGCTCTTCTGCTAACCCGGTTGGTGGTTTTGCTCTCTCCTCGCTTCTTTCTGTCATAGAGGAACAGCTGAAGTTCATGGGGGATGATGAGTTGGCTTTGCTTGCCAACCGGTTCTCATGATTTCACAACAATCGCATGAACCGTCACCGTGGAGGAGGAAAAGCTGGATGCTTCGAGTGCGGCGACCCTGACCACTTCATCGCCAACTGCCCCAAGCGGAACAAGCAGGCTTTTGGCAAGGGCGACCACAACCACAAGTACGACTCCGGCAAGCGCAAGGAGAAGTACATCCCCACCAAGCATAAGTGGAAGGGTGACTTCGACAAGGACTACATCAAGCGCAAGTACTAGAGAAAGCCAAGGCTCAGGAGCATGCTTTCTTCGCCTCGCTCAGCGACCTCGACAACAACTTGGACAATGACTCAATGGCGTCAAGTGATGATGAGTCCGAGAAGAGGAAGGTCGAGGACAAGCTAAATGGCCTTTGCTTCTTTGCCAACACTTAGGGCTTCTGCACCATGGCCCTAGGCGATGAGGTCGACAACAAGCTGGAGGAGATTCCCCATGATGACGACGACACCTCGCAGGTATCACAATTTGTCGATGATCTTGCTGCTGATGTTGAGACTCTTGCTGCCGCTCTAGTAAGTTAGGACAAGTTATTGAAACTTGCAGCTAGAGAGAGGAAGAAGTTTAGGCAGAAGTGGGAGGATGCAGTGAAGGAGCTTGAGGTTGTCAAGTCCACCGTTGTAGTCACCGAAGAGGATGAGTGTGAGATGTGCTCCAAGCACATGACTGACCTCGTTACTTTGAGAGGGAAGTATGTTGCTTTGGTTGGAGAGGAGGATGAGCTTAGAGCTAGATACACTTTGCTTGGTGCGTGCAAGTCTTGTGCAGGCTTGCAATCTGAGTTGGCAGAGAAGAATGCCAAGATTCAGTCTCTTGAGAAGGCCAACTCAGGTAGCACTTGTGTGGCTAGGTGCACTTCGTGTGAGGGTTTGGAGATGGAGATGGCAAATGTGAAGCCTGACAAGATACAAACCGAGGAAGAAAACACATACCTTCGGACCATCTTCTCATGGGTTTCTAGTGGTGAGCCACAGCTTGGCATGATGATTGCTCAATTCAAGCGTGCATCTGGAGGTCCAGGTGTAGGTTTTGCTCAAGAGTCAGAGAGTGTTGCTTCATTTGGCAAGGTTGGCGAGTTTAGTGGTCTTAAGTTGAGTGAGAAGCCCAACTCCACCACTACTCCCAAGCTGACCAAAATCCCACCCAAAGAGCCTTTGAAGCCTAACACCAAAAATGGAGTGTATGAGGAACCTCCGAGAGCTCCAACAAAGAAACAAATGTGCGCTCCAAAACCCAATCACTTGAGCAACAAACTAGATACTATGCCACCTATCCAAGAGGAGCTCATGCCACAAAAATCCCAAGTGATCCACACCAAGTATCGTGAGTACCAACAACCGCCAATGAGAGCGGTGAGGTACCATTGTGAGCACTGTGGGAGAGATGGACACTTGAGTGAGTTTTGCTTTCGACGCAAGAGAGAGGAACGCCGTGCAAGGGAGATGAACAATTCGGACATGTATCATCCTCGCCATGATATACATGCGCCAAACATTCAAAGGAGGGTTGCTAGGCCTAGAGGTCCAATGCCTCAAGGTCCTAGGCCATGTGGAAGTTTTGTTGGGTGGGATCCTAGCTTTGTAGACTATGGACCCCATGGTGTTGGTTTTGTTTTTGAGCGTTAGCCCGAACCACGTTTTGGATATCATGGTGAGCGCTCTCCTCCCAGCGGACCACGTTTTCCTGCTCATGGTGATCGCTTTCCCTGTAGGCGTGCTAGGAATGGTTTTTCCACTGATTGTTCCTTTGAGCAGCCGGGACAACACTGGTATTCTTCTCACTTTACTCACCCTAGTGTTGGACCGTATGCTCACCCTATGTCTTTTTATTGATGTAGGTAGAAGGACTGGAGAACATTTGGTTGGTGGATTCCGGATGCTGAAGACATATGACCGGGAATTCCAAGTGGTTCTCTAGCCTTAGTCCAATCGCCAGAAAGGAGTTTATCACCTTCGGCGATAATAGTAAAGGTAAAGTTGTATCATGTGGTTCTGTGCGAGTGAATGAGCATTCTGTCTTGAAAGATGTTGCTCTTGTATCGAACTTGCACTTCAACCTTTTGTCGGTTTCTCATCTTCTGGAGGACGGCTATGAGCTTCATTTTAAGCCGAACCTCAGTCGTATTTTAGACTCTAGGGGGATCTTGTGTGTTTGATCTCGCCTTTTGTAAAAGTTTTTCGTGCGAATTTCTCTGAGTCTTTTGGCACTTCTCGTTGTCTTGTTGCTGGATCTTCTTCTGAGATTTGGAAATGGCATAGGATACTTGACCATTTGAGCTTTGACTTGCTTGCAAGGCTAAGTTCACTTGGTTTAATCCAAGGATTGCCTAGGTTACACATGGAGAAAGATCTTGTTTGCCACCCATGTGGGCACGGGAAAATGGTTGCTGCTCCCCACCATCCGGTGAATCAAGTCATGACCAAGCACCCCAGAGAGCTTTTGCAAATGGACATTGTTGGTCCGGCTCGGGTTAGCTCGGTTGGTGGGAAGTGGTATGTGCTTATAGTTCTTGATGACTATTCGAGATATCCGTGGGTGTTTTTCTTAGCTGAGAAAAGTGAGACTTCCTCTTGTTCGCAATTTGATTTTGCATCTTCAAAACGAGTTCCCTATGAACTCGATGAGAGCTATTCGTAGCGATAATGGTACCGAGTTCAAAAATTCAGATTTTGAGAAATTTTGTAACTCTTTGGGTTTGGAGCATCAGTTCTCTTCCCCCTACACACCACCTCAGAATGGTGTTGTAGAGAGGAAAAATCAGACTCTTGTTGAGATGGCTAGGACGATGCTCGATGAGCATAGGACTCCTAGGAAGTATTAGGCCGAGGCTATAAACACTGCATGCTATATTTCCAATCGCATTTTCCTCCGTGCTTTCTTGAAGAAAACCTCTTATGAGCTGTGTTTTGGAAAGTTGCCGAAAGTGAGTTATTTTAGAGTTTTTGGTTGCCACTATTTCATACATAAGAAAGGCAATTTCGACAAGTTTGAGTCTCATTCTTCTGACGGTGTCTTTTTGGGTTATGGTGATCATACTCGTGCATATCGTGTACTTAACCTTGACACTAACCGAGACATGGAAACCTCTGATGTCACCTTCGACGAGATCATGCATTGTCCTTCTATATTTGAGTGTGCAGGTGATCACGAGGTTGGAGAACCTCTCTTTGATGGTGAGGAAGAGGGTGCTGAAGGGATTGATGACCCAACACTACCTGCACCTACTGTACCGATAGGATCTGCCTCGACTACATTGACTCACGGCCCCGACCCCTCTTCATCCACTACATGTTGGCCATGTGATCCACTACCTCAGGGTGTACCAGTTGTACCTAAGGAGGCACCAGCTACTGTTGAGGAGGTGGTCACTTTAGCTAGAGAGGAGCCATGACATATCCAGCGCTAGCACCCCCTCAGCAAATGATCGGCGACATCAATGAACGTGTCACTCAGTCTAGGTCACAACAAATCTCTCACTTTGCTCATTCTGCATTTGTTGCTGATTTTGAACCCCGAGATGTTGGACACGCTTTGTCTGATCCAAATTGGGTCAATGCCATGCATGAGGAGTTAGAAAACTTTGAGAGAAATTGAGTTTGGGTTTTGGTTCCACCTCCTCCTAAGTGTCATTCTATTGGGACAAAATGGGTTTTCAAAAATAAACAAGGAGAGGATGGCCACATTATGAGAAACAAGGGCAAACTTGTAGCCCAGGGATATAGTCAGAAGGAGGGGATAGACTATGAGGAGACTGTTGCTCTTGTAGCTCGTTTGGAGGCAATTAGGATCCTGTTGGCATTTGCTTCATCCAAAGGTTTTAAACTTTTTCAAATGGATGTCAAGAGTGCCTTCCTAAATGGCTACATTGAAGAAGAGGTGTATGTGAAACAACCCCCCGATTTTGAAAATCCCAAGTTTCCAAACCATGTTTGTAAACTTCACATGTTTTATATGGTTTGAAACAAGCCCCTAGAGCCTGGTATGAGTGCCTGAAAACCTTTTTGCTAGCTAAGTGTCGGTGTTTGTGGTGTTGGAAACCGCCAGCGCCTTGCTGAGGGTCTTCAACTACCTTCTTCCCCTTGCCTTTTTGCTTTTGTTGAAGTCAGAGTTCAAACCTCGCTCTTTAAGCTGCCGACAATGCCTAGCCGGGTGTCCTCCTTTTGGATGGAAGGGGCATGGGCCATCTAGGAGGTCGTCGAAGCTTGACGGCTTGTTCCCTTTCTTCTGAGGTTCCATGGCTACAACAGTGTTGTCCCCGGTTCTCTTACGGGTGTTTTGCTGAGCAGTCTGGGTTCCTCTCTGGTTATTTCCTCGATCACCTTGCGTGTTCCTCTTGGGAAAGCGCTCCTGTGTGCGTTCTTCTATTGCCATCATGGAGTTGACGGCTCGATGGAAGTCGTCTGCAGTGGTCGGGTCATGCTTGATGAAATCCTTGTAATTGTACCTTTCACAAATTCCATTACCGAAAAGGTCGATTACTTCTCTATCTGTTATGTCTAAGGCTGTGGAGCGGATCTCAGAGAAGCGTCTGTAGTAATCTCGCATGGTCTCATTTTTTCTGCTGTTTGCAAGTTCTGAGCTTAGTCCGAGGATATGATCTCTCAGGGACACCCGCAAAGTTTTCTATGAAAATGCGATGGAGTTGTTCCCAGGAGTCGATAGACTCAGGCTTAAGCCTGTCGAACCATGCAAGGGGCATTGTCTCTAGCGCCATGGGCAGAAATAATGCTTTGACATCATTGCTTCCACCTGCCAACTCAACTGCTTGAGCATATAGTCTGAGCCACCATTTCGGTTATGTTTTCCCATCGTACTTATAATAGTTCCCGGGCTTGAACTTGCGTGGAAACAGAAAAGCTCAAAGCCGCTGGGAAAAGCAGGGAAAGCAATCAACTGCATCGGAGACCAAGTTATCGACTCCTCGGTATGATGACTCGGCTGCACCTTCTGCTTGGTCAGGGACTTGGTTGCCCAGGCGACTTCTTGCTAGAACCCGACCGAGCCGCTCATGAACGGGCTGTCTCTGACTTGGATGGGATGAGTCCTGAGCGTCGGCTAAGGACTCAAGGTTTCTTCCTTTGAGTTGGAGTGTGGTAGACTGCAGCATGATCAACTGGCGCTCTTCCTCGGGCGTCTGGTTGTCTCTTGCTCCAATCTCTGTAGCTAGAGCCATGATGTTCTGATAGGGTGTCTGGTATACTTTATGGCCAGCGACCCTCATGAACTCGGGTTCGAGGTTGCGTGAGCAATCAGCGCATCATCGATTGTGATCATTTTGCGACTGAATGTCTTGATCGCGATTATTACGAGCTTGACGCTCGGCTTCCTCTTCCAAGCATCTGCGACTATTATATTCTTCTAGCCTTACTTGGTATCGCTCCATTGCCTCCTTGCAGTGAGTTGCTCGTCTTCTACGAGCGTCTTTGGCTAGATTCTTCCTTAGCCTTTCTGCCTTCATAGTCTCAGTTTCACCGGGTCCTTCTGGATCGTCATCAGATATCATACTCAAGGTTTCATCATCTCGGAAGACATCTGGAGCAGTTGGAGGTCGCTGAGATGAATGATGTCCTGCCATAAAGACTTCACGAGTGTAGCCTAGGTTTGTTGACCCTGGTGTAACCGATTCCAAGGTAGAAGCACTAGAGTTTAGCTTTGTTGAGGTATCGTGTTCCTCAAAGGGGAGCTGATGTCCATGTTGGTAAGGGAGTTGTTGGTCGATTGTGCCAACCAACCTAGCCAGGGCTGGTTGTATTGGCCAATGGACGATGTTACCTTCCTCGGTTGAACTGAAAACGAGTCCCTGTTGGGCTCCTGTCAGGGGGTTCTGTTGATGCTTTGTGTAGTTTGATCCAATCAACTCTTGGAAGTTTTTAGCCGAATTGCACAGTCCAAAGGGGATGCGGTGTCTAGAATCTGAGTCCTTTTCGGACCGAGAGTTCGTGTCTGAGTAGGAGTCGGATATTTCAACTTGGTCCCCAGATCCTTGCAACTCTTGGATTGTTAGGTTTTCCAGGTCCCGGGCGAGATGGTCTATCTTTGGCGTGGCTTGTGCTTCTGATTCAGGTTGAAGGTGTCGATGTAGCTTTCCTTGATCATCCGCGATGCAAGTCCATGAGCTAAAAATGAAAATTGATCCTGCCGAGAACATGTTGAAGCGGTTCGTCGAGCTCTTGATCGTGGAATTGCCGAGAGCCCCTACCTAGCGTGCCAGCTGTCGGTGTTTGTTAACCGGCAACTCATCTTGGTGATTCCCAGACGATTTGTTTAGTGAGGATCGGCGTTCGTAGAACTTGATGAGTACACAGGGACAACGATTTATATTGGTTCAGGCCGCTTAATAGTGTAACACCTTACGTCCAGTGGTGGCTTATGCCTTGTGTTATGATCTGAGATTCAATGATAGGGGTACACGCCTGCTTCCCCTCATATATTCGGGTGATGCACGGCATATACCGAGTCCTAGTCGGTTACAATAGAGGAGTCCTATTCTAATTACAAGAATTCCTTCAGTAGTCCGACTAAGTTACAATACAAGTCCTAATCCATGTACACATCGTATCATGTCTTCGGATCTTTCCTCGACTTCCTAGGACTTAGTCCGCGTAATCATCTTTGGATGATATGTCCGACATTCTGGTCCGTCACTAAGGGTTTTAAAATGGGATGTGTAGACAAAACTCTCATTCTCCTCAAGCAAGGCACTGACACTCTCTTGGTTCAGATTTACGTGGATGATATCATTTTCGGTGGTTCTTCTGATGTGTTGGTTGCCAAGTTTGCAGATACTATGAGCAGGGAGTTCGAGATGAGCATGATGGGCGAGTTGACTTTCTTTCTCGGGTTGCAAATTAAGCAATCCCAAAAAGGGATGTTCGTGCACCAGGGCAAGTACACGAAGGATATAGTGAAGAAGTTCGATATGGGTGAGGCCAAGCCTCTTCCAACACCCATGTCGACCACGACAACCCTGGATGCAGACGAGGATGGAGAAGCTATAGATTAGAAGGAGTACCAGAGTATGATTGGCTCGCTGCTGTACCCGACAGCGACACGACCGGACATTCAGTTCGCAGTGTGTCTTTGCGCACGCTTTCAGGCGTCCTCGCATACTTCTCACCGTCAGACGATCAAGCGCATTATGAGGTACCTTTTTTCACACCTGAGTTTGGATTGTGGTATTCGGCTTCTTCCACTCTCTCGCTTTGCGGTTACTCAGATGCTGATTTTGCTGGTTGTCGTCTTGATCGCAAGTCCACTTCTGGGACTTGTCAGTTTTCGAGCTCTTCTCTTGTTTCTTGGTCTTCTCGCAAGCAGTCTAGTGTTGCCCAGTCTATAATAGAGGTTGAGTATGTTGCTGTGGCTAGCTGTTGTTCCCAGTTGTTGTGGATGATGGCCACTTTGCGTGATTTTGGTCTGAGCTTTTCTCGAGTGCCTTTACTGTGTGACAGCACGAGTGCGATTAGCGTTGCTAAGAACCCCGTGCTTCATTCGAAGACCAACACATAGATGTGCGCTTTCATTTTTGCGAGATCATTATGAGAAAGGTGATATAGACCTTAGGCATGTTGACACTCATAATTAGTTGGTCGATATCTTTACCAAGCCTTGGGACCAATCAACCTTTGCTAGGTTGAGAGGTGAGCTTGGTGTGTGTTTCCCATTTTAGTTGTGGGATCACATTGTCGTATCATATGATGTATAGTCTAGGTTCTTTCATAGCTTTTCGCATTGCATATGTATCATACTTGCATTTTGAGCTTCAATTATATCTTGTCTAGATTGATACTATGCTCTGTTTATACTTGCTTGTATGATACTTAGATTACGTAGTTTAAGCTCTTTATGATCTTGTGACTTAGCTTGATGGGCAAAGTACTGATTTTGCAATGATGAACTTGCTTAATAACTGTCAAATCATAAAGCAGTAAACCATTTGCTTTGGCAACTAGTATGAGTAGGCTATGTCATTCTTGCTTTGCCACACTAGTCTGCTATGTCTCTAGCTTTAAGTAAATCGCTTCCATTATATACTCCGATGTGCTAAATGCTAAAATCTGAAATCCAAGCTAAGAGATAGAGACATGATCGAGGTGGGATTGCACTACCATACCTCATTGTATCAAGACTGCTTCCCTTTGCACATTGGGATGAACTTGAGCAGTGTAGTGTATGACCGAAACCATTGGCTTAGGCTTGTGATAGTCTTTTGACTTAGGCTTTGCTTGGTTGAAAAGTAAGGCATGTGGTGCTCTCAACCCCTCGCATTCACTTGACATGTATAACTCTTGTATAAATTGCTTAATTCAAAATGAAATGAGTTGTATATGGCTTGTTGATTGACACATGCTTTGAGGTAGTTCACTGGTGTAGTTTAGCTAGCTCTAGTTGATGACATGTCTATTTTCATACTAGAGGCTATTTCTATGGTGGACTTGCTCTTTTCGGCTTATTTTCATATCTAAAACTGCTTTACCAATCTTGTCAAGTTGTATGATCATGATGAGCTTATGCTAGCATTAGGGCTCTTTACTTTCACAATTGTGTAAATAGAGCATTTTATCACTCTGGATAGCATATCTTTGAAGATCTTGCATTTATTTAGTCACCTTCAGGCTCCCATGTTTGCTCTTGATTTGTGCATTATCAACTAAGGGGGAGAAAAATTGACAAATCATAAACATAACTTGTTGTGATGCATCTTTCAAGGGGGAGTTTTTCTTGTTGCTTGTGTCCAGGGGGAGTTTGCTCGCTTTGCTTGACGAAGTTTTTCAATTGGTTGGAGCTAGTTGTGTTGAGCTTTTACCTCTTTCTGGAGGGACTAGCTATTTTTACCCAGTTTTGGCCTTGTTGCTCTGATCTTCTTGCTAGTGGTGTTGAGCCCGTTTTGCGTCTTCTTGAGGGCTAGCTTTGCTTTGCTTGGTTGCGTCGAGCCGTTGACCATGTCTTTGGGGACCAAGTTGTCTTGCTCACTCCTCTTGACCTTCTTTTGGCTTTGCTTCGCTTTTGGTCATTTGGATGAGTTCTCTCTTCGTTCTACCTTCTTTCTTATTTTCTTCTTACTCTATACGATTTGTGTTGGTAGTTGAAAATGCGGATACATGGGTGTATGTCGGATCTTGAGATGATGAGTGATTGTCAACTGGTTTGATGCGCATGTTCTTTGGCTCGTGTTGTGCAGGTGTCGAGCTCGGAGATGGTGATCGAAGGCAAGGTGAAGGTCAAGTAGAGACGTGTCATGCTGATGGACCCGGGGCGGTGAAGGGCGGATGTGAGGCTTGGACTGACGGACCGGTGGCCTGAGGATCTGCTGTGGTGGCTGACAGCTTGAGACAGCGACAAGTGAAGACATGTGGGTGGACGGGGTGCATGGGCGGTGCATCCCTCTACGACTTCGATTTGGTGGTTGGGCCCCAGAAAAACCACCGAGTGGATGGTTTCCTGGTTTGGGCCTCAAAACCTGGGTGCTGGCCAGTTTCCGAGTTTAGGCCTGAAAACTCGAGCTGAGGACGGTTTCCAGGTTTGGGCCACAAAACCTGGGCGATGACGGGTTTCTGAGTTTGGGCCACAAAACTGAGCCTGAGGAAAGGTTTCCCGATTTCATCCTCAAAACCGGGGGGAGGTCCAGGAAAAGCACGGACGACGAGTGGCGGCACGTGGTGGCATCAGGTGAGGTCGCGTTGAGGTGAAGCTACCGGTTGAGCGGGCGTGGCCGTCGGATCGACTACACTCCGAGTTGGACAGGAATACCCTTAGGGTTAGCCTGCTCGCTCATTAGCGGTAGGGGTAGAAGGGGAATAATTATATTAGGCTATATTAGGAGAGACAACCCCTCCCTCCAAACTATCTTAGCCATTTGCTATTCTCTTCTAGGGTTTCTTCCTTCCCATTCCCTGCTATAGCTACTGAGATCCGCAGAGACAACTAATCATACCTCTGTGTATTTGGATTTTGCGGAAATAGGACTGGATTCCCGTTGTCTCCTCGTGGGGATGATTTTGGGCTGGAAATCATGGTGGTCATTCATGTTCTTGAGTTGTTCTTCGTGTTCATCTTTTCTCCACATTTTCCCGTCAGTCGATCTCTTTCTATGTTGTTCTGTTTGCAAAACCATTTGAATCAACTTGTTCTTTACTATGAGGGGATCATTTTCACCGAAGGAGTTCAACTCAAACCTCATGAACAAGTAGATCGGTTGGTTTTCATTTTGGATTGACTTTTCTCTTCTCTTCCCCCGAACTTCTTTAATTCATCGATTTGGAGATAGGTTCGAGCCATGATCTCCTAGGAGTAGCTCACTATCCTCCTTGTGACTTTCCTCACCAAGTTTGAGCCCTAGTGCTTACGTTTTGGGTGAGATCAAGTTGAATCGGTGGATGAACAGTGTTGTGTCGGGGTGACCGGACTCACGGCTCGTGGCGATCGGACTCTGACCAGTGAGTCCGGCCGTTGAAGGCTTCGCTATTCCATTTTGTGAAAAGTTGACCGGACGCTTGGGCCTCGCGTGAGCGGACGCACAAAGGGTACTGTTCATTACTCTTCTGTGTCGACCGGATGCTTTGTTCCTGTGAGTCCGGTCCAACACAGATAGCTCCTGAAATGAACTTCTGCTGACCGAACGCATCCGATCACTCTGGACCGGACGCTAGCCAGAGTCCGGTCAAGTGCAGTTTGCACGTCTTCGTCTGTGGTTCGTTCGTTCGACTTCTGATTTGGTTTTAGGTTATTGTGTTGGGGTTTCTAGAGTCGTGTAGTGTCCCGTTGTGCTTCTTGGAAGCATCCACCCTACATCTAGGGTCGTGGACACTAGCAAGCTCTAGGTTTGCTCTTGGGGGTGATTCTTGAGACAGTGGCTATAAGTTTCTGAAAATAAATTTGAAGCTCCCATTCACCCCCCCCATCTGGTCGCCTTTGTGTAGCACCTTCGGTCCTTCAATTGGTATCAGAGCGGGTTAAGGATCTTCCACCTTAGCTGGTTCCAGATCCATAGAAGGCGACATGGATCGCGGCGTGGGCAAACCCCCGTTCTTCGATGGGACGAACTATGCGTATTGGAATATACGTATGTCGGTCTATCTTTAGAGTATGAGTGCCTCGGTTTGGGATATTTGCAACTCTGCCAATTACGTGGTCTTGGCTGCTCATATGACTTAACAACAGATTGATGAGCACGATGCCAATAGTCAAGCCCGTAATGCTCTTTTCTAGTGATTGAGCATGACTGAGTTTGATCGCGTTTCTCATCTCACCACGGCTCGGGAGATTTGGGCGACTCTCATGCGCTTTCATGAGGGAACCACTCAAGTCAAAACCCGTCTATATGAGTCGCACAAGCGTGAGTATGAGAACTTTCGACACATGCCTGGAGAGATCATAGAGAGTTCATTCGCTCGCTTTTAAGTAATGTCAACAGGATGGGGGCTAACAGAGAGCTTTTGCCGTGGCTTTGCACTTTAGTAAGCTCAAGTCCAGTGAGATTTATGCCATGGCGAGGGCTTCTTATGAAAATCCTTCTGGCCCGTCGATGGCTTTGGTTTCTGGCTTTTTTGCTAACCGCTCTAGAGGTTTTGCACTTTCTTCTCTTTTGTCTATTACAGAGGAGCAGCTGGAGTTCATGGGAGATGACGGGATGGCTTTGCTTGCCAACCGGTTCTCATGGTTCCACAGCAACCGCATGAACCGTCGCCGTGGAGGGAGTCGAGCTAGATGCTATGAGTGCGGCGACTCGAACCACTTCATCGCCAACTGCCCAAAGAAGAACAAGCAAACTTTTGGCAAGGGCGATCATGGCCACAAGTACGACTCCAGCAAGCGCAAGGAGAAGTACGTCCCCGCAAAGCACAAGTGGAAGGGCTGCTTCAACAAGGAGTACATCAAGGAGAAGTACTTGGAGAAAGCCCAGACCGAGCAGCGTGCTTTCTTCGCCACGCTCAGCGACGTCAACGACTCGGACAATGACTCCACTGCATCAAGCGATGATGAGTCCGAGAAGAAGAAGATCGAGGACAAGCTGAATGGTCTCTGCTTCTTCGCCGACGATGAGGGTTTCTGCACCATGGCCCTCGGCGATGAGGCCAACAACGATCTGGAGGAGATCCCTCGGAACAACGACGACGACGATTCCTCCCATGTATCTCAGACCCCCGATAAACTCTCTGCTGAGGTCGAGAAATTTACTGCTGCTCTTCTTAGTCAAGACAAGTTGCTGAGACTTGCTGCTAGAGAGAGGAAGCAGTTTAGGCAGAAGTGAGAGGATGCGGTAAAGGAACTTGAGTCTGTCAAGTCCACCGTTGTAGTCACCGAGGAGGATGAGTGTGAGATGTGCTCCAAGCACATGACTGACCTACTCACCTTGAAGGGGAAGTATGTTGCTTTGGTTGGAGTGGTGGATGAGCTTAGGGTTAGACCCATTTTGCTGGGTGCATGCAAGTCTTGTGCAGGCTTGCAATCTGAGTTGGCAGAGAAGGATGCCAAGATTGAGTCTCTTGAGAAGGCCAACTCAGGTAGCACTAGTGTGTCTAGGTGCGCTTTGTGTGAGGGTTTGGAGATGGAGATGGCAAATGTGAAGCATGACAAGATGCAAACCGAGGAACAAAACACATACCTTTGGACCATCTTGTCATGGGTTTCGAGTGGGGAGCCGCAGCTTGGCATGATGATTGCCCAATTCAAGCATGCTGCTGGAGGTCCTGGTGTTGGTTTTGCTCAGGGTGTGGATAGTGCCACTTCTTTCGAGAAGATTGGTGAGTCTAGTGGTCTTAAGCCGAGTGAGAAGCCCAACTCCACCACTACTCCCAAACTAACCAAGATTCCACCCAAAGAGCCTCTCAATTTTAACACCAAAGATGGAGTGTTTGTGGAACCTCCAAGAGCTCCACCCAAGAAACAAACATGGGCACCCAAACCAAACCACTTAAGGAACAAGCTAGATACCATGACACCTATCCAAAAGGAGCTCATGCTACAAAAGAACCAAGTGATCCACACCCAATATCGTGAGTACCAACAACCCCCTATGAGAGCGGTGAGGTACCATTGTGAGCACTGTGGGAGAGATGGACATTTGAGGGAGTTTTGCTTTCGGCGCAAGAAAGAGGAGCGTCATACAAAGGAGATGAACAACATGGACATGTACCATCCTTTCCATGATGTACATGTGCCAAATGTTCAAAGGAGGGGTGCTAGGTCTAGAGGTCCAATGCCTCAAGGTCCTAGGCCTCAAGGAGGTTTTGTCCGGCGGGATCCTAGTTTTGTAGGCTATTGATCCCGTGGCGGTGGCTTTGTTGTTGAGCGTTACCCCCCACCACGTTTTGGCTATCACGGTGAGCGCTCTCCTACTAGGGGACCACGTTTTCCTGTGCGTGATGATCGCTTTCCCCGTAGGAATGCTAGAAATGGTTTTTATACTGACCGTTCTTTTGAGCAGCCGAGACAACACTGGTATTCTTCTCGTTTTACTCACCCTAGTGTTGGACCGTATGCTCACCCTATGTCTTTTTATTTATGTAGGTAAGTCGATTGGAGAACGTTTGGTTGGTGGATTCCGGATGCTCAAGGCATATGACCGAAAACTCCAAGTGGTTCTCAAGTCTTAGTCTAGTCACCGGAAAGGAGTTTATCACCTTCGGTAACAATAGCAAAGGTAAAGTGCTATCCCGTGGTTCAGTGCGAGTCAATGAGCATTTTGTGTTGTGCGATGTTGCTCATGTTTTGAACTTGCATTTTAACCTTCTTTCTGTTTGTCAACTATTTGAGGATTGCGGATGCATGGGTGTATGCTGAGTCTCTGAGTGATGAGTGATTGTCAACTGGGATAATGCGCATGTTCTTTGGCTTGTGTTGTGCAGGTGTCGAGCACGGATACAGTGATCGAAGGCAAGGTGAAGGTCAAGTAGAGACGTGCCGTGCCGATGGACCGAGAGTGGCGAAGGGCGGACGTGAGGCATGGATTGAGGGACTAGTGGCCTGAGGATCAGCTATGGTGGCTGACAGCCTGGGACAGCGACGAGCGAAGACTTGCAGGCACGGTGTTGCTTAGGTCGAGGACCTGGGGACACGTGTCGATGGACGGGGTGCACGGGCGGTGCATCCCCTCTACGGCTCGGTTTGGTGGTTGAGCCACAGAAAAACCACTGAGTGGACGGTTTCCAGGTTTGGGCCTCAAAACCTGGGCGCTGATGGTTTCCGAGTTTGGGCCACAAAACTCGGGCTGAGGACGGTTTCCAGGTTTGGGCCACAAAACCTGGGTGCTGCGGGTTTTTGAGTTTGGGCCACAAAACTCAGGCGATGGTCGGTTGGTTTCCCGGTTTGGGCCTCAAAACCGGGGGTTGGCTGTGAAGGTTGGTTTCCCAGTTTGGGCCACAAAACCGGGGGCGAAGTCCAGGAAAAGGACAAGCAGAGCGGTGGCGGCACGTGGCGGCTATCGGTGAGGTTGCGTCGAGGCAACGCTACCAGTTGTGCGGGTGTGGCCGTCGGATCACCACCTACCATGAGTTGGTCCAGAATAACCCTAGGGTTTAGCTGGTTTGCTCTGTAATTAGTTAGGGGTAGAGTGGGAATTAGAATTAGGATAAGTAGAGGGAGACACCCACCTCCTATTCTATCTCAGTCATTTGCTCTTTGCCTTCTAGGTTTTCCTGCTCTCCCAATCCCCTGTTGTAGCAACTGAGATCCGCAGAGAACCATACCTCTGTGTACTGGAGAGTTTGAGGAAGTGAGACAGTAATCTCACTGTTGTAGCGTGTGGTAGCCACACGGTTGCAGATCGATGTGTTGATTCGCGTTTTGTTCGTGTTCTTCGCGTTCTTCGTTTCTCCGCGATTTTCCCGTCACTCGATCTCCCTCTCTACTGCGTCTTTTCGAAATCCGTTTGAATCAACTTGTTCTTTATCTTGAGAAGATCATTTCTACCGAAGGAATTCATCTAACTCCTCACGAACAAGTAGATCGGGTTGATTTCGTTTTCGTGGCGCTTTTTCGGTTCTTACTTCTTCCCTCTCGGATTCCCGGTGTTTGAGTTGATTTGAGGGGATGATTTCTTGGGGATAGTCTTCCAACTACCTTGTGATCATCTTCTCCAAGTTTGGGATCAAGGGATTTTCATTTGAATCGATTTTGGGAGGATTTGAGAGAAGGGCGACTGAAATCGCCCTCTCTGGTCGGTCGCGGACAGTCCGCCACTTGACCGGCGGACAGTCCGGCCATCGGGATCGAGCCAGGTCAGTGGCTGCGGGTCTCGGTCGCATTACTGTTCCTTGACCGGTGGACAGTCCGCCGTAGGAACTCCCGGACAGTCCGAGAGTCGAACAGGGGACTTTCAGCAGCATTGCTGTTTGGCGATTTTCGCCGGTGGACAGTCCGGGATCGGCTGGCGGACAGTCCGCAGTAGGCGCGGACAGTCCGGGACCTGCAGTCCGGACAGTCCGGGACTTGGCTGAAGCCTCCGGTTTAGTTCGTTTGCTCTCCCGACTTCTCCGCTTGGATTCTGGACTTCTCGGTTGGCTCTTTAGTTCACCTAGGAACCTCTCTAAGTATCTTTGCTACTTGTTAGCATCGGTATTTGGGGATTTCCCAACGTAGCCTCCAATCTACGTTTGGGACTAGGTTTTTAGGGGTCGAACTTGTGACGGTGCTTTTGGCGTTTGGCTTGCTATCGTTTTGTGGTGCCTCGCTGTGATCCTAGGGATCATCCACCCTCTTCCAAGGGTCGTGGGCATTATGGTTTTGATCGAAGTTTTTAGGGTTGATTTTGGGGACAAAAGGCCAAAGTTTCGAGAGAAATTTTTTAGCTCCCATTCACCCCCCCCCCCTCTGGTCGCCTTGCTATTGCATTCTCGATCCTTCAATTGGTATCAGAGCGGGTTAAGGATGTTCCACCTTAGCCGGTTCCAGATCCACAGAAGGCGATATGGATCGCGGCGTGGGCAAACCGCTGTTTTTCGATGGGACGAACTACGCGTATTTTAAGATACGCATGTCGCCCTATCTACAGAGTATTGTGAAGGACTGAAAGTGCTACCAAAGGCGACCAGAGGGGGGGGTGAATGGGAGCTTTAAATTTCTTTTCAGAAAACTTATAGTGTCTGTCCCAAGAATCACCCCAAGAGCAAAGTCGACACAGTTGATGTCCACGACCCAAGAGATTGGGTGGATGTTCCCTAAGAACATAGCGAGACACCACAAAAACTTCCTCGCACAAATCCATGCAGATCAACTAGTGAGATTCAGGCAATTTTGCAAAGCGGGAAATCCGATTTCTGTAGAGCACAGAGTCAGAAATCCAACGCAAAAAGCAGATCTCAAATCGGAAGTCTGACGAATAAACTGCGGACAAAAACGTGACTAGCAGCACTGACCGGACTCACTGGAGCGTCCGGTCAGTCAGGATCGGACGCGTCCGGTCCAACGAAAATCGTTCTGGACCCTTACTGTTCGTGACCGGACTCTGCACTAGGGAGCGTCCGGTCAAGTGAACAGTGCGTCCGGTCACAGCGTAGCCACGGTGAACAGTGCTACCTGTGCGTCCGGTCACGTTGGCCAAGTGCGTCTGGTCAGAAACGAAACAAGCACAGTGAACGAGTTCAACGACCGGACTCTCAACCTAGCGTCCGGTCGGCCCGACGCTAGAGTCCGGTCACCCCGAAAATCAGTTGTTCGTCCACCGATTCGAAACAAACTCTCCCAAAATGAAACCTCTAGGGTTCAAACTTGGAGAGATGAGTCACAAGAAGGATAGTGAGCTATCACTAAGAGGTCATGGCTCGAACCTATCTCCAAATCGATGAATCGAAGAATTTCGGGGGAGGGGAGAAAACTTGATCCGAAACGAAAATCGACCGATCTACTAGCTCGTGAGGTTAGAGGAGAATTCCTTCGGTGGAAAGAAGTGCCTCACGATCTAGAACATCTCTGTTCAAGTGGAATCGCAAAAGACACAACGAACAAAGAGATTGATCGATGGGAAAAAACGTGGAGAGAAGCAACCCGCGAAGAACAAGAACAAAACGCGAATCACAATCACGAATTTGCAACCGTGTGGCTACCACACGCTACAACAGTGAGATTACGGTCTCACTTCCTCAAAATCTCCAGTACATAGAGGTATGGTTGTTTGCGGATCTCAGTTGCTACAGCAGGGGATTGGGAGAGCATGAAAACCTAGAAGGCAAAGAGCAAATGACCGAGATAGATTGGGAGGTGGGTGTCTCCCTCTACTTATCCTAATTCTAGTTCCCACTCTAACCCTAACTAATTACAGAGCGAACCAGCTAAACCCTAGGGTTATTTTGGACCAACTCAAGGTAGGTGGTGATCCGACGGCCACGCCCGCACAATTGGTTGGTTGCCTCGACGCAACCACACCGATCGCCGCCACGTGCCACCACCGCTCTGCTTGTCCTTTTCTCGGACGTCGCCCCCGGTTTTGTGGCCCAAACCGGGAAACCAGCCTTCACAGCCAACCCCCGGTTTTGAGGCCCAAACCGGGAAACCAGCCGACCATTGCCTGAGTTTTGTGGCCCAAACTCAGCAAACCCGCACCACCCAGGTTTTGAGGCCCAAACCTGGAAACCGTCCTCAGCCCGAGTTTTGTGGCCCAAACTCGGAAACCATCAGCGCCCAGGTTTTGAGGCCCAAACCTGGAAACCGTCCACTCGGTAGTTTTTCTGTGGCTCAACCACCAAACCGAGCCGTAGATGGAATGCACCGCCCCTGCACCCCGTCCACCGACATGTGTCCCCAAGTCCTCGACTCAGGCAACACCATGTCCGCAAGTCTTCGCTCGTCGCTGTCCCAGACTGTCAGCCACCACAGCTGATCCTCGGGCCACCGGTCCCTCAGTCCAAGCCTCACGTCCGCCCTTCGCCACTCTCGGTCCATCGGCGCGGCACGTCTCTACTTGACCTTCACCTTGCCTTTGATCACTGTATCCGTGCTCGACACCTGCACAACACAAGCAAAGAACATGCGCATTATCCCAGTTGACAATCACTCATCACTCAGAGACTCGGCATACACCCATGTATCCGCAATCTCCCCCTTGATGAGTGCATTGTCAACTACCAACACAAATCATAATGAAACAGAAGAAGGAAGGAAGAAGAAGAGAGAACTCGACCAAATGACCCAAAAGCATATCAAAGCCGAAGAAGGTCAAGTGGAAAGAGCAAAACAACTTGGTTCCCAAAGACATGGGCAACGGCTCGACGCAACCAAGCAAAGCAAAGCTAGCCCTCAAGAAGAGGTAGAACAAGCTCAACACCGCTAGCAAGAAAACTTGATACCAATTGAAAGATCAACTGAAATTCAAGCAAAACAGAGCTAGCCCTCAAGAAGAGGCAGAACGGGCTCAACACCGCTAGGTACCAAAAATGCTTTGAAAACTCAGCAGCGAGCAAATTGTGCACTCAACCTAGGGAGCTCACATGATTTGTCAATATTTTCTCCCCCTTAGTTGAAAATGCACCATCAAGCAAATGTGCACTAGCACTTAATTTTCTCCCCCTGGACAGAAAATCTCCCTCCAAATGCATATGAGTCAAAATGCAAGTTAGCAGCTTCAGGAATATAATCAAGAGAGTGCAAAAGATGCTCTACACAGTTCTGATCCGATGACTCACAAAATGCACAGAATGCTAGCAAAGGCTCAAACTGATCACTAAATACGAAATATGTACATGAGAGCAAAACGAGCAGTTTTCAGCCAAAAAGGTATTCACCATTAAAATAGCACAAAACATGGATAGTCAGGAAATCAGACAAGTGCTAAACATGTATGCAAAGTGAACTACCCATAGCAAAGTTCAATCATCATGCTATAGAATGAAACATAGACTTGTGTATTCAGTTTTTGTCGGAGTTGCAGCGGTTAAATTACACAAGCTTAAATTTCAGCATGCGATTGCGAGAGGTTGAAAACTTGTCATTGCCTAACTTTTCAACTGTGCGAAGCCTATGCAGAAGCAATCAGAAGCTTAAAGCAACAGTTTCGGTCATACACTACACAACTCAAGTTTAACTCAAAGTGCAATGAGAAACAGTCTCGAAACTGTGATGTGCTGACAAGCAATCCCATCTCGATCTTTCCAATACACTTGACTTGGTTCAGAATTAAAGCAGAATATGAACATACCAATCAAGTGAATGACTCTGGACTAGAGACATAGCAACCTAGCATATATGAAAAGCACAAGTGACTTTAACACATTCTACACATGCTAGTTGCATATCTCAATGGTGAACATTTTCAAGTTTTAAGTTCATTAAGCAAATTCACCATTCAAAAATTAGCTCCGCTCACAACATGTATCAGTGATCAGAAAGAGCATAAGCTATAGCATCATCATCAAGCATCGGAGCAAATACTCCACAGAGCATAGTCACATTCTAAAGATTATATACATGAAGCTCTGAATGTAAATATGCAGGATGAAATGTAAAGATGCATGACGAAACCAAATGAAAGACACAAAGTCGGTTTATAATACAAAAGCCAAAATGTTTCCCCCATCTAAAAGGGGAAACACACACCAAGCTCACCTCTCAACCGATTAAAAGTTGATTGGTCCAAAGGCTTGGTGAAAATATCAGACAACTGATGATGAGTATCGACATGGCGAAGGTCGATATCACCCTTCACATAGTGGTCTCGCAGAAAATGAAAGCACACATCAATGTGTTTGGTCTTCGAGTGCAGCACGGGCTTCTTAGCAACACTAATCGCACTCGTGCTGTCACAAAGCAAAGGAACGCGAGTAAAGCTCAGACCAAAATCACGCAAAGTGGCCATCATCCAGAGCAACTGGGAACAGCAGCTACCGCAGCAACATACTCAGCCTCCGTGGTAGACTGGGTGACACTAGACTACTTGCAAAAGTTTAAACCCTTTGGATGCAGCAAAAGCCAAGAGTATCCTAATTGCCTCCAAACGAGCTACAGGAGCAAAAGTCTCCTCATAGTCTATCCCCTCCTTCTGACTGTACCCCTGGGCTACGAGTCTGGCATTGTTTCTCACAACATGGCCATCTTCTCCCTGTTTGTTTTTGAAAACCCATTTTGTCCCAATAGGATGACACTCAGGAGGAAGAGGAACAAGACCCCAAACCCGATTTCTTTCAAAATTTTCTAACTCCTCATGCATGGCATTGACCCAATCCAGATCCGTCAAAGCGTGTCCAACATCTCGGGGTTCAAAATCAGCAACAAATGCAGAATCAGCAAAGTGAGAGATTTGTTGTGACCTTGACCGAGTGACACGTTCGCCGATGCTGCCGATCATCTATTGAGGCGGATTTGGCGCTAGATGTGTCGTGGCGCCTCCCGAGCTGATGTAGCCTCCCCCTCAACAGCCGCTGGTGCCTCCTCGGGTACAAAAGGTACCGCTCGAGGTGGCGGATGCCATGGCCCCCAAGTTGTAGAGGAAGAAGGGTCTGGGCCGTGAGTTGTAGTAGAAGTCGCTCCTTGCGGCACAGCAGGTGGAGGAGGTGCTGGATCATCCATCCCTTCAGCACCTTCGTCCTCGTCATCAAAAAGAGGCTCACCAACCTCATGATCACCTGCACGCTCAAAACGAGAAGAAGGACAAACCATGGTCTCGTCGAAGGTGACATCTGATGTCTCCATGACTCTGTTAGTATCAAGGTTAAGTACACGATATGCACGAGTGTGAGTGCCATAACCCAAAAATACACCGTCGGAAGAACGAGACTCAAATTTGTCCAGGTTGCCTTTCTTGAGTATAAAACAGTGGCAACCAAAAACTCTAAAATAAGTCACCTTGGGGAGTTTTCCAAAATGCAACTCATAAGAAGTCTTTTTCAGGAAAGCTCGGAGAAAAATGCGGTTGGAAATATAGCATGCAGTGCTCATAGCTTCGGCCCAATATCGCCTAGGAGTCCTATGCTCATCGAGCATCGTCCTGCCCATCTCTACAAGGGTCCAATTTTTCCTCTCTACAGCACCATTTTGTGGCGGTGTGTAGGGGGAAGAAAACTGATGCTCCAAACCCAAAGAGTTACAAAACTTCTCAAAATCCGAATTCTTGAATTTGGAACCATTATCACTCTGAATTGCTCGCATTGAGTTCAAAGGGAACTCATTCTAAAGACGCAAAATCAGATTGCGAGCAAAGGAGAAAGTCTCGGTCTTCTCAGCTAAAAAGAAGACCCACGCATATCTCAAAAAATCATCAACAACAACAAGCACGTATCACTTCCCCCCAACCGAGCTCACCCGAGCCGGACCAACAAGGTCCATGTGCAAAAGCTCTCCAGGGCGCTTAGTCATGACCTGAGTCACTGAATGGTGGGGAGCAGCTACCATCTTCCCATGTCTACAAGAATGGCAAACAAGATCCTCCTCCATGGACAACTTGGGCAATCCTCGGATTAAGCCAAGTGAGCTAAGTCTTGCAAGCAAGTCGAAGCTTAGGTGACCTAGTCTCCTATGCCACTTCCAAAGATCAGAGGAGGAGGGTCCAGCCAAAAGACAACGAGAAACTCCAAACGATTCCGAGAAATCCGCTCGAAAGACTTTTCCAAAGGGCGAAATCACACAAACAAGATTGCCCTGAGGATCCAAAATGCGACTGAGATTCGGTTTAAAACGAATCTCATAGTCATCATCGAAAAGTCGCGAAACAGAAAGAAGGCTAAAATGCAAGTTAGAAACAAGAGCAAGATCGCGCAACACACAGTGCTCATTAACCCACATCGACCCACGAGACAACACCTTACCTTTGCTGTTGTCGCCGAAGGTGATAAACTCCTTTCCGGCGACCGGACTAAGACTGGAGAACCACTTGGCGTTTCCGGTCATGTGTCTCGAACACCCGGAATCCACCAACCAAACATTCTCCAATCGTTTTACCTACATCAATAAATAGACATAGGGTGAGCATACGGTCCAACACTGGGGTTAGTGAAGTAGGAGGAATACTAGTGTTGGGCCTGGTGCTCAAAAGAACGGTTAGCAGAAAAACCATTCCTAGCACGCCTGCAGGAAGAGCGATCACCACGTAGAGGAAAACGTGGTCCGCTAAGGGAAGAGCGTCCATCGCGATACTCAAAACACGGTGGGGGAAAACGCTCAACTACAAAGCCACCGCCACGGGGTCCATATCCTACAACTGCAGGCTCCCGCCGGGCACGTCCTCTCCGCTGCCTAGGCCTAGGAACTTGAGGTACAGGACCTCTAGGCCTAGCAGCACGCCTCTGAACATTCGGCACATGTACATCATGGAAAGGATGGTACATGTTGAAGGACCAAAAGTGCTACCAGAAAGTGACCAGAGGGGGGGTGAATAGGAGCTTCAAAATTTCCTACCGGAAACTTGTTGCCACTGTCCCGTGAATCACCCCAAGAGCAAACCCTAGAGCTCGTAAGTGTCCACGACCCTAGAGGTAGGGTGGATGCTTCCAAGAAGCACAGCGAGACACTACATGACTCTAGAAACCCAACGCAAAAGCCAGAAATCAGAACCGACAACGAACGAACGAACGGCGGACGAAACTACGCAGACTCAGCAGCATCGGACGCTGGTGACCCAACACCGGAAGCGTCCGATGCCAAAATGGCCTGACTGGATCCTTACTGGACACCCATCGGACGCTGTGAACAGTGAACCTTCAGCGTCCGATGGCTACACAACGGAGCGTCCGATGGACAACGGAGCGTCCGATGGTAGCGTCCATTGCTCCTTTAAAACTATCAGAACTTGACACGTGGCATCGGATGCTCTGATGTGAAAGACTCAGCGTCCGATGCTCAAGAACACAGCGTCCGATGGTCCCGATACTGCACTGTTCTTCCGCGAAATCCACTCGATCTCCTCCGAATCAAAAGCACTAAGGCTTAGACTTGATGTGAGGAATCTCAAGGATATTAGTGAGCTATCCCATGGGAATCATGGCTCGCATCTAACTCCAAATCAATGGATTGGAAGAAATCGGGACTAAAGGAGCAAAACCGATCCAAAACGAAAATCAACCGATCTACTAGGTCGTGAGGTTAGGGATGAATTCCTTCGGTGGAAAGAAGTGCCTCACGATCTAGAACAACTTGGTTCAAACGGATTTCCAAAAGACGCACCAAGCAAGGAGATCGATTGACGGGAAAAACGTGGAGAAAAAGATTCCGCGAAGAACACGAACAAAACGGAAATCACAACCACGAATTTGCAACCGTGTGGCTACCATACGCTACAATAGTGAGATTACGGTCTCACTTCCTCAAAATCTCACGGACACAGAGGTATGATTCTCTTCTATGTGGATCTCAGTTCGCTACAGCAGAGGATGGGGAGAGCAGGAAAACCTAGAAGGCAAAATAGCAAATGACTGAGATAGAATAGGAGGAGGGTGTCTCCCTCTACTTATCCTAATTCTAATTCCTACTCTACCCCTCAACTAGTTACAGAGCGAACCAGCTAAACCCTAGGGTTATTCTGGACCAACTCGCGGTAGGTGGTGATCCGACGGCCACGCCCGCACAACTGGTAGCGTTGCCTCGACGCAACCTCACTGATTGCCGCCACGTGCCGCCACCGCTCTGCTTGTCCTTTTCCCGGACTTCGCACCCTCGGTTTTGTGGCCCAAACCGGGAAACCAGCCTTCACAGCCGACCCCCGGTTTTGAGGCCCAAACCGGGAAACCTGCCATCCAAGGCCTGAGTTTTGTGGCCCGAACTTAGCAAACCCGTAGCACCCAGGTTTTGAGGCCCAAACCTGGAAACCGTCCACTCGGTGGTTTTTCTGTGGCTCAACCACCAAACTGAGCCGTAGATGGGATGCACCGCCCGTGCACCCCGTCCACCGACATGTGTCCCCAAGTCCTCAACTCAGGCAACACCATGTCCGCAAGTCTTCGCTCGTCGCTGTCCCAGGCTGTCAGCCACCTCAGCTGATCCTCGGGCCACCGGTCCCTTAGTCCAAGCCTCACGTCCGCCCTTCGCCACTCTCGGTCCATCAGCACGGCACGTCTCTACTTGACCTTCACCTTGCCTTTGATCACTGCATTCGTGCTCGACACCTGCACAACACAAGCCAAAAGAACATGCGCATCATCCCAGTTGACAATCACTCATCACTCAGAGACTCGGCATACACCCATGTATCCGCAATCTCCCCCTTGATGAGTGCATTGTCAACTACCAACACAAATCATACAGAATAGAAGAAGGAAGAAAGAAGGAGAGAGAACTTGACCAAATGACCCAAAAGCATAGCAAAGCCGAAGAAGGTCAAGTGGAAAGAGCAAGACAACTTGGTCCCCAAAGACATGGGCAACGGCTCGACGCGACCAAGCAAAGCAAAGCTAGCCCTCAAGAAGAGGTAGAACAGGCTCAACACCGCTAGCAACAGAACTTGATTCCAATTGAAGAATCAACTGAAAATCAAGCAAAACAGAGCTAGCCCTCAAGAAGAGGCAGAACGGGCTCAACACCGCTAGTGAAACAGCTCAATACCAATTGTTATCAACTCAAAACCAAAAGAGTGCGATACCAATTGAAGAGCTGAAAAGAGAGTTCGAGACCAATTGAAAATCTAATTGAAAAACTGAAAAGAGAGCTGAAAATGTTTGCTAGTCCCTCAAGAAAGAGGCAAGGCTCAACACAACTAGCAAACTCCCCCTCAAATAGTGCACACACACCAGGGAACACATGATTTGTCAATATTTTCTCCCCCTTAGTTGAAAATGCACTATCAAGTAAAAACTCTCCCTTAGAAAATGCAACATCAAATGTGCCAACAAGCAAATTTCTTCCCCTTCCAAAATGCATATGAGCCAAAATGCAAGTTAGCAGCTTCAGAAATATAATCAAGAGAGTGCAAAGATGCTCTACACGGTTCTGATCCGATGACTCATAAAATGCACAGAATGCTAGCAAAGGCTCAAACTGATCACTAGATACGAAATATGAACATGAGAGCAAAAAGAGCAGTTTTCAGCCAAAAAGGTATTCACCATCAAAATAGCACGAAACATGTATAGACAGGAAGTCAGACAGGTGCTAATCATGTATACAAGGTGAACTACCCCTAGCACAGTTCAATCATCATGCTATAGAATGAACCAAAGACTTGTGTATCCGAATTTTATCGGAGTTGCAGCGGTTAAATTACAAAAGTTTAAATTTCAGCATGCGATTGCGAGAGGTTGAAAGCTTGTCATTGCCTAACTTTCCAACTGTGCGAAGCCTATGCAAAAGCAATCAGAAGCTTAAAGCAACAGTTTCGGTCATACACTACACAGCTCAAGTTTAACTCAAAGTGCAATGAGAAACAGTCTTGAAACTGTGAGGTGCTAACAAGCAATCCCATCTCGATCTTTCCAATTCACTTAACTTGGTTTAGATTTTAAACAGAATATAAACATACCAAGCAAGTGAATGACTCAATACTAGAGACATAGCAACCTAGCATATATGAAAAGCACAAGTGATTTCAACACATTCTACACATGCTAGTTGCATATCTCAATGGTGAATATTTTCAAGTTTTAAATTCATTAATCAGATTCACCATTCATAAAATAGCTCCACTCACAACATGTATCAGTGATCAGAAAGAGCATAAGCTACAACATCATCATAAAGCATCAGAGCAAAGACTACACAGAGCATAGTTACATTCTAAAGATTATACACATGAAGCTCTGAATGTAAGTATGCAAGATGAAATGCAAAGATGCATGAAGAACCAAATGAAAAACACAAGGTTAGTGTAAAAAACAAGAGCCAAAATGTTTCCCCCATCTAAAAGGGGAAACACACACCAAGCTCACCTCTCAACCGATTAAAAGTTGATTGGTCCAAAGGCTTGGTGAAAATATCAGCCAACTGATGATGAGTATCGACATGGCGAAGGTCGATATCATCCTTCTCATAGTGGTCTCGCAGAAAATGAAAGCGCACATCAATGTGTTTGGTCTTCGAGTGCAGCACGGGGTTCTTAGCAATGCTAATCGCACTCGTGCTGTCACAAAGCAAAGGAACGCGAGTAAAGCTCAGACCAAAATCACACAAAGTGGCCATCATCCAGAGTAACTGGGAACAGCAGCTAGCCGCAGCAACATACTCAGCCTCTGTGGTAGACTGGGCGACACGAGACTGCTTGCGAGAGGACCATGAAACAAGAGAAGAACCAATAAACTAGCAAGTCCCAGAAGTGGACTTGCGCTCAATGCGGCAACCAACAAAATCGGCATCGGAATAACCACAAAGGGAGAGAGTGGAGAAAGTAGAATACCAAATCCCAAACTCAGGAGTGAAGCACAAGTACCTCACAATGCGCTTCACTGCCTGACGGTGAGAGGTGCGCGGCGAAGAATGAAAACGCGCAGAGACACACCGCTAACTGGATGTCCGGGCGTGTCGCCGTCAGGTACAGAAGCGACCCAATCATACTCCGGTACTCCTTCTGGTCTACTGCTTATCCCTCCTTGTCCGCATCCAGGGCCGTCGTGGTCGACATGGGTGTTGGAAGAGGCTTAGCCTCACCCATATCGAATTTCTTCAGGATATCCTTGGTATACTTACCCTGGTGCACAAACGTTCCCTCTCGAGATTGCTTGATTTGCAATCTGAGGAAAAACGTCAACTCGCCCATCATGCTCATCTCAAATTCCCTGCTCATAGTATCTGCAAACTTGGCAACCAAAGCGTGAGAAGAACCACCAAAAATGATATCATCCACGTAAATCTGGACCAAGAGAGTATCATTGCCTTGCTTGAGGAGGAAGAGCATTTTATCCACACATCCCATTTTAAAACCCTTAGCAAGCAAAAAGGTTTTCAACCTATCATACTAGGCTCTAGGGGCTTGTTTCAAACCATACAAAGCTTTGTGAAGTTTAAAAACATGGCTTGGAAACTTGGGATTTTCGAAACCGGGGGGTTGTCTCACATATACTTCCTCTTCTATGTAGCCGTTTAAGAAGGCACTCTTGACATCCATTTGAAAAAGTTTGAAACCTTTGGATGCAGCAAAAGCCAAGAGTATCCTAATTGCCTCCAAACGTGCTACAGGAGCAAACGTCTCCTCATAGTCTATTCCCTCCATCTGACTGTACCCCTGGGCTACAAGTCTGGCCTTGTTTCTCACAACATGGCCATCTTCTCCTAGTTTGTTTTTGAAAACCCATTTTGTCCCAATAGGATGACACTCAGGAGGAAGTGGAACAAGAACCCAAACCCAATTTCTCTCAAAGTTTTCTAACTCCTCATGCATGGCATTGACCCAATCCGGATCCGTCAAAGCGTGTCCAACATCTCGGGGTTCAAAATCAGCAACAAATGCAGAATGAGCAAAGTGAGAAATTTGTTGTGACCTTGACCGAGTGACACGTTCGCCTATGCTACCGATCATCTGTTGAGGCGGGTGTTGGCGCTGGATGTGTCGTGGCGCCTCCCGAGCTGAAGTAGCCTCCCCCTCAATAGCAGCTGGTGCCTCCTCGGGTACAAAAGGTACCGCTCGAGATGGCGGATCCCACAGCCCCCAAGTAGTAGAGGAAGAAGGGTCTGGGCCGTGAGTCGTAGTAGAAGCCGCTCTTTGCGGCACAGCAGGTGGAGGAGGTGCTGGGTCATCCATTCCTTCAGCACCTTCTACTTCATCATCGAAAAGAGGCTCACCGACCTCATGATCACCTGCACGCTCAAAACGAGAAGAAGGACAAACCATGGTCTCGTCGAAGGTGACATCGGATGTCTCCATGACTCGGTTAGTATCAAGGTTAAGTACATGATATGCACGAGTGTGAGTGCCATAACCCAAAAATACACGGTCTGAAGAACGAGACTCAAATTTGTCCAGGTTGCCTTTCTTGAGTATAAAACAGTGGCAACCAAAGACTCTAAAATAACTCACCTTGGGGAGTTTTCCAAAACGCAACTCATAAGAAGTCTTTTTCAAGAAAGCTCGGAGAAAAATGCGATTGGAAATATAGCATGCAGTGCTCATAGCTTCGGCCCAATATCGCCTAGGAGTCCTATGCTCATCGAGCATCGTCCTGGCCATCTCTACAAGGGTCCGATTCTTCCTTTCTACAACACCATTTTGTGGCGGTGTGTAGGGGGAAGAAAACTGATGCTCCAAACCCAAAGAGTTACAAAACTTCTCAAAATCTGAATTCTTGAATTCGGAACCATTATCACTCCTGATAGCTCGCATTGAGTTCAAAGGGAACTCATTCTGAAGACGCAAAATCAGATTATGAGCGAAAGAGAAAGTCTCAGTTTTCTCAGCTAAAAAGAAAACCCACGAATATCTTGAAAAGTCGTCAACAACAACAAGCACATACCACTTCCTCCCAACCGAGCTCACCCGAGCCGGACCAATAAGGTCCATGTGCAAAAGCTCTCCAGGGCGCTTAGTCATGACCTGAGTCACTGGATGGTGGGGAGCGGCGACCATCTTCCCATGTCTACAAGAATGGCAAACAAGATCCTTCTCCATGGACAACTTGGGCAATCCTCGGATTAAGCCAAGTGAGCTAAGTCTTGCAAGCAAGTCGAAGCTCAGGTGACCTAGTATCCTATGCCACTTCCAAATATCAGAGGAGGAAGGTCCAGCCAAAAGACAACGAGAAATTCCAAACGACTCCGAGAAATCCGCACGAAAGACTTTCCCAAAGGGCGAGATCCCACAAACAAGGTTGCCCTGAAGATCCAAAACGAGACTGAGATTCGGTTTAAAATGAATCTCATAGTCATCATCGAAAAGTTGCGAAACAGAAAGAAGGTTAAAATGCAAGTTAGAAACAAGAGCAACATCGCGCAACACAAAATGCTCATTAACTCGCACAGACCCACGAGATAATACCTTACCTTTGCTATTGTCGCCGAAGGTGATAAACTCCTTTCCGGCAACCGGACTAAGACTAGAGAACCGCTTGGCATTTCCGGTCATGTGCCTCGAACACCCGGAATCCACCAACCAAACGTTCTCCAATCGTTTTACCTATATCAATAAAAAGACATAGAGTGAGCATACGGTCCAACACTGGGGTTAGTGAAGTAGGAAGAATAACAGTGTTGGGCCGGCTGCTCTAAAGAACGGTTAGCAGAAAAACCATTCCTAGCACGCCTACGGGAAGAGCGATCACCACATTGAGGAAAACGTGGTCCGCTAAAGGAAGAGCGTCCATCGCGATACTCAAAACGCGGTGGGGGAAAATGCTCAACTACAAAGCCACCGCCACGGGGTCCATAGCCCACAACTGCAGGCTCCCGCCGGGCATGACCTCTCCGCTGCCTAGGCCTAGGAACGTGAGGTCTTGGACCTCTAGGCCTAGCAGCACGCCTCTGAACGTTCGGCACATGTACATCATGGAAAGGATGGTACATGTCCGGGTTGTTCATCTCCCTTGCACGGCGTGCCTCTCTCTTGCGCCGAAAGCAAAACTCACTCAAGTGTCCATCTCTCCCACAATGCTCACAATGGTACCTCACCGCTCTCATAGGGGGTTGTTGGTACTCACGGTAGTGGGTGTGGATCACTTTGCCCTTCTGTGGCATAAGTTCCTCCTGGATGGGTGGCATTGTGTCCAGCTTGTTCTTGAGGTGGTTTGGTTTGGGAGCCCAAGATTGTTTCTTTGGTGGAGCTCTTGGAGGTTCAACAAAGACCCCATCCTTGGTGTTAGGCTTGAGAGGCTCTTTGGGTGGAATCTTGGTAAGCTTGGGAGTAGTGGTGGAGTTGGGCTTCTCACATGGGTTAAGACCACTCGACTCTCCAATCTTGCCAAAAGATGAAACATCAACACCCGGAGCAAAGCCTACACCTGGAACTCCAGCAGCTCGCTTGAATTGGGAGATCATCATCCCGAGCTGTGGCACACCACTAGACACCCATGACAAGATGGTCCAAAGGTATGTGTTTTCCTCCTCGGTTTGCACCTTGTCATGCTTCACATTGGCTATCTACATCTCCAAACCCTCACAAAGAACACACCTAGCCACACATGTGCTACCTGAGTTGGCCTCTTCAAGAGACACAATCTTGGCATTCTTCTCTGCCAACTCAGATTGCAAGCCCGCACAGGACTTGCATGCACCCAACAGCAAGGATCTAGCCTTCAGCTCATCCACCTCTCCTACCAACACAGCATACTTGCTTCTCAAAGTGAGAAGGTCAGTCATGTGTGTGGTGCACATCTCACACTCCTCCTCATCGGTTACAACAACGGTGGACTTGACAGATTCAAGTTCCTTCACCGTATCCTCCCACTTCTGCCTAAACTCCTTGCGCTCTCTAGCAGCTTGCCTAAGCAACTTATCCTGACTAAGGAGTGCGGCAGTAAGCTTCTCGACCTCAGCAGAAAGCTCGTCGGGGGTCTGAGATACCTGGGAGGTGTCGTCGTCGTCGTAGTCGTTCCGAGGAGTGTCCTCCAGCTCGCCATCGACCTCCTTGCTGAGGGCCATGGTGCAGAAGCCGTCGTCGTCGGCAAAGAAGCAGAGGCCGTTCAGCTTGTCCTCGATCCTCTTCTTCATCTCAGACTCGTCGTCGATTGAGGCAGCAGAGTCATCATCCGAGTCGTTGACGTCGCTGAGCATGGCAAAGAACGCACGCTGCTCAGCCTGGGCCATCTCTAAGTACTTCGTCTTGATGTACTCCTTGTCGAAGCCGCCCTTCCGCTTGTGCTTCGCGGGGACGTACTTCTCCTTGCGCTTCCCAGAGTCATACTTGTGCCCATGGTCCGCCTTGCCGAAGACTTGCTTGTTCTTGTTCGGGCAATTGGCGATGAAGTGGTTGGGGTCGCCGCACTCGAAACATCCCGAGCGTCCTCCTCCGCGGCGACGGTTCATGCGGTTGTTGTGGAACCGCGAGAACCGGTTGGCGAGTAAAGCCAACTCGTCATCCCCCATGAACTCAAGCTGCTCCTCTGTGACAGATACAAGTGAAGACAAAGCAAAGCCTCCAGAGGGGGTTAGCAGAAGAGCCAGAAAGCAAAGCCATCGACGGGCCAAAAGGATTTTCATAAGAACCCTCGCCATGGCATCGATCTCACTGGACTTGAGCTTACTGAAGATCTCGTCGCACGTGAGAGTCTCATAGTTGGGCAATTCGATGATCGCCTAAACCTTGGAATCCCACACCGACCGATCGAGAGTATGCAAAAGCTTCAAAGCTCTCTCATGATCGTCGAAAGGCAACAGCACCTTGTTAGCCCTCATCCTGTTGACAATCACCTGAAAGCGAGCGAATAAACTCTCTATGCTCTCGCCAGGCATATGTCAAAAGTTCTCGTACTCTCGCTTGTGCGACTCGTAGAGACGGGTTTTGACTTGAGAGGTTCCCTCATGGAAACGCATGAGGGATGCCCAAATCTCCCGAGCCGTAGCGAGGTGAGAAACGCGATCAAACTCCGTCATGCTCAAGCATGAGAAAAGAGCATTACGGGCTCGGCTATTGGCATCGTGATCATCGATCTGACGCTGAGTCACACGAGCAGCCAAGACCACGTAATCGGCAGAGTTGCAAATATCCCAAATGGAAGCACCCATAATCTGCAAAAAGGTCGACATGCGTATCTTCCAATACGCATAGTTCGTCCCATCGAAAAATGGCGGTTTGCCCACGCCGCGATCCATGTCACCTTCTGTGGATCTGGAACTGGCTAAGGTGGAAGATCCTTAACCCGCTCCGATACCAATTGAAGGACCAAAAGTGCTACCAGAAAGCGACCAGAGGGGGGTGAATGGGAGCTTCAAAATTTCCTGCCGGAAACTTGTTGGCACTGTCCCGTGAATCACCCCAAGAGCAAACCCTAGTGCTCGTAAGTGTCCACGACCCTAGATGTAGGGTGGATGCTTCCAAGAAGCACAGCGAGACACTACATGACTCTAGAAACCCAACGCAAAAGCCAGAAATCAGAACCGACAACGAACAAACGAACGGTGGACGAAACTGCGCAGACTCAGCAGCATCCGACGCTGGTAGCATCCGATGACCCAACACCGGAAGCGTCCGATGCCAAAATGGCCTGACTGGATCCTTACTGGACACCCATCGGATGCTGTGAATAGTGAACCTTCAGCGTCCGATGGCTACACAACGGAGCGTCCGATGGACAACGGAGCGTCCAATGGTAGCGTCCGTTGCTCCTTTAAAACTGTCTGAACTTGACACGTGGCATCGGATGCCCCGATGTGAAAGACTCAGCGTCCGATGGTCCCGATACTGCACTGTTCTTCCGCGAAATCCACTCGATCTCCTCCGAATCAAAAGCACTAAGGCTTAGACTTGATGTGAGGAGTCTCAAGGAGATTAGTGAGCTATCCCATGGGAATCATGGCTCGCATCTAACTCCAAATCCATGGATTGGAAGAAATCGGGACTAAAGGAGCAAAATCGATCCAAAACAAAAATCAACCGATCTACTAGGTCATGAGGTTAGGGATGAATTCCTTCGGTGGAAAGAAGTGCCTCACGATCTAGAACAACTTGGTTCAAACGGATTTCCAAAAGACACACCAAGCAAGGAGATCGATCGATGGGAAAAACGTGGAGAAAAAGATTCCGCGAAGAACATGAACAAAACGGAAATCACAACCACGAATTTGCAACCGTGTGGCTACCACACGCTACAATAGTGAGATTACGGTCTCACTTCCTCAAAATCTCATGGACACAGAGGTATGATTCTCTTCCCTATGGATCTCAGTTCGCTACAGCAGAGGATGGGGAGAGCAGGAAAACCTAGAAGGCAAAATAGCAAATGACTGAGATAGAATGGGAGGAAGGTGTCTCCCTCTACTTATCCTAATTCTAATTCCTACTCTACCCCTCAACTAGTTACAGAGTGAACCAGCTAAACCCTAGGGTTATTCTGGACCAACTCACGGTAGGTGGTGATCCGACGGCCACGCCCGCACAACTGGTAGTGTTGCCTCGACGCAACCTCACCGATTGCCGCCACGTGCCGCCACCGCTCTGCTTGTCCTTTTCCCGGACGTCCACCCCCTGTTTTGTGGCCCAAACCGGGAAACCAGCCTTCACAGCCAACCCCTGGTTTTGAGGCCCAAGCCGGGAAACCTGCCTTCCAAGGCCTGAGTTTTGTGGCCCAAACTCAGCAAACCCGTAGCACCCAGGTTTTGAGGCCCAAACCTGGAAACCATCCTCAGTCCAAGTTTGGTGGCCCAAACTCGGAAACCATCAGCGCCCAAGTTTTGAGGCCCAAACCTGGAAACCGTACACTCGGTGGTTTTTCTGTGGCTCAACCACCAAACCGAGCCGTAGATGGGATGCACCGCCCGTGCACCCCGTCCACCGACATGTGTCCCCAAGTCCTCGACTCAGGCAACAACATGTCCGCAAGTCTTCGCTCGTCGCTGTCCCAGGCTGTCAGCCACCTCAGCTGATCCTCGGGCCACCGGTCCCTCAGTCCAAGCCTCACGTCCGCCCTTCGCCACTCTCGGTCCATCGGCACGCCACGTCTCTACTTGACCTTCACCTTGCCTTTGATCACTGCATCCGTGCTCGACACCTGCACAACACAAGCCAAAGAACATGCGCATCATCCTAGTTGACAATCACTCATCACTCAGAGACTCGGCATACACCCATGTATCCGCACATGTCCGTGTTGTTCATCTCCTTTGCATGGCGCGCCTCTCTCTTGCGCCGAAAGCAAAACTCACTCAAGTGACCATCTCTCCCACAGTGCTCACAATGGTACCTCACCGCTCTCAAAGGGGGTTGTTGGTACTCATGGTGGTGGGTGTGGATCACTTTGCCCTTCTGTGGCATAAGCTGCTCCTGGATGGGTGGCATGGTGTCCAGCTTGTTCTTGAGGTGGTTTGGTTTGGGAGCCCATGATTGTTTCTTGGGTGGAGCTCTCGGAGGTTCAACAAAGACCCCATCCTTGGTGTTAGGTTTGAGAGGCTCTTTGGGTGGAATCTTGATAAGCTTGGGAGTAGTGGTGGAGTTGGGCTTCTCACATGGGTTGATAAGAAGACCACTCGACTCTCCAATCTTCCCAAAAGACGAAATATCAACACCCGGAGCAAAACCTACACCTGGACCTCCAGCAGCTCGCTTGAATTGGGAGATCATCATCCCGAGCTGTGGCTCACCGCTAGACACCCAAGACAAGATGGTCCGAAGGTATGTGTTTTTCTCCTCGGTTTGCATCTTGTCATGCTTCACGTTAGCGATCTCCATCTCCAAACGCTCACAAAGAACACACCTCACCACACATGTGCTACTCGAGTTGGCCTCTTCAATAGACACAATCTTGGCATTCTTCTCTGCCAACTCAGATTGCAAGCCCGCACAGGACTTGCACGCACCCAACAGCGAAGATCTAGCCTTCAGCTCATCCACCTCTCCTACTAACACAGCATACTTGCTTCTCAAAGTGAGAAGGTCAGTCATGTGTGTGGTGCACATCTCACACTCCTCCTCATCGGTAACTACAACGGTGGACTTGACAGATTCAAGTTCCCTCACCGTATCCTCCCACTTCTGCCTAAACTCCTTGCGCTCTCTAGCAGCACGCCTAAGCAACTTATCCTGACTAAGGAGCGCAGCAGTAAGCTTCTCGACCTCACCAGAAAGTTCATCGGGGATCTGAGATACCTGGGAGGTGTCGTCGTCGTCGTCGTTCCGAGGAGTGTCCTCCAGCTCGCCATCGACCTCCTTGTCGAGGGCCATGGTGCAGAAGCCATCATCGTCGGTGAAGAAGCAGAGGCCGTTCAGCTTGTCCTCGATCCTCTTCTTGTCGGACTCGTCGTCGCTTGAGGCAGCGGAGTCGTCATCCGAGTCGTCAACGTCGCTGAGCGTGGCGATGAAAGCACGCTGCTCCGCCTGGGCCTTCTCCAAGTACTTCGTCTTGATGTACTCCTTGTCGAAGCCACCCTTCTCCTTGTGCTTCGCAGGGACGTACTTCTCCTTGCGCTTGCCGGAGTCGTACTTGTGCCCATGATCCGCCTTGCCGAAAGTCTGCTTGTTCTTCTTCAGGCAATTGGCGATGAAGTGGTTGGGGTCGCCGCACTTGAAGCATCCCGAGCGTCCTCCTCCGCGGCGACGGTTCATGCGGTTGTTGTGAAACCGCGAGAACCGGTTGGCGAGCAAAGCCCACTCGTCATCCCCCATGAACTCCAACTGCTCCTCTGTGACAGAAAGAAGTGAAGACAAAGCAAAGCCTCCAGAGGGGTTAGCAGAAGAGCCAGGAAGCAAAGCCATCGACGGGCCAGAAGGATTTTCATAAGAAGCACTCGCCATGGCATCAATCTCACTGGACTTGAGCTTACTAAAGAGCTAGTCGCACGTGAGGGTCTCATAGTTAGGCAATTCGATGATTGCCTGAACCTTGGAATCCCACACAGACCGATCGAGAGTATGCAAAAGCTTCAAAGCTCTCTCATGATCGTCGAAAGGCAACAGCTCCTTGTTAGCCCTCATCCTGTTGACAATCACCTGAAAGCGAGCGAATAAACTCTCTATGCTCTCGCCAGGCATGTGTCGAAAGTTCTCGTACTCTCGCTTGTGTGACTCGTAGAGACGGGTTTTGACTTGAGTGGTTCCCTCATGGAAACGCATGAGGGATGCCCAAATCTCCCGACCCGTAGCGAGGTGAGAAACACGATCAAACTCTGTCATGCTCAAGCATGAGAAAAGAGCATTACAGGCTCGGCTATTGGCATCGTGATCATCGATCTGACGCTGAGTAACACGAGCAGCCAAGACCACGTAATCAGCAGAGTTGCAAATATCCCAGATGGAAGCACCCATACTCTGCAGATAGGCCGACATGCGTATCTTCCAATACGCATAGTTCGTCCCATCAAAGAATGGTAGTTTGCCGACGCCGCGATCCATGTCACCTTCTGTGGATCTGGAACCGGCTAAGGTGAAAGATCCTTAACCTGCTCTGATACCAATTGAAGGACCGAAAGTGCTACCAAAGGCGACCAGAGGGGGGGGTGAATGGGAGCTTTAAATTTCTTTTCAGAAAACTTATAGCGTCTGTCCCAAAAATCACCCCAAGAGCAAAGTCGACACAGTTGATGTCCACGACCCAGGAGATTGGGTGGATGTTCCCTAAGAACACAGCGAGACACGACAAAAACTTCCTTGCCCAAATCCACGCAGATCAACTAGTGATAGGATGGACTTTGGGTTACCCGATTTCTGTAGAGCACAGAGTCGGAAATCCAACGCAAAAAGCAGATCTCAAATCAAAAATCAGACGAATAAACTGCGGACGAAAACGTGACTAGCAGCACTGACCGGACTCACTGGAGAGTCCGGTCAGTCAGGATCGGACGCGTCCGGTCCAACGAAAATCGTTCTGGACCCTTACTGTTCGTGACCGGACTCTGCACTAGGGAGCGTCCGGTCAAGTGAACAGTGCATCCGGTCACGGCGTAGCCATGGTGAACAGTGTTACCTGTGCGTCCGATCACGTTGGCCAAGTGCGTCCGGTCAGAAACGAAACGAGCACAGCGAACGAGTTCAACAACCAGACTCTCAACCTAGCGTCTGGTCGGCCCGACGCTAGAGTCCGGTCACCCCAAAAATCAGCTGTTCGTCCACCGATTCGACACAAACTCTCCCAAAACGAAACCTCTAGGGTTCAAACTTGGAGAGATGAGTCACAAGAAGGATAGTGAGCTATCACTAAGAGATCATGGCTCGAACCTATCTCCAAATCGATGAATCGAAGAAATTCAGGGGAGGGGAGAAAACTTGATCGGAAACGAAAATCGACCGATCTACTAGCTCGTGAGGTTAGAGGAGAATTCCTTCGGTGGAAAGAAGTGCCTCACAATCTAGAACATCTCTGTTCAAGTGGAATCGCAAAAGACACAACGAACAAAGAGATCGATCGACGGGAAAAAACGTGGAGAGAAGCAACCCGCGAAGAACAAGAACAAAACGCGAATCACAATCACGAATTTGCAACTGTGTGGCAACCACATGCTACAACAGTGAGATTACGGTCTCACTTCCTCAAACTCTCCAGTACATAGAGGTATGGTTCTGTGCGGATCTCAGTTGCTACAGCAGGGGATTGGGAGAGCAGGAAAACCTAGAAGGCAAAGAGCAAATGACTGAGATAGATTGGGAGGTGGGTGTCTCCCTCTACTTATAATAATTCTAGTTCCCACTCTACCCCTAACTAATTATAGAGCGAACCAGCTAAACCCTAGGGTTATTCTGGACCAACTTAAGGTAGGTGGTGATCCGACGGCGACGCCCGCACAATTGGTAGCGTTGCCTCGACGCAACCTCACCGATCGCCGCCACGTGTCGCCACCGCTCTGCTTGTCCTTTTCTCGGACGTCGCCCCCGGTTTTGTGGCCCAAACCGGGAAACCAGCCTTCACAGCCAACCCCCAGTTTTGAGGCCCAAACCGGGAAACCAGCCGACCATCGCCTGAGTTTTGTGGCCCAAACTAAGCAAACCCGCAGCACCCAGGTTTTGAGGCCCAAACCTGGAAACCGTCCTCAGCCCGAGTTTTGTGGCTCAAACTCGGAAACCATCAGCGCCCAGGTTTTGAGGCCCAAACCTGGAAACCGTCCACTCGGTGGTTTTTTTGTGGCTCAACGACCAAACCGAGCCATAGATGGAATGCACCGCCCGTGCACCCCGTCCATCGACATGTGTCCCCAAGTCCTCGACTCAGGCAACACCATGTCCGCAAGTCTTCGCTCGTCGTTGTCCCAGGCTGTCAGCCACCACAGCTGATCCTCGGGCCACCGGTCCCTCAGTCCAAGCCTCACGTCCGCCCTTCGCCACTCTCGGTCCATCGGCATGGCACGTCTCTACATGACCTTCACCTTGCCTTTGATCACTGTATCCGTGCTCGACACCTTCACAACACAAGCCAAAGAACATGCGCATTATCCCAGTTGACAATCACTCATGACTCAGAGACTCGACATACACCCATGTATCCGCATATTGGTGCCTCCTTTTGGGATATTTGCAACTCTGCCGATTACGTGGTCTTGGCTGCTCGTGTGACTCAGCGTCAGATCGATGAGAACGATGCCAATAGCCGAGCCCGTAATGCTCTTTTCTCATGCTTGAGCATGACGGAGTTTGATCGCGTTTCTCACCTCGCTACGGCTCGGGAGATTTGGGCTACCCTCATGCGTTTCCATGAGGGAACCACTCAAGTCAAAACCCGTCTCTACGAGTCGCACAAATGAGAGTATGAGAACTTTCGACATATGCCTAGCGAGAGCATAGAGAGTTTATTTGCTCGCTTTCAGGTGATTGTCAACAGGATGAGGGCTAATAAGGAGTTGTTGCCTTTCGACGATCATGAGAGAGCTTTGAAGCTTTTGCATACTCTTGATCGATCGGTGTGGGACTCAAAGGTTCAGGCGATCATCGTCGAATCACCTAACTATGAGACCCTCACATGCGACGAGCTCTTCAGTAAGCTCAAGTCCAGCGAGATTGACGCCATGGCAAGGGCTTCTTATGAAAATCCTTCTGTCCCGTCGATGGCTTTGGTTTCTTTCTCTTCTGCTAACCCCTCTGGAGGCTTTGCACTTTCTTCTCTACTTTTTGTCATAGAGGAGCAGCTGGAGTTCATGGGGGATGACGAGTTGGCTTTGCTCGCCATCCGGTTCTCGCGGTTCCACAACAACCGCATGAACCGTCGCCGCGGAGGAGGATGCTCGGGATGTTTCGAGTGCGGCGACCCCAACCACTTCATCGCCAATTGCCCGAAGAAGAACAAGCAGATCTTCGACAAGGCGGATCATGGGCACCAGTACGACTCCGCCAAGCGCAAGGAGAAGTACGTCCCCGCGAAGCACAAGCGGAAGGGCAGCTTCAACAAGAAGTACATCAAGACGAAGTACTTGGAGAAGGCCCAGGCTGAGCAGTGTGCGTTCTTCGCCACGCTCAGCGATGTCGACGACTCGGATGACGACTCTGCTTCCCCAAGCGACGATGAGTCCGAGAAGAAGAAGAGGATCGAGGACAAGCTGAACGGCCTCTGCTTCTTCGCCGACGACGAGGGTTTCTGAACCATGGCTCTCGGCAAGGAGGTCGACGGTGAGCTGGAGGACATACCTTAGAACGACGATGACGACGATGACACCTCCCAGGTATCTCAGACCCCCAACAAGCTTTCTGCTGAGGTCGAGAAACTTACTGCCGCCCTTCTTAGTCAAGATAAGTTGCTTAGGCGTGCTGCTAGAGAGCGGAAGGAGTTTAGGCAGAAGTGGGAGGATACGTTGAAGGAACTTGAATCTATCAAGTCCACCGTTGTTGTCACCGAGGAGGAGGAGTGTGAGATGTGTTCCACACACATGACTGACCTTCTCACTTTGAGAAGTAAGTATGCTGTGTTGGTAGGATAGGTGGATGAGCTGAAGGCTAGATCCTCGCTGTTGGGTGCGTGCAAGTCCTGTGCGGGCTTGCAATCCGAGTTGGCAGAGAAGAATGCCAAGATTGTTTCTCTTGAGAAGGCCAGCTCGGATAGCACGTGTGTGACTAGGTGTGTTTTGTGTGAGGGTTTGAAGATGGAAATTGCAAACGTGAAGCATGACAAGATGCAAACCGAGGAGGAAAACACATACCTTCGGACCATCTTGTCATGGGTGTCGAGTGGTGAGCCGCAGCTTGGGATGATGATCTCCCAGTTTAAGCGTGCTGCTGGAGGTCCAGTGTAACACCCTAGGTGTTAAGCAACCCTAAGTGCATAACTTGACATCTCATGAGCATAAAGCATCATCATCTCTTGTTGCATTCTTTCTTAGTAAAGTGTCATTTCTTGTGAGCTTTTGTAATGCTATGCTTGTTGGAATGCTTGTTTGTCTTGTTAGTGGAGTGCTTAAGTCTTCTAAGTAGTTGAACCTTGTTGGGGAGTCAAAATGAAGCTAGGTTTATGTTGGTCATGTTGGCTAACCAAGTCTCTAACCCTAGTTGCCTTGATAGAGCCCTAGGAGTCCTTTTGTTTGACTAACTAAGACCTTCTTGATAGAAGCTTTGCATGGCTATGGGCCCTTAACCAAAAGTGTGTAGAATTTAGAGTAGAACAAAAGTTGTTTAAGGCCCAACCCATGAAAATGGGTTTAGCAAGGTGTTTTAGGACCCACAAGGCAGATTTGAGGGAGTTTGGACTTAGGAAATTTTCTAAGTCTCTAACTGACCGAGCAGTTTCGTGGAGCCAACTTTGGAGCTTTCTTGGGAGCAATCTAGGCCGAACCAGAGACCAACCTTGTAACCAAAGTTGTAGCTGACATGTAGCTCTAAGTAAAGGAGCAAGTGGTTTAGCGTTTCACCGAGCGGATTTGGAGTTAATCGCGTGCAAAAACTGGCTGTCAGTCGGCCTGATGGCGCTGAATCGGGCCGGTCCGTGCCGTGCCGGCGCGCGCGCGGCATCGTGGCCGACCGCGCCAGGACTCGGCCGTCGCGTGGCGCTCGACGGCCGGCCAAGCCAGCGTCCGCGCGCGGCGTGGCAAGCGGCAAAGCCAGCCCCGCCTCGCCTGTCCAAACTCCTCCCTCCATTCTGTCGCCGCGCTCCTCTTCCCTCTCCCGCTCTCGCTCTCGTCCTCTCACCGGAGCCCGAGTGGAAAAGGGGAAAGCCACCGCCGTTCACCGCCGTCCTGCCGCCGCGCCGACCATCCATCCAACCACCAAGCTTCGCCGTGAGCCCCCGCACCCCGTGCTGTCCTTAGCGCTCTCTAGGAAGCCCTAGGTAAGCCTCGGGACGAGCCGCCGCCATGACCGCCATGATCGCCGAGCTCGGTCCGCCGTGGCCGGCCTCCGTCCCGTGGTTCCGTGTCACCCTAGCGCTCGTTTAGGGGTTAGTGAGGTCCGAGGAGAGGGTAGAGGGTGTTGGTTTGGTCGATTAGGGTTAAAAGCCCGCGGAACGCCGCCGTCCGCCATGACCGCCATGGCCGGCGCGCTCGGTCCGCCGTGGCCAACCCTCTTCCCGAGCTCAACCATCTGCCCTAGCTAGCGTTCGCGAATCGCCTCGGTATGCTGGAGCTAGTGGTGGTGATGGTTAGGCCGATTAGGGTCTGGAAGCGCGAGTACGCCGACGTCCGCCGCTTGCTAAGGTCGCCGGAGTGGCACCGCCGTGGACATGGGTGCTCGGAGCTTGCGCCCGGGCTTCTGAGCCTCGGGTTAGGTTTACGAAGGTCGCCGGAGTAGGATTTGGGAGTCCGCTTAGCTCGTCGTGGCCGGAGTCGGCCGGCGTAGCTCGCCCGCGCCGCCATGTCCGCCATCGTCGATGGCGAGCTCTATCCGAGCATGCGCCGGGCTAGATAGGGGTACCGCCAGGTGCGGAAGGTCGAGGGGAGTCCGCCGGTGGTGTCCGTTTCGCCGGAGGAGTCGCCGACGGCGAACGACGCCATGGTCAACGTCGGGCTCTGCTCTGTGTGTATGTCAGGTGGGGTCAGTTTGACTCGAGGGCCCGCGCGTCAGTGAGTCAGGTTCCGTCCGTGTGCACTGGTTTGGGTGCACGTAGCAGTTTAGGTTTGAATGTTTTTCAGGGTTTGTTTAAATAGTTTCCAGAAATTGTTGTAATGCTTGTTTAATTCATATCTTGCTAAATATAAATGCTAAAAAGGTGAAACAAGTTTTGTTAGGTTTGTTATGTTGAGGTCTATGCATGAAAAATATAATATGTCCAGTTTGTGGTGATGTTCTGTGTAGTTATATTTAATTTATGTTTAGGCTGAAATCTTGTTAAATGCATAGTAATTTGTATTTATCTCAGAAAAATGTGATTCTTGTTTTGTTAGGTTTGTGTTGAGGAATAGTTTCTGGGAAAAATGTAAAATGAGGATGCTCTGTGAAATAATTTGGCAGTAGTAATTAAAATGATTAAATGCTGTTTTCTTGTTTATTTTGTAGTAATTAAAATATGAAAAGCATGAGCTTGGTAATTTTTACTGACTGCTCTTGTGCTAAGAAGTTCAGAAGAAAATTATGAAATCTGTTATTTGACACTTTGTGCTAGGGGGTGTAGTTCAAAGCACCTTTTCATGATAGGATTTGTCTTTTTCATAGGGGTTAGAGTCTAGGTCCAAATGGGGTGAAATTTGGACAGAGGATTAGATTAAGTGTTGTTAATCTCCAGTAATTTTTTATAGAGTTTTGTGAAGCTGTCTAGGATGGGTTGCTGTTATAGGTTGGTTTGTTTAGAGTTAGTCTAGCTCTGGCTAGAGGTTAACAAACCCGTTAAGCAACTTTGATGTGGTGACAACAAGACTTAGTAAGTAGTATGTTAAATTAAGTAAGTGAGTAGCAGTAGATGACATGTGCTTATCTCCTAAATGGTTACTCCATGTTGCATCACCATGCATCCCATGTGCATTCATGTTATTCATTCATGTACCGCATCATGCAGGATCGGTAGTGGAAGCCCAGGAGACGCCGGAGGAGCAGCGTCAGGAAGGAGACACCCGAGGAGAGGATTCCGGAAGGGGACGCGGAGGATCTGCCGGAGTGCCGTGATCACCGCCCCGCCGACTTCGAGCGAGGCAAGCCCCGGAGCATTCTAACTCCTACGGTTTGCAAACGTTTTCTAATTAACCTGATGATGGATGATGCATTAGGTTGTAGGAATTGATTGCTACCGTTGGTGCATTGTTACTTATCCTTGTCCACCTGCAATATATCTTGATATCCCTGTTTAGGTCTAGGCTCGTATATGCTTAGCCTGCTTAGACCGGTAAAAGTCGGGTGATTTCCTGTCTCCCGCATATAGGTGGATACTGATCATGACTAGCCTCGCGCTATCGTGGATTATAACCATGTGATAATTAATCTGAGACCGGGCGGGATGTAGGAGCAGCAGGACATGGGTTCTGTGTGCTAGTAGTCTCCCGTCTGTGTCGATTAGGACCCGACGAAGGCACACCTCAGTCATTTTGAACGCATCAATCACTTAACGGAAGTAGGTCGGAGTACCTCCCGTGAAGCCGAGTAAGGTTTTTCGAGCCGGTGATGGAGACGTTGACGCCTAACACCCAGGGCCTTACATGTACCGTGGGCAACTATTCTGATCGACCTGGCATGCTCCGAGGGCAGGCAGGGCCTGATCGACCTGGCATGACCGTGGCCAGTTAATAGCTTGAGCGACCTGGAATTGAGATAACCCCCGGTGTAGAAGGGTCCATGGCCGTCCCGCGATTTGGGTTCTCGAACCTCCTGAAGTGGTCGCCAACGGCCACCTGGCAGGGTGTGTCGGGCGAGTGTGCGACATCTTGTCCCCAGCTGGTAGGAATCGATTATAATCGCCATCGCTCCTGGTTAGTGAGTAACTTGACTGAGCATGTGTTACCGTAGTAATATATGGAATTAATGATAGTTATGGTTGGTGAATCTGAAAGGCTATTAATGAAATAGTCACTCTTGCTTGATTAAGTAGTCAAGTGTTTGCTCTAGATCAGGTGCAAATCTAGATAATCAGGCTGATTACATAAAAGTGACTGCTAATAATCTAATGATGATTATTTCATAATAAAATGCTTTTATGCAAAAAGGTAGGTGTGGCCAACCCCAGATACAGCCTTGCATAATCCTTGGTGTCATTATTTCTGGTTTATGACGGGTAAGTCTAGCTGAGTACCTTCTCGTACTCAGGGTTTTATCCCTTGTTGTTGCAGATGGGCAATGTTTCTTCGGCTATTGCGAGAGCTGTCTGTACCCCGTCGAGGGCAGTGACTAGACCATGGGCATGGTCAATCCTTATCTTCCCTGATGCTTTTGTGGACTAATCAGGCATATGGCACCGTATTATGAACTACGGACTTGTGTTTCAAAACTATGTCGCTTCCGCTTTTGAATTCAAACTATGGTTTGTAATAATTGTCGAACTCCGATGTATTTGAACTATGTGCGAACTGAATGTAGATCGTGGACATGTACGCTAATCTATTACGATCTTGGTTAAGGTTGAACGACTTGAAATCCTTCGAGATTTCCGGACTACCGGGTTTATACGAGCTTAAGTACTTGTAGTCTCTGCGCAAGCAGCGATTCGGTGCTTAATCTGGTATAAATTGGTCGGTTCTGTCACAGCTGGCATCGGAGCGTGGTTAGCGTTACTGTTCATGATTTTATTTGAAAAACTGTATTTTCAAATAAAATTCCTTCATTGTCAAAACTTGTAGCTATAGTAGGTTCTGAAAAACCCTTCTTATAAAGATTTAGGTGTGCCATTGATCAAGTCCTTATGCCCAATAGGAACTTAGGTGGCTATTTAAGTACTAACTTTGGGGGTTGTGCATCATACTTATTTCTGTTTATTCTGTCGTCCATACGGCAAGGGTGAAATTGTATGGATGCTATTCCTCGGAATAGTAATGTATGGATCAATTGCCTCTACGCTAAAGGTAATGAGAGTTGCGAGAGCATGATTGGACAACCGCCAATCTAGGGAAGTGCTTATATGATACCGATGCGTATACCTGTTCCACACAAGTATATGTGAAAGTATTGATTGTGGGAGTAATAATTTCTGATGGGTGCATATACTGCTTACGTGTATACCGGGTGTACACCTAAGTGAGTATTAGATTTAAATTTCCACAGTGCATGATGTTCATACTGTGGGAAGGGCTGAAGTGAGTTTCTGCAGGTATGCTAACTTGCGAACGTGTAGTACGTTTAGTTAACGTTATGAGTGAGCGTGTATGCCACCGCCTAGCCGTTAGATTGTTAGGCAGTGAGGACGTATGAAACGTGCATGCATCATGATCATATAATCTTGCATTAATCTTACTTCCTTCCTTATGGTTTCCGTCCCGTTTTCCTAATAAAAGTTGTTCTCAAACTAATAAAAATCTATGTGTGGGTACACTTCTTACAGATGGCACGCACCAAGCGCACTGCTCGCAAGTCCACGGGAGGCAAGAGGCCTAACTACATGCTGGGGCCATGGACCGATGAGGGATCAGAGGACTTTTTGGAAGAATTTGGGATGCCCACTATCCTCTGGAGAGTTCTGCACCTGGTCGGATATCAGGAGGGCCAGGAGCCGCAGTACGACTGGCACCGTGTGCAGTTGTCAGAGGATCGTCACGTGTACACGGTGGAGGTGGACGTACCCAGCCGCGATGAGCAGGATCACGTCTGGTGCCGTCGAGTGTTTGCTTTGCAGGGGAGGACCCCCTGGGATGCAGCCAACAGGGTCGCATACACAGTTCTCCGGGACATCATGGAGGACCATCCAGAGGTGGTTGCCCAAGCTACCGCCAGTATCTTCCCGACGACAGACCCTTACCAGGCAGTGTGGCGTCAGCCAGGCGTTACCGTACTTGAGGCTAGCTCTCTTGAGAGGGAGCATTGTGCTGGACCAGCAGGGAGTGCGATGGCTGCTCTGATGGCTACTTACGGGTGCCTGTCACGCAGCTATGATCATCTGGATCATATTCTTAGCGAGGAGATGGCTGCACAACATCGCCGGCAGGAGGAGCACACTACAGAGATAGACCTCCTCACTACACAGCTAGCCCAGTTGACAGTAGAGAGAGACCAGGCACTTCAGAGGGAGCAAGAGACTGCTCATCAGCTTGCCATTCAGCAGGGGTCGACTACTTTCTTGGCCTCGGTCATGAGGGAGACTGAGGAGGCGCTTCGAGGAGTTTGTGTTGAGGGCATTCGTGTTTCAGAGGAGAACAGGCTGCTGAGGTTGCGAGTGGGAGACCTAGAGCTGCAACTCCATCACCTGCAGGACTACAACGACCTTCTGCACGAGGAGATCCATCGCAGGGAGAATGAGAGGAACCCCATCTTTCCCCAGGAGGATCCGGAGCCGAGTAGTTCTTCTAGTAGTTCTTCAGATATGTCTAGTGAGGACGGTGACGTTGGTGAGATCGCTAGAGAGTAGTCTAGATCGTATGCTTAGCGTCTAGATGGTCTTTTGCGTATGTTGGCACGCCCGATCTTTTGGTGTGTTGGGCTGATGTAAGCATGGGTAGCAGACTTATGTGATGTGTGTGAGACCTTGGAAAGTCCCATATGTATGGGCAAAACGATGGATGTTATGTTATCTTTTGCATGATGTGTTAAGTGATCTGGTTATGTGTTGATGCGATGTGGATTGAAATTTATTGTACCTCTGTCATTGTTTGGTGAATTGTTTTTCGAATAATTTCAGTGGGTATGATTTATTGTTCTCTACAAGTTGCAACTTCGCCTAATGGTCGCTTACTATCCTATATGCAGATGACGACAACTCGTAGTGGAGCAGGCGGTAGTGGTGGAAATGAGGACCCCAGAGAAAACCGCAATCCACCACCTCCTCCATCCCCGACGGCTGAGCAACTTTTTGCTCAATTTCTTGGAAGCCAGCGCAACATCGAAGCTTTGCTGAGGGAGAACTTGGCCCAGGGACATCAACGCCCTGAGCCGAACCAGTATAGTTCTTTCAAGGATTTCCTGGATACCAAACCACCAATCTTCAAGGAAGCTACAGAACCATTGGAGGCAGAAGAATGGCTGCATACTCTGGAGCAGAAGTTTCGTTTGCTCAGGCTCACAGAAGAACTGAAAGCAGAATATGCCGCACACCAGTTGCAGGGACCGGCCGGAATTTGGTGGGGACATCACCGCACCACCTACCCTGCCAATGTTCCCATCACTTGGAGGGTGTTTACTACCGCTGTCCGAGGTCATTACATTCCGCCGGGTTTGACCAAGATGAAGGTGGCCGAGTTCATAAACCTGACACAGGGGACTCGATCTGTTACGGAGTACCATCACATATTCAATTCACTGGCTCGTTATGTCCCAGACTTCGTTGACACAGACGCTAAGAAGATTGCTAGTTTCAAGAGAGGCTTGAATACTAAAATGGGAAAGTCAGTGGGTACATCATCCCGTACCAATTTCAGTGACTTTATAAGTGACTGTCTGATTCAAGAGAATCATAACAACAAGCATGCTGCTAGCAAGGCCCGGAAGAGGACCTTTGAATCAGGATCACCACAACCCAGATGACCACCAGCTCAGCGAAACCTGTATCGACCACCAGCGCCGGGGGCACGTTTTAGGCCGCCGCAGAAGAAGAATCAGCCACAAGCTCAGCGCAATCAGAAGTCGTACAAGATAGCTACTGCTCAGGCTCGTGGAGGTCAAGGCAGTTCTTCAGGAAAGAAACCGTTGGTTCGGGGACCATGCTACAACTGCAACCAAGAGGGGCACTTCGCAAGATACTGCCCCTACCCAAAGAAGCAACAGGCCAACTACCCCGCACGCCTGCACAACATGACCGCTGAAGAAGCTCGTGCTGGAGAACCCGTGACTGCTGGTATGTGTCTTGTTAACCATCATCCTGCAGTTGTTTTGTTTGATACTGGATCATCGCATTCGTTCATGAGTAAAGCATTTGCACAAAAGCATGATCAAGAGGTGTCTGAAATGGATTATGGGTTTCGCGTAAGCTCTGTGGGGAGTAGTGTGTTGTCTAGGCAGATGGTCCGTGATGCAACCCTCGACATCGGAGGGCATAAGTTTGGGGCTAATTTAGTAGTTTTGCCAGGGCTCAGTATGGATGTAGTCCTAGGAATGAGTTGGATGAGTATGTGGAAAGCGGTGTTAGACACTGCAGGAAGAACTCTTACCTTGTCTGATCCGAGGATGGACAACAAGTTACGTATCTCTCTTCCTCGAGGGGCTGATTTTGTTGATCTATCTTGTACCTTATCTATAGAGGACCTGTCAAAAATTCCAGTTGTTCGGGATTTCCCAGACGTCTTTCCAGATGAGTTGCCGGGTTTACCGCCCAAGCGGGCTGTAGAGTTTACCATTGAGCTGTTACCAGGGACTGCACCGATCTCGAGAAGACCTTATCGTATGCCGCCCAATGAATTAGCCGAACTCAAAACTCAGATTAAGGAACTTTTGGACAAGGGTTTCATTCAACCTAGTGTGCCAGAGTGGGGATGCCCAGCTTTGTTTGTCAAGAAGAAGGACAAGTCTCTGCAGATGTGTGTGGATTATCGACTGCTTAATGCCGTGACCGTTAAGAACAAATATCCGTTGCCACGGATAGATATTTTGTTTGACCAGTTATCCAGAGCCAAAGTATTCTCCAAGATCGATCTGAGATCAGGCTATCATCAAATTAGAATCCGACCACAAGATATCCCAAAGACTGCTTTTTCAACCAGATATGGCCTATACGAGTATTTAGTCATGTCTTTTGGACTGACAAATGCTCCAGCTGAAGGACCGAGAATGCAAAAGCAAGGCGACCAGAGGGGGGGTGAATGGGAGCCAATAAAATTTCTCACGAAACTTTGGCCAAGTGTCCCAAAATCAATCCCCAAGAGCTACTACCAAAAACGTGATGCCCACGACCCTTGGAAGAGGGTGGATGATCCCAGGGATCACAGCGAGGCACCACAAAAACTTCCTCACCCAAGTTCACGCAAGTCAACTAGTGACGGGATGGGTTTTGGGTAACCTCAACCTCCCCCGAGCAACGCGAGGGGGATTCAGGCTATTTTGTAAAGCGGGAAGCCCAAATTCTGTAGAGCACGAAGTTAGGAATCCAACGCCACAAACGAATCACGAATCGAAAGACGAACGAACAAACTGCGGACGAAAACGCGTCGAACTGGATCGACCGGACTCTGGCCAGCGTCCGGTCAGCAGGGACCGGACGCGTCCGGTCAACAAAAATCGGCTCTGGAACCTTACTGTTCGCGACCGGACTCACGAGTACGGAGCGTCCGGTGGAGAGCAGTGCGTCCGGTCAGAAACGAACAAGCACGATGAACAGTGAAAGCGATGCGTCCGGTCAAAACGTGAATGGAGCGTCCGGTCAAAGTGAAGAACACGGCTACGTGCTGTTCATCGACCGGACTCACGGACCGAGCGTCCGGTCACCCCGACTGAGCGTCCGGTCGACTCGCAGCAGCCCCGTTCGTCCACCGATTTGCCTCTATCTCACCCAAAACAATTCCTCTAGGGATCAAACTTGGTGAGATGAGTCACAAGGAGTATAGTGAGCTATCTTTAAGAGATCATGGCTCGAACCTATCTCCAAAACGGTGAATCGAAGGATTTTGGGGAAGGAAGAAAACTTGACCCGAAACTAAAAATCGATCGATCTCCTAGACCGTGGGGTTTGAGGATGATTCCTTCGATGGAAAGAAGTGCCTCACGATCTAGAACAACTTGGTTCAAACGGATTTGCAAAAGATGAACCGAGCAAAGAGATCAAGCGACGGGAAAATCGTGGAGAAAAAGGATTCCGCGAAGAATACGAACACAACGGAAATCACAGCCACGAATTGCAAGCCGAAGCGCAAACACACGCTACGACAAGGAGGATACGGCCTCCTTTCCTCAAAATCAACAGAACACAGAGTTCAAGTCTCTCTGCGGATCTCAGCTACAGCAGGGGATGGGAGAGCAGGAAACCCTAAGTGCAGGAAGCAAATCAGATGGCTAAAACTGAAAATAACTGAGATGGGGAGGAGGGTGTCTCCCCTGGACTACTTATACTAACCTAGACTGAGCCTATTTCCTACTCTACCCCTCTCTAAACTAATTACAGAGCGAACCAGCTAAACCCTAAGGCTATTCTGGTCCAACCCGCGGTGGTAGGTAGATCCGACGGCCACGCCCGCTCGAACCGAAGCGTTGCCTCGACGCAACCTCTGGATCGCCGCCACGTGCCGCCCTCGCTCTGCACCCCCGGTTTTGTGGCCCAAACCGGGAAACCAGCCTTTTCCAGCAACCCCCGGTTTTGAGGCCCAAACCGGGAAACCAACCTCCAGCCTGAGTTTTGTGGCCCAAACTCAGAAACCCGCAGCGCCCGAGTTTTGAGGCCCAAACTCGGAAACCGGCCCATCGCCCGAGTTTTGTGGCCAAACTCGGAAACCGTCCGCGCCCAGGTTTTGTGGCTCAACCTGGAAACCGAGCACCCGAGTTTTGAGGCCCAAACTCGGAAACCGTCCACCCGGTGATTTTTCCCTGGCTCAACCACCAAACCGGAACTGTAGAGGGGATGCACCGCCCGTGCACCCCGTCCACCGACACGTGTCCCCAGGTCCTCGACCCGAGCAACACCGTGCCCCGCAAGTGTCCGCTCGTCGCTGTCCCAGGCTGCCAGCCACCACAGCTGATCCCCAGGCACTCCGGTCCCTCAGTCCAAGCCTCACGTCCGCCCTTCACTGCTCGATACATCAGCATGGCACGTCCGCCGCACGGCACGCCCATCCTTCATCGCACCCAGTCCGTCGGCACGGCACGTCTCAACTTGACCTTCACCTTGCCCTCGATCACTGTCTCCGTGCTCGACACCTGCACAACACAAGCCAAAGAACATGCGCATCAAACCCGTTGACAATCACTCATCACTCAGAGACTCGGCATACACCCATGTATCCGCAATCTCCCCCTTGCTGAGTGCATTGTCAACTACACACACAAATCATAGAATGAAAGAAGAAGGTAGGAGGAAGAAGAGGAAGAGAACTCAACCAAATGACTCAAGAGCATAGCAAAGCCGAAGAAGGTCAAGTGGAAGAAGCGAGAACTTGGTCCCCAAAGACATGGGCAACGGCTCGACGCGACCAAGCAAAGCAAAGCTAGCCCTCAAGATAGAGGTAGAACAGGCTCAACACCGCTAGCAGAAAACCAATTGAAAATCGGAGCTAAAAAACGGCAAAGTGCTAGTCCCTCAAGATAGAGGCACAGAGGCTCAACACAACTAGCACGAAAACCACTCCGAACCAATTGAAAAACAATCGAAAAGTCTTCGAACCAATCGAAATCAAATTCGATGCCAAATGAGGAAAATGTTTGCTAGTCCCTCAAGATAGAGGCAACGGCTCATCACAACTAGCAAACTCCCCTCGACAAGTGCAAGCAACCCGGGACTCCCCCTTAGGTCCAACAAGAGAAGAGCATAAAGATCTGAAAATCTCCCCCTTAGCAAAAACTCCCCCTTAATTGAACGCCAGGAGACATATGATTTGCAAAAACTCTCCCCCTTAGTTGAAAATGCACTTATCAAGCACAAACTCTTCCCTTTAGCCAACAAAACTCCCCCTTCTAAAATGCATATGAAGTCAGAAGTGCAAGTTAGCAGCTTCAGGCATATAATCAACAGAGTGCAAAAATGCTCTAATCAGTATAGCTCCAATGGCACAACTAAGCACTCAAATAGCGAAGGCTCAAACTGATCTCATAGCATACGAAATATGAAGCATATGAGCAAGTGAGCAGTTTTTAGCAAAAAAGATAGTCACCATCAGAATAGCACTACACATGTATAGATAGGAATCCAGACAAGTGCTAAACATGTATACAAGGTGAACTACCCCTAGCAAAGTTCAATCATCATGCATAGGAATGAAGCATATACTTGTGATTTCATTGGAGTTGCAGCGGTGAAGACTTCACAAGTTCAATTATTTAGCATGTGATTGCGAGAGGTTGAAAGCTTGTCTTTGCCTCACTTTTCAACCGAGCGAAGCCTATGCCGAAGCAATCAGAAGCTTGAAGCTACGGTTTCGGTCATACACTACACGGCTCAAGTTTAACTCAAAGTGCAATGAGAAACAGTCTCGATACCATGAGGTGTTGACAAGCAATCCCATCTCGATCTTTTCAATTCACTAAAACTTGGTTCAAACTTTATACATGATGTGAACAGACCAAGCAAGTGAGTGACTCATAACTAGAGACATAGCAACCTAGCATATATGAAAAGCACGAGTGAACTCAACATATCCTACACATGCTAGTTGCATATCTCAATGGTGAACATTTTCAGATTGTAAGTTACTAAGTAAATTCACCATTCCAAAATAGCTCAGCTCATAACATGTACTAGTGATCAGGAAGAGCATAAGCTACAAGCATCCATATAAGCATCGGAGCATACTAGATAGAGCATAGTTACATTCTAGTGATTATAAACATGAAGCTCAGAATGTAAATGCGTATGCTAAAATGCAAAGAAACGAAACTCAAAATAAAAGAGTCAGTCTATACAAGATCCAAAAGGTTTCCCCCATCTAAAAGGGGAAACACACACCAAGCTCACCCCTCAACCGATTAAAGGTCGATTCGTCTAAAGGCTTGGTGAAAATATCAGCCAGTTGGTGATGAGTATCGACATGGCGAAGGTCGATATCACCTTTCTCCTGGTGGTCTCGCAAGAAATGAAAGCGCACATCAATGTGTTTGGTTTTCGAGTGAAGCACGGGGTTCTTAGCAACGCTAATAGCACTCGTGCTGTCACAAAGCAAAGGCACGCGAGAAAAGCTCAAACCAAAATCACGCAAAGTGGCCATCATCCAGAGTAACTGGGAACAGCAGCTAGCCGCAGCAACATATTCAGCCTCTGTGGTAGACTGGGCGACACTAGACTGCTTGCGAGAAGACCACGATACAAGAGAAGATCCAATAAATTGGCAAATCCCAGAAGTGGACTTGCGCTCAATACGGCAACCAGCAAAATCGGCATCCGAATAACCGCAAAGGGAGAGGGTGGAGGAAGCAGAATACCAAATCCCGAACTCAGGCGTGAAATGAAGGTACCTGAAAATCCGCTTCACCGCCTGACGGTGAGAGGTGCGCGGCGACGCCTGAAAGCGCGCACACAGACACACCGCGAACTGGATGTCCGGGCGTGTCGCCGTCAGGTAGAGGAGCGACCCGATCATGCTGCGGTACTCCTTCTGGTCCACTGCTTCTCCATCCACATCTGCATCCAGGGCAGTCGTCGTCGACATGGGTGTTGGAAGAGGCTTGGCCTCACCCATATCGAACCGCTTCAGCAAGTCCTTGGTGTACTTGCCCTGGTGCACAAATGTCCCCTCTCGGGATTGCTTGATTTGCAACCCGAGAAAGAATGTCAGCTCTCCCATCATGCTCATCTCGAACTCCCTGCTCATAGTATCTGCAAACTTGGCAACCAGAGCATGAGAAGAACCACCGAAAATGATATCATCCACGTAAATCTGGACCAAGAGTGTGTCTTTGCCTTGCCGGAGGAGAAAGAGCGTTTTATCTACACATCCCATTTTAAAACCCTTAGCAAGCAAAAAGGTTTTCAACCTATCATACCAGGCTCTAGGGGCTTGTTTCAAACCATATAAAGCTTTATGAAGTTTAAAGACATGGTTTGGAAACTTGGGATTTTCAAAACCGGGGGGGTTGCTCAACATAAACCTCCTCCTCTATGTAGCCGTTTAAGAAGGCACTCTTGACATCCATTTGAAAAAGTTTGAAGCCTTTGGATGCAGCAAAAGCCAAGAGTATCCTAATAGCCTCCAAACGAGCTACAGGAGCAAACGTCTCCTCATAATCTATCCCCTCCTTCTGACTATAGCCTTTCGCTACAAGCCGGGCCTTGTTTCTAACAACGTGGCCATCCTCTCCTTGCTTGTTTTTGAAAACCCATTTTGTCCCAATAGGCTTACAGTCAGGTGGAGGTGGAACTAGAACCCAAACCCGATTCCGCTCAAAATTTTCTAACTCCTCATGCATGGCATTAACCCAATCCGGATCCGTCAAAGCGTGTCCAACATCTCGGGGCTCAAAATTAGCAACAAAAGCAGAATGAGCGAAGTGCGAGATTTGCTGTGACCTGGACCGAGTGACCCGTTCGTCGATGTTGCCGATCATCTGCTGAGGCGGGTGCTGGCGCTGGATATGTCGTGGCGCCTCCCGAGCTGAGGTAGCCTCCCCCTCAACAGCAGCTGGTGCCTCCCCGGGTACAAATGGTACCGCTCGGGGTGGCGGATCCCACGGCCCCCAGGAAGAAGAGGTGTCGGGGCCGTGAGTCGTCGTCGAGGCCGCTCTTTGCGGCGCGGCAGGTGGAGGGGGTGCTGGATCATCCATACCTTCAGCACCCTCGTCCTCGTCATCAAAAAGAGGCTCACCAACCTCATGATCACCTGCACGCTCAAAACGAGAAGAAGGACAAACCATGGTCTCGTCGAAGGTGACATCGGATGTCTCCATGACTCGGTTAGTGTCAAGGTTAAGTACACGATAAGCTCGAGTGTGAGCGCCATAACCCAAAAACACACCGTCAGAAGAACGAGATTCAAATTTGTCCAAGTTGCCCTTTTTGAGTATAAAACAATGGCAACCAAAAACTCGAAAATAACTCACCTTGGGCAGTTTGCCAAAACGCAACTCATAAGAAGTCTTTTTCAAGAAAGCTCTCAGAAAAATGCGATTGGAAATATAGCATGCAGTGTTCATAGCTTCGGCCCAATAGCGCCTAGGAGTCCTATGCTCATCAAGCATCGTCCTGGCCATCTCAACAAGGGTCCGATTTTTCCTCTCTACAACACCATTTTGGGGCGGTGTGTAGGGGGAAGAAAACTGATGCTCCAAGCCAAGGCGGTTACAAAGCTTCTCAAAATCCGAATTTTTGAATTCGGAACCATTATCACTTCTAATAGCTCGCATCGAGTTCAAAGGGAACTCGTTCTGAAGACGCAAAATCAGATTGCGAGCGAAGGAGAAAGTCTCAGTCTTCTCAGTCAAAAAGAAGACCCACGAATATCTCGAAAAGTCGTCAACAACAACCAAAACATACCACTTGCCACCAACCGAGCTCACCCGAGCCGGACCAACAAGGTCCATGTGTAAAAGCTCTCCGGGGTGCGAGGTCATGACCTTAGTCACTGGATGGTGGGGAGCGGCAACCATCTTCCCATGTCTGCAAGAGTGGCAAACTAGATCCTTCTCCATCGAAAGCTTGGGCAATCCTCGGATTAGGCCAAGTGAGCTAAGTCTTGCAAGCAAGTCGAAGCTTAAATGACCGAGCCTCCTATGCCACTTCCAAAGATCGGAGGAAGAAGGACTAGCCAAAAGACAGCGAGAAGAACCAAACGACTCCGAGAAATTCGCGCGAAAGACTTTCCCAAAGGGCGAAATCAGACATACAAGATCGCCCTGAGGATCTAAGATGCGACTAAAGTTCGGTTTAAAACGAATCTCATAGTCATCATCAAAAAGTTGCGAAACAGAAAGAAGGTTAAAATGCAAGTTAGAAACTAGAGCAACATCGCGCAACACAAAGTGCTCATTAACCCGCACCGTTCCGCGAGACAACACCTTACCTTTACTATTGTCGCCGAAGGTTATGTACTCCTTTCCGGCGACCGGGCTAAGGCTGGAGAACCACTTGGCGTTTCCGGTCATGTGCCTCGAGCAACCAGAATCCACCAACCAAATGTCCTCCAACCGTCTCACCTACATCAATAAAAAGACATAGGGTGAGCATACGGTCCAACACTGGGGTTAGTGAAATAAGGAGAATACCAGTGTTGGGCCGGCTGCTCAAAAGAACGGTCAGTGTAAAAACTATTCCTAGCCTGTCTACGGGGGTAGCGATCACCATGTACAGGAAAACGTGGTCCGCTGGGGAAGAAGCGCTCACCGCGGTACTCAAACTGCGGTGGAGGAAAGCGCTCAACTAAGCCTCCGCCACGGGGTCCATTACCTGCAAAAGCAGGACCCCGTCGGGCACGCTCTCTACGAGATCTACGCCTAGGAGCCTGGGGCTCAACTGCTCTAGCGTCTCTCCTCGGAGCTCTCTCCTGCCTAGGCCTAACAAACTGAGGTGCTGGACCTCTAGGCCTAGTCTCCCTCCTAGGGGCTCTCATCTCCTGCCTAGGCCGGGGACCTTGACGTCCGGGCCTAGCAGCTCTCCCCTGAGCCTTCGGCACATGTCCACCATGAGTTGGATGGTACATGTCCGGGTTCTCCATCTCCCGAGTACGGCGCGCCTCTCGCTTGCGCCGGAAACAGAACTCGATCAAGTGCCCATCCCTCCCACAGAAATCACACTGGTACCTCACCGCACGCAAAGGGGGTTGTTGGTGACCAGGGCTGTGGGTGTGGTTCGCTTTGCCCTTCTGAGGCAAACACTCCTCTCTAATGGGTGGCATAGCATCAAGCTTGTTCTTGAGGTGGTTTGGCTTGGGTGCCCAAATTTGGTTCTTGGGAGGAGCTTTCGGGGGTTCCTCAACCACACCATCTTTGGTGGTAGGCTTGGCAGGCTCTTTGGGTGGTAGTTTGGCAAGCTTGGGAGTGGTGGTGGAGTTAGGCTGTAACACCTCTGGTGTTTAAGCATGTAATTAACTTGACATATCATCATTAGCATCATTAATCATCTTGATCATGATTTCATGTGTATGCATTTGCTTAGTGTATCATTTTATGTGATGAACCTCTATTGCAAAAACCCTTATTAGCCCACTTCTTCCTATAGGGGCAAAATGGTAATTTCACATCTGTGCCTAGTTCTATGTAATTCTTGTTCTAATTTAGTGCCCTGATGTTTGTTGCTTTGATCCAAGTTCAAAAATCAGATTTGAATTGAGTTTCCTTTTTCAAAACCCTAAATTCCCAAATCCTGGATTTATTCCCTTTTTGATAACTTTTTTAAAATTCAAAATTTTGAGTTGGTTCAAAAAGCAAAGTTGTGAATCTGATCAAGAGGAACAACTTTGGTATTTACAGATTTCCATGTTTCTATATAAAATTTGGAGTAATTTCAAATTCATTCAAATTCCAGTTTTTGTCCCCTTTTCAGTTTTAAAAATTTATTCAAAAACTATTGAGTTTCAGAAAAAGTGTGTATTAGCAAAGTTATAGGTTTTGTCAAATGGAACAACTTTCATATTGGAAGATTTTCAAGTTTCAGTTTGAAATCCAGAGCAATTTTGATTTGAATCAAGTTTGAAAAAGTGTCCCCTTTTCTGTTTTTGAATATAGTTCAAAAACTATTCGGAATTTGAAAATGTTCATATTGGCAAAGTTGTAGGTCTCAAAATTTTGAACAACTTTGGTGTTTTGAGTTTTCTTCGTATAGTTCAAGTTTTGGGAGTAATTTCAAGTTTTCAGAAAGGAGAAGTTGGCTTTAAACACCGTCACTATGCACGAGTTTTAAAGCCAGGGGGCCCCGACTCCGGCAAGGCCGCCGCGCCGCGCGCGAGCCTCGCCGCCATAACGAGCCCGGCTGACCCGCGCCCGTGCCGCGCACGGCCAAGCGCTGGCGCCCGCTTCCTCTCCGGTCCCCTACCTATCGCCGCTTCACCCATTCCCTGCCCTCCTCCTCTTTCCCCTCGGCCGCGGACAGCGCGCGGTTGCCGGCCGCCGGCAAGCCGCCCCGCCGCGCGCGCGATCCCGCTCGCACCGAGCCGCCCTACCATGTCCCCTACCTCCATTAATGTCGCCCGAACGCTCCCCATCCTTCTAACCGGACCCCCCAGCTCCGACCGCGGCTATAAAAGCCGCCGGGTTCCGCCATTGCCGCCACCACGGCGCCCCGCACCACCGGACCTCCCCAGCACCCGCCGAGCCCGCCGTTGCCTTCGTCTTGAGCTGCTCCACCTTCCCGAGCAATCAATTTCACCCCTCCGCCCTCCTATCGCCGGCGCGGGAGCTTCGTCCCCGACTCCGGCAAGCGGCCGCGTTTCGGCAAGAAGAGAAATTCGCCGTCGTGAGTGTCCCTCCCGTCCCTCCGACCCCTGCCCTCTCTTCCTCACCTCCGTGCGCTCCTAACCGCACCTCGGTAATCCCTTTTTGGTGGACAGAGCCACCGGACGTCGTTCGCCGCCAGAGAGCTCCGCCGGAGTACCTCCACCATCGAGCTCCCTCCTCCGACCCTGCACCGCCTCGCCGAGTCTCTCTCCCGACTCACGGTGAGCCCGCAAACCCCTCTCCACACTCGGTTTTCCCAGCGCAAGCCCCGAGCGGCCGGTCCGCCGTCCGTCTCGTCTGCGTTTCGCCCGAGCCCTCCGTCTCGTCTGCGATTCGCCCGAGCCCTACTGTCCGCTTCGCCCGAGCCAGGCCTCGGCGAGCGCATGGTCTCCGCTTCGCCCGAGCCAGGCCTCGGCAAGCGCAGCTCTCCGCCTCGCCCGAGCCTCCGGGCCAGGTCTCGGACGAAGTAAACGTTCCCGTCTCGCCCGAGCCTTGCGAGGATAGAGCACAGTGCTCTTTTCCTTTTTGGCAAGTTGTGAATAGTGTTCCTTTTTCATCTTTTTGTGTGATTTTCTGTGTTACTCCAAAAATTCTGAAAATTTTATGGTAGACTTTTTATACCATGTAGTATTTTAGAAAAATATGAAACTTGACTTTTCTGCAGAAATTTGAAAATGTAAAATTCCCCTTTTAATTAATAAATGGATGGTTTTGGATTTTTAGAAAATCATGTGTAGCTCCAAAAATCATGAAATAAATTTTTATATGCTAGTTGTGTCATGCTTAGTCTCTGGAGAGATTTTGAGGCCTTTTGGGGCAAGTTGATTTTTTTGGGCTTTTATTTAAATTATTAAATAGCGCCTTTTGTAATTAAATGTTTGATTTTGTTAAACCCCTTAATGACCTCCAAAAATTATGAAATTTGTTTTGACATCTGTTTATACCATAATGAACCTATGAGATCTTTTGGGTAAATTTTGGAGCAACTGCATAAAATGATTTTTTTTTAAATAATTAGGAAAATAGAAAATCAAGTAGAGTTATGTTGTATGCCCTGTCGTGTGACTTTTGGGATTGTTTGTTGTTTATAGACCCCCCCCACCCCTTTGGTCTATAATGTTTGTGATGCCATGCTTGTTTTGTGTTTAGGTCGGATAAATAATGCTTAAAAGGTTGTTTAATTTTGCTTAGAGATCAAAATAAGTAACTTTGTGTCTGTTCTAGAAGTTATTTACACGATAGAAAGTTGTGCTCTAGATTCGGTAGAATTGTCCTATTGTTCATGTCAGCATCCTCATAAGCATACATCATTGCATCCGTATAGTGACCGAAGGAGAAGGCATCAAGGTCGAGGCAGCCGCTGACGAACCTACTCCCGGAACGACCCCGAACTCCAACATCTGCACTACCGACCCCGAGCCCGTCCTCCTTGCTCTTCAAGGCAAGCCCCGGTGCATTTAACCCTTCCGTTTATAAAATGTTTTCCTTAAATGCTTTTGAGTTAAACTACTGCATTAGGTTATAGGAGTTGTGTGATGACCTATTACCTGCATTATTTACCTCCACCAGAAGATCCACCAGCCCTGCTTTAAAACTATTTGCAAAATGCTTAGTGATGCTATACTATAGATTTGCAATAAAATGCCATTTTCAAAAGTGTGATCACTGAAAGAATCTTTATGGGAATTTGGCTTTACTTCCCGTTCGATGACTGCTTGCCTAGCTAGCATGTGGTCATTGTCGAGAAGAGGTTGTCCGCGCGTACGGTGCCGTCATGTTGTAGTCCGGGACTCAACAGTTGACACCGACCGGGACAGGGTTGAAAAACTGACAGGACTATTACGCTTGGGTGAGATATAACCAAGGTGTAGTTCTGGCTGGAAAATTAGGGACCATCCGTATGGGGGCCTGCTGGTCAAGACTTGTAACTATTCACATACTACGGAAAGCTCTGGCTCCGAGAAATCCATTATTGGACCGACAACCGCGCACTGGGAGTGGAGAGATGGCGGAAGTAGCATGTACCCACGTGGGTTAAAGTCCCGGATTGGTGTGGTGTACTGTACTTCCGGGTGGCGTAGGACCGGGCCCAATCTTGGAGGAATCGTGGTAGACGAGTTGGCATATGCAAGCTTGGGTGCTACATATGCAGTGTGGATAGGGATCCTCAGCTGAGTATTATTTATCCGGATTAACGTTGCTCCTCGGTTATGGAGACTTGGTCCACTGACTGTCAACGGAGAGTGGTTCTCAACTAGGAATGTTTTGAAATGTAAAATGAATCATGGTCAATGAAGAACTGAGGAATACTTGAACCTTTCCAAAATAAAAACAAGTTTTACAAGATGCTTTTTCTGCAACAGGACCTGTACTCTCGGGTTAGAGTCCCGAGGTGCTTGTTGCTGGCGGAAAAACTCAAAATGCTTTTTCTGCAAATTTCTCGATCTTGTTCAAGCCTTACCTAAGCCTTGCATTCCTGAGTCTCCTCCCCTTTTTCTTTGTCGGGTAAGTCTTGTTGAGTACCCCAGTACTCAGGGTTTGTTAACCCCTGTTGCAGGTTTCTAATAGGTGACGTTGATCCTGATCATGTCCGTAGGCTTGACGTGATCTGGTTGTTCCTCATCTCCAACTTAGGTACTCTGCCTAAGTGTGGTTCTGTAATACTACTCTACTTCCGCAACACCAGTTATTATTTTTTTTTATGTAAAAGTAACATCTTCATAATTTTGTAAAGTTATCTATCTTGTTTCCGCACTCCGATGGTATTTTGTATCAACTGTTGTAATGTTGTGATTATTCTAACCTTTATGATGATGGTCCTGTGGCTCGTGGATAATTCGGGGTCTCCGCAGGGACACCCGACGGATATTTCCAGTAACGTGTTTCATTTGCACAGTCATTGGGCTCCGTACGACGATGACGTGTGCAGGTGGGCCACATTATTGGGAGGTTCTGCCACAGAATGGTATCGGAGCAGGATTGTCATCAAAGGAAGACTGGTTGCAACATTACTTTTGAAAAACTTCAAAATGATTTCTTAACCTAAAAGTTTTTTGGAAATAACAAATTAAAAAAAAAATGATCTTTCCCTAAGTTTCTTGCTTTGCTGGAAGACTTCGTGAAGACTATACTAATGATTCCGATAGAAGGTACCAAGTCAGTGAGGCTAGTATATAAAGTATAGCCCTATATCTAACTAACAGGTGGAGACAGAGATCTCCTATCAGTGAGAGGTCGTATAGGACGAGCATGCATCATATCATACTTAATGTTAAAATGTGCTTCTTCTCTAAATATAAAAGCAGCTATGATCCCCGATAGTTGACCGTCCCTAGATTCTATTGCTCTTGCTACTTTCATTCCATATGTTCCTAATCCTTGGGAATTTTTGGATATCTTTCATACACTCTACCACATAAAGTCAGAATCATGGTAAAGACCTTGGTTCTTCTGGAAAGCGCGTGTCATGCCTTGAATTGGCACGTGCTGGTTGCTTGGTGTCGTGAAAACGACGAATGGTGGTTGAAAGTTATTGAAAATGTGTTCTTTGAAAGGACCATGATCCATGGACCGGATAAAAGTGTAGGAACCTGGAGTCACCTATGGACGGCCACCATAGGGAGTTACTGTCAGGTGCTCACTAATATACAGGCCTATCATCATGATTCTTTCTAAGTCCACCGTAAAGTGCTTTCATTTCTGGATGCCCGAAAGGGAATTCAAAGCCACTTTCCTTGTAATTATGACCAATCTTTGCTTTTGGTGATAATTTCCCTCTTTATGGGATGAGAGTTATAGAAGTTATGCTCTATTATGGTGCCATAATTGGTGACCACGGTGCCGCGACGGAACCCAAAGAATCCTGTGTGCCGGATTGCACAAGTTTCCATTGGGTGCGCGCAGGTATCAAAGTCTACAGTTATGATCCAATATAGCCCGTAACTAATATACGCTCTCTCTTGGTTCTTGATAATTTTTCCTTGCTCCACTCAAAATCCCCTACCTTGCTACTTGCAACCGCATTCTGATCCCAGTTGTGATCCCAACCGCAACCCAGTTGCCTTGTGAACTCCTTGCGAGAAACAAGTGTGACACATTTCCTTTTTCATTACTCAACCCCAGCCTTTAAGCACTTCTTAAATCTCGGGACGAGATTTCTTTTAGGGGGGAAGGCTGTAACACCTCTGGTGTTTAAGCATGTAATTAACTTGACATATCATCATTAGCATCATTAATCATCTTGATCATGATTTCATGTGTATGCATTTGCTTAGTGTATCATTTTATGTGATGAACCTCTATTGCAAAAACCCTTATTAGCCCACTTCTTCCTATAGGGGCAAAATGGTAATTTCACATCTGTGCCTAGTTCTATGTAATTCTTGTTCTAATTTAGTGCCCTGATGTTTGTTGCTTTGATCCAAGTTCAAAAATCAGATTTGAATTGAGTTTCCTTTTTCAAAACCCTAAATTCCCAAATCCTGGATTTATTCCCTTTTTGATAACTTTTTTAAAATTCAAAATTTTGAGTTGGTTCAAAAAGCAAAGTTGTGAATCTGATCAAGAGGAACAACTTTGGTATTTACAGATTTCCATGTTTCTATATAAAATTTGGAGTAATTTCAAATTCATTCAAATTCCAGTTTTTGTCCCCTTTTCAGTTTTAAAAATTTATTCAAAAACTATTGAGTTTCAGAAAAAGTGTGTATTAGCAAAGTTATAGGTTTTGTCAAATGGAACAACTTTCATATTGGAAGATTTTCAAGTTTCAGTTTGAAATCCAGAGCAATTTTGATTTGAATCAAGTTTGAAAAAGTGTCCCCTTTTCTGTTTTTGAATATAGTTCAAAAACTATTCAGAATTTGAAAATGTTCATATTGGCAAAGTTGTAGGTCTCAAAATTTTGAACAACTTTGGTGTTTTGAGTTTTCTTCGTATAGTTCAAGTTTTGGGAGTAATTTCAAGTTTTCAGAAAGGAGAAGTTGGCTTTAAACACCGTCACTATGCACGAGTTTTAAAGCCAGGGGGCCCCGACTCCGGCAAGGCCGCCGCGCCGCGCGCGAGCCTCGCCGCCATAACGAGCCCGGCTGACCCGCGCCCGTGCCGCGCACGGCCAAGCGCTGGCGCCCGCTTCCTCTCCGGTCCCCTACCTATCGCCGCTTCACCCATTCCCTGCCCTCCTCCTCTTTCCCCTCGGCCGCGGACAGCGCGCAGTTGCCGGCCGCCGGCAAGCCGCCCCACCGCGCGCGCGATCCCGCTCGCACCGAGCCGCCCTACCATGTCCCCTACCTCCATTAATGTCGCCCGAACGCTCCCCATCCTTCTAACCGGACCCCCCAGCTCCGACCGCGGCTATAAAAGCCGCCGGGTTCCGCCATTGCCGCCACCACGGCGCCCCGCACCACCGGACCTCCCCAGCACCCGCCGAGCCCGCCGTTGCCTTCGTCTTGAGCTGCTCCACCTTCCCGAGCAATCAATTTCACCCCTCCGCCCTCCTATCGCCGGCGCGGGAGCTTCGTCCCCGACTCCGGCAAGCGGCCGCGTTTCGGCAAGAAGAGAAATTCGCCGTCGTGAGTGTCCCTCCCGTCCCTCCGACCCCTGCCCTCTCTTCCTCACCTCCGTGCGCTCCTAACCGCACCTCGGTAATCCCTTTTTGTGGACAGAGCCACCGGACGTCGTTCGCCGCCAGAGAGCTCCGCCGGAGTACCTCCACCATCGAGCTCCCTCCTCCGACCCGGCACCGCCTCGCCGAGTCTCTCTCCCGACTCACGGTGAGCCCGCAAACCCCTCTCCACACTCGGTTTTCCCAGCGCAAGCCCCGAGCGGCCGGTCCGCCGTCCGTCTCGTCTGCGTTTCGCCCGAGCCCTCCGTCTCGTCTGCGATTCGCCCGAGCCCTACTGTCCGCTTCGCCCGAGCCAGGCCTCGGCGAGCGCATGGTCTCCGCTTCGCCCGAGCCAGGCCTCGGCAAGCGCAGCTCTCCGCCTCGCCCGAGCCTCCGGGCCAGGTCTCGGACGAAGTAAACGTTCCCGTCTCGCCCGAGCCTTGCGAGGATAGAGCACAGTGCTCTTTTCCTTTTTGGCAAGTTGTGAATAGTGTTCCTTTTTCATCTTTTTGTGTGATTTTCTGTGTTACTCCAAAAATTCTGAAAATTTTATGGTAGACTTTTTATACCATGTAGTATTTTAGAAAAATATGAAACTTGACTTTTCTGCAGAAATTTGAAAATGTAAAATTCCCCTTTTAATTAATAAATGGATGGTTTTGGATTTTTAGAAAATCATGTGTAGCTCCAAAAATCATGAAATAAATTTTTATATGCTAGTTGTGTCATGCTTAGTCTCTGGAGAGATTTTGAGGCCTTTTGGGGCAAGTTGATTTTTTTGGGCTTTTATTTAAATTATTAAATAGCGCCTTTTGTAATTAAATGTTTGATTTTGTTAAACCCCTTAATGACCTCCAAAAATTATGAAATTTGTTTTGACATCTGTTTATACCATAATGAACCTATGAGATCTTTTGGGTAAATTTTGGAGCAACTGCATAAAATGATTTTTTTTTAAATAATTAGGAAAATAGAAAATCAAGTAGAGTTATGTTGTATGCCCTGTCGTGTGACTTTTGGGATTGTTTGTTGTTTATAGACCCCCCCCACCCCTTTGGTCTATAATGTTTGTGATGCCATGCTTGTTTTGTGTTTAGGTCGGATAAATAATGCTTAAAAGGTTGTTTAATTTTGCTTAGAGATCAAAATAAGTAACTTTGTGTCTGTTCTAGAAGTTATTTACACGATAGAAAGTTGTGCTCTAGATTCGGTAGAATTGTCCTATTGTTCATGTCAGCATCCTCATAAGCATACATCATTGCATCCGTATAGTGACCGAAGGAGAAGGCATCAAGGTCGAGGCAGCCGCTGACGAACCTACTCCCGGAACGACCCCGAACTCCAACATCTGCACTACCGACCCCGAGCCCGTCCTCCTTGCTCTTCAAGGCAAGCCCCGGTGCATTTAACCCTTCCGTTTATAAAATGTTTTCCTTAAATGCTTTTGAGTTAAACTACTGCATTAGGTTATAGGAGTTGTGTGATGACCTATTACCTGCATTATTTACCTCCACCAGAAGATCCACCAGCCCTGCTTTAAAACTATTTGCAAAATGCTTAGTGATGCTATACTATAGATTTGCAATAAAATGCCATTTTCAAAAGTGTGATCACTGAAAGAATCTTTATGGGAATTTGGCTTTACTTCCCGTTCGATGACTGCTTGCCTAGCTAGCATGTGGTCATTGTCGAGAAGAGGTTGTCCGCGCGTACGGTGCCGTCATGTTGTAGTCTGGGACTCAACAGTTGACACCGACCGGGACAGGGTTGAAAAACTGACAGGACTATTACGCTTGGGTGAGATATAACCAAGGTGTAGTTCTGGCTGGAAAATTAGGGACCATCCGTATGGGGGCCTGCTGGTCAAGACTTGTAACTATTCACATACTACGGAAAGCTCTGGCTCCGAGAAATCCATTATTGGACCGACAACCGCGCACTGGGAGTGGAGAGATGGCGGAAGTAGCATGTACCCACGTGGGTTAAAGTCCCGGATTGGTGTGGTGTACTGTACTTCCGGGTGGCGTAGGACCGGGCCCAATCTTGGAGGAATCGTGGTAGACGAGTTGGCATATGCAAGCTTGGGTGCTACATATGCAGTGTGGATAGGGATCCTCAGCTGAGTATTATTTATCCGGATTAACGTTGCTCCTCGGTTATGGAGACTTGGTCCACTGACTGTCAACGGAGAGTGGTTCTCAACTAGGAATGTTTTGAAATGTAAAATGAATCATGGTCAATGAAGAACTGAGGAATACTTGAACCTTTCCAAAATAAAAACAAGTTTTACAAGATGCTTTTTCTGCAACAGGACCTGTACTCTCGGGTTAGAGTCCCGAGGTGCTTGTTGCTGGCGGAAAAACTCAAAATGCTTTTTCTGCAAATTTCTCGATCTTGTTCAAGCCTTACCTAAGCCTTGCATTCCTGAGTCTCCTCCCCTTTTTCTTTGTCGGGTAAGTCTTGTTGAGTACCCCAGTACTCAGGGTTTGTTAACCCCTGTTGCAGGTTTCTAATAGGTGACGTTGATCCTGATCATGTCCGTAGGCTTGACGTGATCTGGTTGTTCCTCATCTCCAACTTAGGTACTCTGCCTAAGTGTGGTTCTGTAATACTACTCTACTTCCGCAACACCAGTTATTATTTTTTTTTATGTAAAAGTAACATCTTCATAATTTTGTAAAGTTATCTATCTTGTTTCCGCACTCCGATGGTATTTTGTATCAACTGTTGTAATGTTGTGATTATTCTAACCTTTATGATGATGGTCCTGTGGCTCGTGGATAATTCGGGGTCTCCGCAGGGACACCCGACGGATATTTCCAGTAACGTGTTTCATTTGCACAGTCATTGGGCTCCGTACGACGATGACGTGTGCAGGTGGGCCACATTATTGGGAGGTTCTGCCACATAGGCTTCTCACATGGATTCAAACCACTCGACTCTCCAATCTTCCCAAAAGCAGAAAGATCAACACCCTGAGCAAAACCTACACCAGGAGCCCCAGCAGCTCGCTTGAATTGGGAGATCATCATCCCGAGCTGCGGCTCACTACAGGAGACCCATGACAAGATGGTCCGAAGGTATGTGTTTTCTTCCTCGGTTTGCATCTTGCCATGCTTCACATTGGCAATCTCCAGCTCCAAGCCCTCGCACAAAACGCACCTCGCCACTCCAGTGCTACCTGAGCTGGCCTCCTCAAGAGACATAATCTTGGCATTCTTCTCTGCCAACTCAAATTGCAAGACGGGACAGGTCTTGCATGCACCCAGCAAAGAGGGTCTGGCCCTCAGCTCATCCAGCTCTCCTACCAACGCAGCATACTTACCTCTCAAAGTGAGAAGGTCAGTCATGTGCGTGGTGCACGACTCGCACTCAACCTCCTCCGACACGACCACGGTGGACTTGGCAAACTCGAGCTCCCTCACCGTGTCCTCCCACTTCTGCCTAAACTCCTTGCGCTCTCTAGCGGCACGCCTAAGCAACTTGTCCTGACTAAGGAGCGCGGCAGTAAGCTTCTCAACTTCAGCAGAAAGCTCATCGTGAGTAAGGGATACCTGGGAGGTGTCGTCGTCATCGTCGTCGCGAGGGGAGTGCTCCAGCTTGCCATCGACCTCATCACCGAGCGCCATGGTGCAGAAGCCGTCGTCGTCGGCGAAGAAGCAGAGACCGTTCAGCTTGTCCTCGATCCTCTTCTTCTTCTCAGACTCGTCGTCGCTTGATGAAGCGGAGTCGTCATCCGAGCCGTCGACGTCACTGAGCGTGGCGAAGAACGCACGCTGCTCAGCCTGGGCCTTCTCCAAGTACTTCTTCTTGATGTACTCCTTGTCGAAGCCGCCCCTCCGCTTGTGCCTCGCGGGGACGTACTTCTCCTTGCGCTTGCCGGAGTCGTACTTGTGCCCATGATCGCCCTTCCCAGATGAATGCTTCTTCTTGGGACAGTTGGCGATGAAGTGGTCGGGGTCGCCGCACTCATAGCATCCTGAGCGTCCTCCACCGCGGCGACGGTTCATGCGGTTGTTGTGGAACCGCGTGAACCGGTTGGCGAGCATTGCCAACTCGTCATCCCCCAATGACTCAAGCTGGTCCTCTGTGACAGAAAAGAGTGAAGAAAGTGCAAAGCCAGCAGAGGGGTTAGAAGAGCCAGAAACCAAAGCCATAGTCGGGCCAGAAGGATTCGCATAAGAAGCCCTCGACATGGCGTCAATCTCACTGGACTTGAGCTTACTAAAGAGCTCGTCGCAGGTGAGGGTCTCATAGTTAGGCGATTCGATGATCGCCTGAACCTTGGAATCCCACACCGACCGATCAAGAGTGTGCAAGAGCTTCAAAGCACGCTCATGATCGTCAAAAGGCAACTGCTCCTTGTTAGCCCTCATCCTGTTGACAATCACCTGAAAGCGAGCGAATAAACTTTCTATGCTCTCGCCAGGCTGATGTCGAAAGTTCTCATACTCACGCTTGAACGACTCGTAGAGTCGGGTTTTGACTTGAGAGGTGCCCTCATGGAAACGCATGAGGGTGTCCCAGATCTCCCGAGCAGTAGCAAGGTGAGAAACACGATCAAACTCACCCATGCTCAAACAAGAAAAGAGAGCATTACGGGCTCGGCTATTGGCATCGTGCTCATCGATCTGTTGCTGAGAAACACGAGCAGCCAAGACCACGTAATCAGCAGAGTTACAAATATCCCAAATAGAAGCACCCAAACTCTGCAGATAGGCCGACATGCGTATCTTCCAATACGCATAGTTTGTCCCATCAAAGAACGGCGGTTTGCCCACGCCGCGATCCATGTCGCCTTCTGTGGATCTGGAACCGGCTAAGGTGGAAGATCCTTAACCCGCTCCGATACCAATTGAAGGACCGAGAATGCAAAAGCAAGGCGACCAGAGGGGGGGTGAATGGGAGCCAATAAAATTTCTCACGAAACTTTGGCCAAGTGTCCCAAAATCAATCCCCAAGAGCTACTACCAAAAACGTGATGCCCACGACCCTTGGAAGAGGGTGGATGATCCCAGGGATCACAGCGAGGCACCACAAAAACTTCCTCACCCAAGTTCACGCAAGTCAACTAGTGACGGGATGGGTTTTGGGTAACCTCAACCTCCCCCGAGCAACGCGAGGGGGATTCAGGCTATTTTGTAAAGCGGGAAGCCCAAATTCTGTAGAGCACGAAGTTAGGAATCCAACGCCACAAACGAATCACGAATCGAAAGACGAACGAACAAACTGCGGACGAAAACGCGTCGAACTGGATCGACCGGACTCTGGCCAGCGTCCGGTCAGCAGGGACCGGACGCGTCCGGTCAACAAAAATCGGCTCTGGAACCTTACTGTTCGCGACCGGACTCACGAGTACGGAGCGTCCGGTCGAGAGCAGTGCGTCCGGTCAGAAACGAACAAGCACGATGAACAGTGAAAGCGATGCGTCCGGTCAAAACGTGAATGGAGCGTCCGGTCAAAGTGAAGAACACGGCTACGTGCTGTTCATCGACCGGACTCACGGACCGAGCGTCCGGTCACCCCGACTGAGCGTCCGGTCGACTCGCAGCAGCCCCGTTCGTCCACCGATTTGCCTCTATCTCACCCAAAACAATTCCTCTAGGGATCAAACTTGGTGAGATGAGTCACAAGGAGTATAGTGAGCTATCTTTAAGAGATCATGGCTCGAACCTATCTCCAAAACGGTGAATCGAAGGATTTTGGGGAAGGAAGAAAACTTGACCCGAAACTAAAAATCGATCGATCTCCTAGACCGTGGGGTTTGAGGATGATTCCTTCGATGGAAAGAAGTGCCTCACGATCTAGAACAACTTGGTTCAAACGGATTTGCAAAAGATGAACCGAGCAAAGAGATCAAGCGACGGGAAAATCGTGGAGAAAAAGGATTCCGCGAAGAATACGAACACAACGGAAATCACAGCCACGAATTGCAAGCCGAAGCGCAAACACACGCTACGACAAGGAGGATACGGCCTCCTTTCCTCAAAATCAACAGAACACAGAGTTCAAGTCTCTCTGCGGATCTCAGCTACAGCAGGGGATGGGAGAGCAGGAAACCCTAAGTGCAGGAAGCAAATCAGATGGCTAAAACTGAAAATAACTGAGATGGGGAGGAGGGTGTCTCCCCTGGACTACTTATACTAACCTAGACTGAGCCTATTTCCTACTCTACCCCTCTCTAAACTAATTACAGAGCGAACCAGCTAAACCCTAAGGCTATTCTGGTCCAACCCGCGGTGGTAGGTAGATCCGACGGCCACGCCCGCTCGAACCGAAGCGTTGCCTCGACGCAACCTCTGGATCGCCGCCACGTGCCGCCCTCGCTCTGCACCCCCGGTTTTGTGGCCCAAACCGGGAAACCAGCCTTTTCCAGCAACCCCCGGTTTTGAGGCCCAAACCGGGAAACCAACCTCCAGCCTGAGTTTTGTGGCCCAAACTCAGAAACCCGCAGCGCCCGAGTTTTGAGGCCCAAACTCGGAAACCGGCCCATCGCCCGAGTTTTGTGGCCAAACTCGGAAACCGTCCGCGCCCAGGTTTTGTGGCTCAACCTGGAAACCGAGCACCCGAGTTTTGAGGCCCAAACTCGGAAACCGTCCACCCGGTGATTTTTCCCTGGCTCAACCACCAAACCGGAACTGTAGAGGGGATGCACCGCCCGTGCACCCCGTCCACCGACACGTGTCCCCAGGTGCTCGACCCGAGCAACACCGTGCCCCGCAAGTGTCCGCTCGTCGCTGTCCCAGGCTGCCAGCCACCACAGCTGATCCCCAGGCACTCCGGTCCCTCAGTCCAAGCCTCACGTCCGCCCTTCACTGCTCGATAAATCGGCATGGCACGTCCGTCCGCACGGCAACGCTCCCATCTTCATCGCACCCAGTCCGTCGGCCACGGCACGTCTCAACTTGACCTTCACCTTGCCCTCGATCACGTCTCCGGCCTCGACACCTGCACAACACAAGCCCAAGAACATGCCATCAAACCCGTTGACAATCAAACTTTCACTCATCACTCAGAGACTCGGCATACACCCATGTATCCGCACCAGCTTACTTTATGAGTTTGATGAACTCGGTATTCATGCCAGAACTAGATAAGTTTGTAGTGGTTTCATTGATGATATTTTGGTTTATTCTGAGAACCCAGACGACCATGCAGACATTTGAGGATCGTCTTGACAAGACTCCGGGAACATAAACTTTACGCTAAGTTTAGTAAATGCGAGTTTTTGGTTGAAGCAAGTACAATTCCTTGGTCACATCCTGTCAGAAGAAGGAATCTCTGTGGACCCTAGCAAAGTACAAGTACAAGTAATGGATTGGAAGCTCCAACTTTGGGTTGGGGAGATTCGGAGTTTTCTCGGTTTTAGCAGGATATTATCGTCATTTCATTCCCGATTTCTCCAAGATTGCCAAGCCCATGACAAGTTTGCTTCAGAAGGATCAGAAGTTTGAGTGGACAGAGAAGTGTGAATAGCTTTCCGTACCTTGCGGAAACTATTAACCACTGCTCCTGTCTTAGCTCAACCAGATATCGAGAAGCCGTTTGATGTCTTCTGCGACGCATCGAAAGTTGGTTTAGGTTGTGTTCTTATGCAAGAAGGCAGAGTGATTGCGTATGCTTCACGACAGTTGAGAAAACATGAAGTTAATTATCCTACGCATGACTTGGAATTAGCTGCTGTGGTACACGCTCTAAAAATATGGAGACATTATCTGCTTGGTAACGTCTGTAACATGTACACCGGACCACAAAAGTCTCAAGTATATCTTTACTCAACCTGAACTGAATATGAGGCAGAGAAGATGGCTTGAGTTGATTAAGGATTATAATTTGCAGATACATTATCTCCCAGGAAAGGCAAATGTAGTTGCTGATGCTCTAAGTCGGAAGTCGCATTGTAATAACTTGAGGTTACAACCAGAGGACGAGTTTAGTCTTGTACACCCTGTGATCTTACGTCACATCGAGCTGCAGAGCACCTTAGTTGATCAGATTCTAGAAGGGCAGAAAAACAGACAAGGGAATCTATTATATCAAGGAAAAGCTAAGAGCTGCCACTGAACCCGTAAAACATTTCCGAGTTGATGATAAGGAGTGTTATGGTTTGATAATCGCTTAGTGGTACCCAAGAATAGGGAACTCAAAAATCAGATTATGGATGAGGCTCATCTTTCTAAATTGTCTATCCATCCCGGGAGCACTAAGATGTATCAAGATTTGCGTCCAAGATTTGGTGGACCAAAATGAAGAAGGAAATTGCCGCATATGTAGCCAGATGCGACACGTGTTTGTCGAGTGAAGGCCATTCACCTGAAGCCAGCCGGAACACTTCAACCTTTATCAATACCTGAATGGAAGTGGGAAGTGAGTATGGATTTTATATCACCGGTTTGCCTACCACTAAGAAGGGAAACAATTCAATATGGGTAATAGTAGACCGTCTCACCAAGACCGCTCATTTCATACCAGTTAAAACTTGTTATCGAGCACCAGACTATGCAGAGATTTATATCAATCAGATTGTCCGATTGCATGGTATACCCAAAGTCATAGTTTCGGATCGCGGAACACAGTTCACTACACCATTCTGGGAGAAAATGCAAAAGGAATTAGGTACTAAGTTAATCCATAGTTCAGCTTACCATCCCCAGACGTCAGGGCAAACTGAAAGGGTAAATCAGGTTTTAGAGGATATGTTGAGAGCATGTGTGATATCCGCGAAGGGATCTTGGGAGAAGTGGTTGCCATTAGCAGAATTTGCTTACAACAACAGTTACCAAGAAAGCATTCATAGGGCACCTTTCGAAGCTCTGTATGGCAGGAGATGCAGAACACCAGTGAGTTGGGGTGAACCAGGAGAACGTCGCTACTATGGAATTGACTTCGTTAGGGAGCAGAAGAACAAGTTAGAATAATTCAACAACATATCGCAGCGGCACAGTCCCGACAGAAAAGCTATGCCGATAAGCGAAGAAGGCCGCTTGAATTCAAAGTGGGTGACTATGTGTATTTAAAGGTATCATCCATGAAAGGAGTTAGACGTTTTGGCGTGAAAAGAAAGTTAGCGCCAAGGTTTGTGGGACCCTACAGGATAATGGAAAGGAAGGGAGAAGTGGCTTATCAACTACAGTTGACCTAACATTTAAAGGCTATATTCCCTGTATTCCATGTGTCACAATTAAAGAAATGTCTTCGAGTTCCAGAAGAGGAAGTACAACCGGCCAACATCAAGTTACAATCTGACCTCACTTACTCAGTAGAGCCGCACCGAGTGCTTGATGAAAAAGACAGGATAACTCGCGGAAGAATAGTGAGGCAGTATAAGGTATCTTGGAGTGAGCAAGATGATCGAGATGCCACTTGGGAAACAGAAGACTATCTAAGAGAAGTATATCCCCACTTCTTTAAGAAATGGTTAGTAACTTAAATCTCGGGACGAGATTCCTTTAAGGAGGGGAGGGCTGTAAGACCCTATGTGTTAAGCAACCCTAAGTGCATAACTTGACATCTCATGAGCATAAAGCATCATCATCTCATGTTGCATTCTTTCTTAGTAAGTGTCATTTCATGTGAGCTTTTGTAATGCTATGCTTGTTGGAATGCTTGTTGTCTTGTTAGTGGAGTGCTTAAGTCTTCTAAGTAGTTGACCTTGTTGGGGAGTCAAAATGAAGCTAGGTTTATGTTGGTCATGTTGGCTAACCAAGTCTCTAACCCTAGTTGCCTTGATAGAGCCCTAGGAGTCCTTTTGTTTGACTAACTAAGACCTTCTTGATAGAAGCTTTGCATGGCTGTGGGCCCTTAACCAAAGTGTGTAGAATTTAGAGTAGAACAAAAGTTGTTTAAGGCCCAACCCATGAAATGGGTTTAGCAAGGTGTTTTAGGACCCACAAGGCAGATTTGAGGGAGTTTGGACTTAGGAAATTTTCTAAGTCTCTAACTGACCGAGCAGTTTCGTGGAGCCAACTTTGGAGCTTTCTTGGAGCAATCTAGGCCGAACCAGAGACCAACCTTGTAACCAAAGTTGTAGCTGACATGTAGCTCTAAGTAAAGGAGCAAGTGGTTTAGCGTTTCACCGAGCGATTTGGAGTTAATCGCGTGCAAAAACTGGCCGTCAGTCGGCCGGATGGCGCTGAATCGGGCCGGTCCGTCCGTGCCGGCGCGCGCGCGGCGTCGTGGCCGACCGCGCCAGGACTCGCCGCCGCGTGCGCTCGACGCGCCGCGCCTGCGCACGTGCCGAGCGATGCTCGCAAGCGGCCAAGCCAGCCCCCCTCGCCTGTCCAAACTCCTCCCTCCATTCTGTCGCCGCGCTCCCTCTCCCCTCTCTCTCTCGCTCTCGTCCTCTCGCCGGCCCCGAGTGGAAAAGGGGGAAGCCGCCGCCGTTCACCGCCGTCCTGCCGCCGCGCGACCATCCCCATCCAACCACCAAGCTTCGCCGTGAGCCCCCGCACCCCGTGCTGTCCTTAGCGCTCTCTAGGAAGCCCTAGGTAAGCCTCGGACGAGCCGCCGCCATGACCGCCATGACCGCCGAGCTCGGTCCGCCGTGGCCGGCCTCCGTCCGTGGTTCCGTGTCACCCTAGCGCTCGTTTAGGGGTTAGTGAGGTCCGAGGAGAGGGTAGAGGGTGTTGGTTTGGTCGATTAGGGTTAAAAGCCCGCGGAACGCCGCCGTCCGCCATGACCGCCATGGCCGGCGCGCTCGGTCCGCCGTGGCCAACCCTCTTCCCGAGCTCAACCATCTGCCCTAGCTAGCGTTCGCGAATCGCCTCGGTATGCTGGAGCTAGTGGTGGTGATGGTTAGGCCGATTAGGGTCTGGAAGCGCGAGTACCGACGCCGTCCGCCGCTTGCTAAGGTCGCCGAGTGACACCGCCGTGGACATGGGTGCTCGGAGCTTGCGCCCGGGCTTCTGAGCCTCGGTTAGGTTTACGAAGGTCGCCGGAGTAGGATTTGGAGTCCGCTTAGCTCGTCGTGGCCGGAGTCGGCCGGCGGCGTAGCCGCCCGCGCCGCCGTGTCCGCCATCGTCGACGGCGAGCTCTATCCGAGCATGCGCCAGGCTAGATAGGGTTACCGCCGGTGCGGAAGGTCGGTCGGGGGAGTCCGCCGGGTGTTGTCTGTTTCGCCGGAGGAGTCGCCGACGGCGAACGGCGCCATGGTCAACGTCGGGCTCTGCTCTGTGTGTATGTCAGGTGGGGTCAGTTTGACTCGAGGGCCCGCGCGTCAGTGAGTCAGGTTCTGTCCGTGTGCACTGGTTTGGGTGCACGTAGCAGTTTAGGTTTGAATGTTTTTCAGGGTTTGTTTAAATAGTTTCCAGAAATTGTTGTAATGCTTGTTTAATTCATATCTTGCTAAATATAAATGCTAAAAAGGTGAAACAAGTTTTGTTAGGTTTGTTATGTTGAGGTCTATGCATGAAAAATAATAATGTCCAGTTTGTGGTGATGTTCTGTGTAGTTATATTTAATTTATGTTTAGGCTGAAATCTTGTTAAATGCATAGTAATTTGTATTTATCTCAGAAAAATGTGATTCTTGTTTTGTTAGGTTTGTGTTGAGAAATAGTTTCTGGGAAAAATGTAAAATGAGGATGCTCTGTGAAATAATTTGGCAGTAGTAATTAAATGATTAAATGCTGTTTTCTTGTTTATTTTGTAGTAATTAAAATATGAAAGCATGAGCTTGGTAATTTTTACTGACTGCTCTTGTGCTAGAAGTTCAGAAGAAATTATGAAATCTGTTATTTGACACTTTGTGCTAGGGGGTGTAGTTCAAAGCACCTTTCATGATAGGATTTGTCTTTGTCATAGGGGTTAGAGTCTAGGTCCAAATGGGGTGAAATTTGGATAGAGGATTAGATTAAGTGTTGTTAATCTCCAGTAATTTTTTATAGAGTTTTTGTGAAGCTGTCTAGGATGGGTTGCTGTTATAGGTTGGTTTTTTAGAGTTAGTCTAGCTCTGGCTAGAGGTTAACAAACCCGTTAAGCAACTTTGATGTGGTGACAACAAGACTTAGTAAGTAGTATGTTAAATTAAGTAAGTGAGTAGCAGTAGATGACATGTGCTTATCTCCTAAATGGTTACTCCATGTTGCATCACCATGCATCCCATGTGCATTCATGTTATTCATTCATGTACCGCATCATGCAGGATCGGTAGTGGAAGCCTAGGAGACGCCGGAGGAGCAGCGTCAGAAGGAGACACCCGAGGAGAGGATTCCGGAAGGGGACGCGGAGGATCTGCCGGAGTGCCGTGATCACCCCCCCGCCGACTTCGAGCGAGGCAAGCCCCGGAGCATTCTAACTCCTACGGTTTGCAAACGTTTTCTAATTAACCTGATGATGGATGATGCATTAGTTGTAGGAATTGATTGCTACCGTTGGTGCATTGTTACTTATCCTTGTCCACCTGCAATATATCTTGATATCCCTGTTTAGGTCTAGGCTCGTATATGCTTAGCCTGCTTAGACCGGTAAAGTCGGGTGATTTCCGTCTCCCGCATATAGGTGGATACTGATCATGACTAGCCTCGCGCTATCGTGGATTATAACCATGTGATAATTAATCTGAGACCGGGCGGGATGTAGGAGCAGCAGGACATGGGTTCTGTGTGCTAGTAGTCTCCCGTCTGTGTCGATTAGGACCCGACGAAGGCACACCTCAGTCATTTTGAACGCGTCAATCACTTAACGGAGTAGGTCGGAGTACCTCCCGTGAAGCCGAGTAAGGTTTTTCGAGCCGGTGATGGAGACGTTGACGCCTAACACCCAGGGCCTTACATGTACCGTGGGCAACTATTCTGATCGACCTGGCATGGTCCGAGGGCAGGCAGGGCCTGATCGACCTGGCATGACCGTGGGCAGTTAATAGCTTGAGCGACCTGGCATTGAGATAACCCCCGTGTAGAAGGGTCCATGGCCGTCCCGCGATTTGGTTCTCGAACCTCCTGAAGTGGTCGCCAACGGCCACCTGGCAGGGTGTGTCGGCGAGTGTGCGACATCTTGTCCCCAGCTGGTAGGAATCGATTATAATCGCCATCGCTCCTTGTTAGTGAGTAACTTGACTGAGCATGTGTTACCGTAGTAATATATGGAATTAATGATAGTTATGGTTCGTGAATCTGAAAGGCTATTAATGAAATAGTCACTCTTGCTTGATTAAGTAGTCAAGTGTTTGCTCTAGATAAGGTGCAAATCTAGATAATCAGGCTGATTACATAAAAGTGACTGCTAATAATCTAATGATGATTATTTCATAATAAATGCTTTTATGCAAAAAGGTAGGTGTGGCCAACCCCAGATACAGCCTTGCATAATCCTTGGTGTCATTTATTTCTGGTTTATGACGGTAAGTCTAGCTGAGTACCTTCTCGTACTCAGGGTTTTATCCCTTGTTGTTGCAGATGGGCAATGTTTCTTCGGCTATTGCGAGAGCTGTCTGTACCCCGTCGAGGGCAGTGACTAGACCATGGGCATGGTCAATCCTTATCTTCCCTGATGCTTTTGTGGACTAATCAGGCATATGGCACCGTATTATGAACTACGGACTTGTGTTTCAAAACTATGTCGCTTCCGCTTTTTGAATTCAAACTATGGTTTGTAATAATTGTCGAACTCCGATGTATTTGAACTATGTGCGAACTGAATGTAGATCGTGGACATGTACGCTAATCTATTACGATCTTGGTTAAGGTTGAACGACTTGAAATCCTTCGAGATTTCCGGACTACCGGGTTTATACGAGCTTAAGTACTTGTAGTCTCTGCGCAAGCAGCGATTCGGTGCTTAATCTGGTTTAAATTGGTCGGTTCTGTCACATCCAGGTGTAGGCTTTGCTCAGGGTGTTGAGTGCGTTTCATCTTTTGGGAAGATTGGAGAGTCGAGTGGTCTGAACCCATGTGAGAAGCCCAACTCCACCACTACTCCCAAGCTTACTAAGATTCCACCCAAAGAGCCTCTGAAGCCTAACACCAAGGATGGTGTATTTGTGGAACCTGCGAGAGCTCCACCCAAGAAACAATCATGGGCTCCAAAACCAAACCACCTCAAGAACAAGCTGGACACCATGCCACCCATCCAAGAGGAGCTTATGCCACAGAAGGGCAAAGTCATCCACACCCACTACCGTGAGTACCAACAACCCCCTATGAGAGCGGTGGGGTACCATTGTGAGCACTGTGGGAGAGATGGACACTTGAGTGAGTTTTGCTTTCGGCGCAAGAGAGAGGCGCGCCGTGCGAAGGAGCACTACGGGAAAATCAATCTTTGCCGAGTGCCTGGGGCTTTGCCGAGTGCCAAATTTCGGGCACTGGGCAAAGAGCCTCTTTGCCGAGTGTCGGCCACGTGGCACTCGGCAAAGAGCAAACACAAGGCAAAGCATGCTTTGCCGAGTGCCACGTGGCGGGCACTCGGCAAAGAGGGCTCTTTGCCGAGTGCCAGCCACGTGGCACTCGGCAAAGAATGTGGCCCGAACTGTGCCACGTGGTCGGGTCTTTGCCGAGTGCCACGTGGCTGGCACTCGGCAAAGAGGTGCCTTTGTCGAGTGCCAGCCACATGGCACTCGGCAAAGAATGTGGCCCGAACTGTGCCACGTGGTCGGGTCTTTGCCGAGTGCCACGTGGCTGGCACTCGGCAAAGAGCTCTTTGCCTAGTGTTTTTTGACACTCTCGGCAAAGCCAGTTTTTAATTACATTTTGAAGCAGTAAATTAATCCAAATGAAAAGTTTTTAACTACAAAGTTGGTTAACTTATCAAGATGAACAGTTTTTGTTTTGGTGATTTCTTCATTTGACAAACTTAAAATAAATTCATTCACAAATCTTATATATCTCTCCGGTAGTTTATAAAACTACAAGAGTGATATATAATGTTTGTGAATAATATAGAACCACAATGTCGGATGCACAAATAGTCAAACAACCAAATAAACTTTGTAGATCTTGACAAGTTATGAAAGTTTGTAGTTGATAACTTTTTAATTTGAAGTCATCTAGTTATGCAAAACTGCGTCGAATTTGAAAATTTTAAAATTCAATTTTTTCAAAATACCTCAGATGGCGAAATGACCAAAATGAAAGTTGTAGATCTCGAAAAGTTATGAAACTTGGTGTTGACAACTTTTCGATTTGAAATCATCTTGTCAACGAAAACTACGTTTCAAATTGTAAAATTTGAAATTCAATTTTTATAAACGATCTCGGATGGAAAACTACCAAAATAAAAGTTGTAGATCTTGAAAAGTTAGAAAACTTTGTAGTTTACAACTTTTTGATTTGAATTCGTTTAGGGCCTCAAATAAGCAAGTTACACACGGTTTAGTATAATATATGGGTAATCAAAACGGAGATGGAACATATATGAGTGTGTAGTGCAGAGATAGAGGAGGCTCCGCGCGAACGAGAGGTCGTGAGTTCGAATCCTGCTGACTGCGTGAGAGAAAATTGCGTGAAAAATAGTAGAACTTGTGATTTCGAGGGCGACGAGTGGGCGCTGCCCAGTGGGCCCCTCCTCCAATTAAATAAAAAAATTTCCCTAATTTTTCGGGGTTTTTTTATTTTTTTCTTTGCCGAGTGCCAAATATGTCAGCACTCGGCAAAGCCTTCGCCGAGTGCCTGATATTTGGACTCGGCAAAGAACTCTTTGCCGATATTTTCTTCGCCGAGTGCCCTTCGCCGAGTGCGGCACTCGGCGAAGCCTTCGCAGCACTCGGCAAAGAATGATTCTGCTGTAGTGGAGATGAACAACACGGACATTTACCGTCCTTTCCATGATGTACATGTGTCGAACGTTCAGAAGCGTGTTGCTAGGCTTAGAGGTCCAAAACCTCAAGTTCCTAGGCCTAGGCCGCGAAGAGAACGTGCCCGGCGGGAGCCTGCAGTTGTGGGCTATGGACCCCGTGGCGGTGGCTTTGTAGTTGAGCGTTTTCCCCCATCGCGTTTTGAGTATCGCGATGGACGCTCCTCCCTTAGCGGACCACGTTTTCCTCTACGTGGTGATCGCTCTTCCCGTAGGCGTGCTAGGAATGGTTTTTCTGCTAACCGTTCTTTTGAGCAGGCGGCCCAACACTGGTATTCTCCCTACTTCACTAACCCCAGTGTTGGACCGTAGGCTCACCCTGTCTTTTTATTGATATAGGTAAAACTATTGGAGAACGTTTGGTTGGTGGATTCCGGTTGCTTGAGGCACATGACCGGAAACGCCAAGTGGTTCTCCAGTCTTAGTCCGGTCGCCGGAAAGGAGTTTATCACCTTCGGCGACAATAGTAAAGGTAAAGTGTTGTCTCGTGGGTCGGTGCGACTTAATGAGCACTTTGTGTTGCGCGATGTTGCTCTTGTTTCTAACTTGCATTTTAACCTTCTCTCTGTTTCTCAACTTTTTGATGATGACTATGAGATTCATTTTAAGCCGAATCTCAGTCGCATTTTGGATCCTCAGGGATATCTTGTTTGTGTGATTTCGCCCTTTGGGAAAGTCTTTTGTGCGAACTTCCCAGAGTCGTTTGGAGTTTCTCATTGTCTTTTGGCTGGACCTTCCTCCTCTGAGATTTGGAAGTGGCATAGGAGACTAGGACATTTGAGCTTCGACTTGCTTGCAAGGCTTAGTTCACTTGGCCTAATCCGAGGATTGCCCAAGTTGTGCATGGAGAAGGATCTTGTTTGCCATTCTTGTAGACATGGGAAGATGGTTGCCGCTCCCCACCATCCAGTGACTCAGGTCATGACCAAGCGCCCTGGAGAGCTTTTGCACATGGACCTTGTTGGTCCGGCTCGGGTGAGCTCGGTTGGGGGGAAGTGGATGTGCTTGTTGTTGTTGACGACTTTTGAGATATTCGTGGGGTTTTCTTTTTAGCTGAGAAAACTGAGACTTTCTCTTTTGCTCGCAATCTGATTTTGCGTCTTCAGAACGAGTTCCCTTTGAACTCAATACGAGCTATTAGAAGTGATAATGGTTCCGAGTTCAAAAACTCGGATTTTGAGAAGTTTGTGACTCTTTGGGTTTAGAGCATCAGTTTTCTTCTCCCTACACACCGCCACAGAATGGTGTTGTAGAAAGGAAAAATTGGACCCTTGTAGAGATGGCCAGGACGATGCTCGATGAGCATAGGACTCCTAGGCGATATTGGGCCGAAGCTATGAGCACTGCATGCTACATTTCCAATCGCATTTTTCTCCGAGCTTTCTTGAAAAAGACTTCTTATGAGTTGCATTTTGGAAAACAGCCCAAAGTGAGTGTTTTTAGAGTTTTTGGTTGCCACTGTTTTACTTAAGAAAGGCACCTGGACAAAATTGAGTCTCGTTCTTCTAATGTGTATTTTTTGGTTTATGGCACTTACACTCGAGCTTATCGTGTACTTACCCTTGATACTACTGAGTCATGGAGACATCCGATGTCACCTTCGATGAGACCATGGTTTGTCCTTCTTCTCGTTTGAGCGGCAGGTGATCATGAGGTTGGCGAGCCTCTTTTTGATGATGAAGAAGAGGGTGCTGAAGGGATGGATGACCCAGCACCTCCTCCACCTGCTCTACCGCAAAGAGCAGCCTCTACTACCACTCACGGCCCTGACCCTTCCTCTTCGACTTGGGGGCCGTGGGATCCGCCACCTCGAGCGGTACCTTTTGTACCCGAGGCACCAGCTGCTGTTGAGGGGGAGGCTACATCAGCTCGAGAGGCGCCACGACACATTCAGTGCCAACACCCGCCTCAACAGATGATCGGCAGCATCGGCGAACATGTCACTCGGTCAAGGTCACAACAAATCTCTCACTTTGCTCATTCTGCATTTGTTGCTGATTTTGAACCCCGAGATGTTGGACACGCTTTCACGGATCCGGATTGGGTCAATGCCATGCATGAGGAGCTTGAAAACTTTGAGAGAAATCAGGTTTGGGTTCTTGTTCCTCTTCCTCCTGAGTGTCATCCTATTGGAACAAATGGGTTTTCAAAAACAAACAAGGAGAAGATGACCATGTTGTGAAAACAAGGCCAGACTTGTAGCCCAGGGTTATAGTCAGAAGGAGGGGATGGACTATGAGGAGACTTTTGCTCCTGTAGCTCGTTGGAGGCAATTAGGATCCTCTTGGCTTTTGCTGCATCCAAAGGTTTCAAACTTTTCAAATGGATGTCAAGAGTGCCTTCTTAAACGGCTACATAGAAGAGGATAATGTGAGACAACCGCCCCGGTTTTGAAAATCCCAAGTTTCCAACCATGTTTTTAAACTTCACAAAGCTTTGTATGGTTTGAAACAAGCCCCTAGAGCCTGGTATGATAGGTTGAAAACCTTTTTGCTTGCTAAGGTTTAAAATGGGATGTGTGGATAAATGCTCTTTCTCCTCAAGCAAGGCAGTGACACTCTGTTGGTCCAGATCTACGTGGATGATATCATTTTTGGTGGTTCTTCTCATGCTTTGGTTGCCAAGTTTGTAGATAATATGAGCAGGAGTTTGAGATGAGCATGCTGGGCGAGTTGATTTTTTTCCTCGGATTGCAAATCAAGCAATCTCGAGAGGGAACGTTTGTGCACCAGGGTAAGTATACCAAGGATATCCTGAAGAAATTCGATATGGTGAGGCCAAGCCTCTTCCAACACCCATGTCGACCACGACGGCCCTGGATGCGGACAAGGATGAGAAGCTGTGGACCAGAAGGAGTACCGGAGTATGATCGGGTCGCTGCTCTACCTGACGGCGACACGCCCGGACATTCAGTTAGCGGTGTGTCTTTGCACACGATTTCAGTCGTCGCCGCACACCTCTAACCGTCAAGCGGTCAAGCGCATTATGAGGTACTTATGCTTCACTCCTGAGTTTGGATTTGGTATTATGCTTCCTCCACCCTCTCTCTTTGTGGTTTCTTCCGATGCCGATTTGCTGTTGCCGATTGAGCGCAGTCCACTTCTCTTCTGGGACTTGTCAGTTTATTGGTTCTTCTCTTGTATCGTGGTCTTCTCGCAAGCAGTCTAGTGTCGCCCAGTCTACCACGGAGGCTGAGTATGTTGTTGCGGCTAGCTGCTGTTCCCAGTTGCTTTGGATGATGGCCACTTGCGTGATTTTTGTCTGAGCTTTTCTCGCGTTCCTTTGCTTTGTGGACAGCACGAGTGCTATTAGCATTGCTAAGAACCCCGTGCTGCATTCTAAGACCAAACACATTGATGTGCATTTTCATTTTTTGCGAGACCACTATGAGAAGGGTGATATCGACCTTCGCCATGTCGATACTCATCATCAGTTGGCTGATATTTTCACCAAGCCTTGGACCAATCAACTTTTGCTAGGTTGAGAGGTGAGCTTGTGTGTGTTTCCCTTTTAGATGGGGGAAATTATTTTTTACTCTTGTATTATAAACTGACTTTGTGTTTTTCATTTGGTTTCATCATGCATCTTTGCATTTCATCTTGCATATTACATTCAGAGCTTCATGTATATAATCTTTAGATTGTGACTATGCTCTGTATAGTATTTGCTCCGATGCTTTATTGTTGATGCTGTAGCTTATGCTCTTTCTGATCACTGATACTGTTGTGAGCGGAGCTATTTTATGAATGGTGAATTGATTAATGAACATAAAACTTGAAAATGTTCACCATTGAGATTTGCAACTAGCATGTGTAGAATGTGTTGAAATCACTTGTGCTCTTCATATATGCTAGGTTGCTATGTCTCTAGTGTTGAGTCATCACTTTGCTTGGTATGTTCATATTCTGCTTTAAATCTGAACCAAGTTAAGTGAATTGGAAATCGAGATGGGATTGCTTGTCAGCACATCACAGTTTCGAGACTGTTTCTCATTGCACTTTGAGTTAAACTTGAGCTGTGTAGTGTATGACTGAAACTGTTGCTTTAAGCTTCTGATTGTTTTTGCATAGGCTTTGCAGTTGGAAAAGTTAGGCGATGACAAGCTCTCAACCTCTCGCAGTCACATGCTGAAATTTGAACTTGTGTAATTTAACCGCTGCAACTCTGATAAAATTTGGATACACAAGTCTGTGTTTCATTCTATAGCATGATGGTTGAACTGTGCTAGGGGTAGTTCAACTTGTATACATTTTACCACTTGTTTGACTTCCTGTCTATACATGTTTCGTGCTATTTTGATGGTGAATATATTTTTGGCTGAAAACTGCTCTTTTTGCTCAAATGTTCAGATTTCATATTTGTAGTGATTAGTTTGAGCCTTTGCTAGCATTCTATGCATTTTATGAGTCATCGGATCAGCACTTTGTCAAGCATCTTCATATTATATCGACTATATTCCTGAAGCTGCTAACTTACATTTTTAACTCATATGCATTCTTGAAGGGGGAGCAATTTGAGTGCTTATGCATATTTGCTTGATGGTGCATTTTCAACTAAGGGGGAGAAAATATTGACAAATCCTGTGTGTTCCCTGTGTTCGACTAAGGGAAAGAGATCTCTCCTGGTTGTGGGCACTATTTGAGGGGGAGTTTTCTCGCTGCTAAGCTAAGTTTTTGAGAGCATTTTGGGAGCTAGTTGTGTTGAGCCTTTGCCTCTTTCTTGAAGGACTAGCAACCTTGTCTTTATGCTCTTCAGTTGATGTCAAGCGTTCTTCAGTTGGCATCGAGTTTCCTCGCTAGCGGTGTTGAGCCCGTTCTGCCTCTTCTTGTGGGCTAGATCTATGTTGCTTGAATTTCAATTGATCTTTCAATTGGTGTCAAGTTTTCTCGCTAGCGGTGTTGAGCCTGTTCTACCTCTTCTTGAGGGCTAGCTTTGCTTTGCTGGTTGCGTCGAGCCGTTGCCCATGTCTTTGGGAACCAAGTTGTTTTGCTCTGTCCACTTGACCTTCTTTGGCTTTGATATGCTTTTGGGTCATTTGGTCGAGTTCTCTCTCCTTCTTCCTTCCTTCCTCTATTCTATTATGATTTGTGTTGGTAGTTGACAATGCACTCATCAAGGGGGAGATTGCGGATACATGGGTGTATGCCGAGACTCTGAGTGATGAGTGATTGTCAACTGGGATAATGCGCATGTTGTTTGGCTTGTGTGTGTAGGTGTCGAGCACGGATACAGTGATCGAAGGCAAGGTGAAGGTCAAGTAGAGACGTGCCGTGCTGATGGACCGAGAGTGGCGAAGGGCGGACGTGAGGCTTGGACTGAGGGACCGGTGGCCTGAGGATCAGCTGTGGTGGCTGACAGCCTGGGACAGCGACGAGCGAAGACTTGCGGGCACGGTGTTGCTTAGGTCAAGGACCTAGGGACACGTGTCGGTGGACGGGGTGCACAGGCGGTGCATGTGGCAGAACCGTCCTGATTATAAGAGTTCAAGTACTGTCTTAGTCAAATCCGTCTGACTTTGACTCATACTTGATCCCATATAACCCCGGTAGTCCGGAAATCTCGAAGGATTTCTATCACCGTACATCATACAGGATCGCATCGTTCAAGGATTACATTCGTAAAGATACATCACAGCGAAAACGAAACCGAATTTAACACCAGAGTGCGGAATTTAAAACGGAGTTATTACAATACTGAATTTTAAAAGTGCGGAAGCTGAAGTAGTTTAAAACACGACCACCACACGTGTGGTCCAAATAAACATTGTTTGATAAAACCCACTCAACACGACTCACTCCTCCTTTTTAAGATAATGTGCCACCAACAGTCTTAGACCAGCAAAAGAAAAAGGAAGCTTCTGGACGACCCTGCCCTGGGCCTACTCCTCATCACCTTCCACTAGGTAGAGGCAGTGCTTACAATAGCCGAAGTAGACCTGACCATCTGCAACAACGGGATAAACCCTGAGTACGGGAATGTACTCAGCTAGACTTACCCGTCCAACTGAAAATAAAGACTCCAAGGGTATGCAAGGCTTTTGAGGTGGAGTTGGGATCTTTAGTTGCGAAAAAGCTCCAATTTAGATAAGATGTAATTGATGATAATGATGAGCTCCCATTTTTAGACCTATTCCTTAATTCAAGGTTTTTCACCTATACTAGAGCACTCACTTGAATCTAGCAATCATTAATATAACCATATCTAGTTGACTTATCCACATTTTAGTTGAACCTTTAATCATCACATGGAGTTGTATCGTGGTGAAGCTCGCCATAGTTTCCCACTAACCGGGGGAGACGGCGACTCAAATCGAATTCCAAACCAGCTGGTGAAAGACCTTTAATACCAGCCCACACTTTCCCCGTCGGGTCCATGCATTGGGCAACCGCTCGATGCTTGTTCGTGGTGGTAATCGTCGTGGCTCACAGCACGGACCGCCCAATTGGAACCTGGCGATGGCCTCACGCGGCAAATCGCAATTTCCATACTAGAGGGCACGACACGGTTGAGACCCCGCCCGAACAGCTTCTAACCGGCTTTGGGGTCGATGATTACGGCACCGACATATCCCTAAGTAAAAGGCGCGTTCAAAAATGAACGAGGGCCAACATCGATACAAACCTACACGATCCAACGGACGGACTGCCCCAAGTTTCCAAACTTGTGCCTTGCCTTCCAGTTGACCGTATTTCACTACAACTCAGGTTCTTTCCACGGTAGCAAATATAGCCAACCGTGATCCGGTAACTACCCATCAGGGTATTACGGAAACACCCTAACAATAACTTTTATTAAGCAGACTAAGCAATTCTACATTATAAAAATAACAGGATAACAAGGCAGGTAATAATCAATAATCAAGGAAGGGTAATGCAGCAAGTAGGATTCAACCAACTCCTAACCTAATGCATCACAATATAAAAGGACTCAAGTAATTTAATTGTAAATAATAGGAGACTTCGAATGCTCCGGGGCTTGCCTTGGGTGAAGACCGAGGCCTCGTGGGAAGAGCACTCGGGCAAGTTAGTGTCGCAGGCGGGGTCGGCTTCCTCGGCTTGCTAGAGCTCCGGAATCTGCTGCTCGGCATTTGTCTCTAGCTCCTGGTCGGGCTCCGGAGGGGTCGATCCTATTGCATGCGACGATTAATAAATAATTACAATGCGGGTGCAAGATGTGTGGTATGAAAGAGCATTTCTTGCAAACCAACAAACCCAACTTGTTGAACCACTTTTGACATTGAGGTAAATACTTATTTAATTCATAAAACAAAATCCATTTATTCACCTTTTTCTTATTTAATAATTCAAAAGAAACTTAGGTTTGAACTGCAAGTGCACTTTTCGGGACTAAAAAAATCCACGAAAATTCCAGAAGGCAAACAACAGTTGCTGGACTCCACTGAACAAATTTCAGCCAAAAATAAAATACAGAACTGCAGATATAAAAATAACAAGCAAACTGCCCAAAAAGGTGCTTTGAACTAGCTCCTCATTCAAAAAGTGTCAAACAGCAGATTTCATAATTTTCCTGCTTCTTCTACTCATAGACATCCTACTGTAGAGAACTTGTGGCCAGAGCATAAACATACAAGCCTACACAAAATAAACAAATTTATTCCAATTTAAACCATTGAACTACAACCCTACTGGAAAAGGTGCAAACTCAATTTCACATTTTTCCCAAATTCTACTTCACATTTTATGCTTATCAAGAAAGTTCCATGAACAGAAACATTATATTATTTCTTACATGAATTTCCAAAGAAAAACACAGAAAGTACATTTGTAAAGCAACTTCAGATTTCTTCACATAACAGACCATGCTTACATTTTTCTTAACTTGAACATCACAACAGAGACTACACCAATTTTTCCACATTTTATTTTAACATATAAAATACCTTAACATTTATTCTAAGAAATCAGCCAAAAAGGACTTTTAATCATAACAGTAACTTTTTCTACATAAACAGTGCATCATATATTTTTCACAGGTGCAAACAGGATGATACTCTAACACAAAATTTTCCAAAAATTATCTCAACCAGAAAACATATACAACTTTTATCTCAACAAAAGCATATAAACTAAAATAAACAGAAACAGTAAATAAACTTTTACCAAAATACTTACATATTTTTCCATGATAGATCTACTCATAAGCAAGCTAGCAAAACTGAAAGTACTTCATTTGGACTTTTAAAACGAGCTACACAAAAATAACAAGCATTTCTGGAAAAATAAAAGTAAAAAGGAAAATGTTTGAACTCATCCCGGCCACTGCGTGAACTTGGTCCATGGACCGGTGAGTGGCTGACGCGCGGGGTCCATGGGTCAACGGTACCCACCCGTCAGAGAGAGAGAAACAGGGAAGAGGGTTGACCGGCGGCTGCTCGCCGGCGGTGAGGTTTCCGGCGGCGAGGCTAGGCTAGATAGATTCGTCTCGACGAGGCGCATCCAGTGGTGGTGTTGGTTTGGCCAGCGCACGGCCGTAGCGCGCCGGCGGCGAGTGGCGGCGGACGGCGGCGGCGACGACTCACGGCTATGCCGTTTCCGGCGATCGCCGGAAAATTGGGGGAAGCGGAGGCTTCTACGAACCCTAAGGAGGCTACCAAGGGGGTTGGTTTGGCTCGGATGGCTCCAGGGAAGCTTGCCACGTGAGCGGGCCGCGGCGGCGCCCATGGCGCTCGGCCGGGGAGAAGAGAGAGACGGGAGGCGGTAGCGTTAAGGCTAGTTGGTGTTCTCACCTTGCCTTGGCTCGGTGAGCTCGAGGACGAAAGAGAGGAGGCAGTGGCGCTCAGGTCGGGGAGGAACGGCGTCGCGGGCTCAGCGGTGGCGATGGCGTCCGCGGCGGCACTCTTCGAACTCCGGTGTCAACGAGGCTCGGCCGATGGCGCTAGCGCGAGCACCGGCGTGCAATGGCGAGGCGGAGCAGCGTGCAGGAGGAATCGGACGGCGATGGACGGTGGTGGTCGGAACGGAGAGGGGTGATTGCGGCGGTGGGCGCAGCGAGCGGGGAGCGCTCGCTCGCGTTCGTGCGAGGGTGAGAGGGCGAGCGAGAGTGAGAGAGTGTGTGCGGGTGAGAGAGAGGGCGAAGGGTGCTCGGGTTTTGGCCGGGGCCTCGCCGGTCGGTGGTGGTGGCGGGGGCCACGGTCGGCGGGCGACGCGCGATGGCGCGGCGAGCGAGGGCGGTGCGGCAGGCGAGGCGAGCGGTGACTGGTGGGCGAGGATCGCTGGCGTGCTCCGGTGGGAGAAGATCGGAAGGGGAATGGCCACGCGGGATTTGCTCAGGCATCGCCGGCCACGCGGCGGCTTGGCCGGCGTACGGCTCGGTCGAGTCGGCTGACGCGGCGCGGCGCGCGGGCGGGGCGAGCGGCACGCGGGCGTGGGCCGGCGCGGCGGTGTGCAGCGCGGGAGCGGGCCGGCGCGGGTGCTGGCTGGGCCGGCGCTGCGCGGCGCGGAGCTGGGCCGGCGCTGCGCAGGCGAGCGGCGCGCGCGGGCTGGGCCAAAAGGCCAGATGGGCTGGAAGTGGGGCGCAGGGAAAAATTCTTTTCGTTTTTCTTTTTCCAAAAATTTTCCAAAGTTTGACCACTCAAAATAGTTTCAAAAACTCCAAACTAAGGTTTGACCCAAATATAAAAGTTGCTCAAAATAATTTTCTCTACAACTTTCACATAGGACACTTTTTCTGAAAACCATTTTAAATTCTCCACATAAATAAAGCCAATTTCAAAATACAAACCATTTTGTTTGACTTATTTCTATTTAACAACTATTTTGAACTAGGTCAAAACTCCAACATGAAAAGCACTCTACTCAAAGTTCTCCATTTTATAAAACTCTTTGCCAAAGCAAAGGTCCACTTAAATCATCAATTCAAATAGAAATCCAAAATCCAACAATTAAACAAAAGCAAAAAGCACTCTTATGACCGTGAAATGATGCAATGCATTGCTTATGCTTCTTTAGTAGATAATTGCAGTGCCTAATGCAGTGCTTGACACTAGGGTGTCACAGCCCTTCCCCCCTTAAAGAAATCTCGTCCTGAGATTTGAGTTACGTACCAATCTTTATAAAAAGCGGGGTAGTTCACGCGTAAGTACTCCTCTGTTTCCCAAGTTGCATCGTTGGGTCCGTGATTGCTCCAGAAGATCTTGTAAGTCTTCACCGTTCGGTTACGCGTCTCTCGGGTCTTGGTGTCCAAAATCTCCTTGGGCTGCTCGTAGTACTCCAGATCCGATCTGATGGTGACGTCTGGAATCCGAACTTCTTCTTGTTCTGGAACTCGAAGACACTTCTTCAACTGTGATACGTGGAACACTGGGAAAACGGTGCTCATCTCTGGGGGTAACTGTACTTCTGTCGGTGTTTCAAAACCGGGGGTATGACACGAACGAGTAATATGATCGCGTGCTCTCTTCCTGGATGGTGATGCAAGATGACACAAGGATTTATCATGGTTCGGGCAAAGAAGGCCCTACGTCCAGCGGGGGAGGATGTTCTTGTATTACTTGCACCTAAGTGCTTGTACAGGGGCGAATACAAGCTTGGTGAGCGTGGACCGGAGTCCGGACCTGAGTGTGTGGGTGTATGGCGTTTTACCGTGTTTGTAAAAACGTCCGAATGAGGGCCCTGGTGTCCCCTTTTATAGAGCAAGGGGAGGCCAGGGTTACACAAGGGTTTTACAGGTGTCGGGGCGTACTGTGCCCAATACGAAGTAGGGTAGGAACCCTGTCTTGTCGAAGACATTGTAGCCGACGTGGGCGTTGCTGTTGAGGCGTCCTTGGGGCGTGGCCTCCGTCCCGGGCGCGGATGTGGAGGCGTGGCGAGGTGGAAGCCGTACAGCGCCCATCCCGGAACGTACAGGACGCGGTGGGGTCCCTCCGGGTCTTGGGGTACCTGCCCTCCAATAGCGTGAGAGCAGTTAGGGCTCGAGGGGCGCAGAGCCGCCTCGAGGTAGCGCCTATGGGGGGCTCGAGCCCCTGCAGGTATGGGCAGTCCCGTGAAAATTGATCGAGCGGCAGGCATCCAGGCCTCGAGACGTGGCTTGGACGTGCCACAGTGTAGGGCGTGGTTAACAGTGCTTCACTGGTGCCTTTTCGCCCATACTTGCGGTGAAAACGAGACTTGACTCTGCCCTAGTTCACTGTGGCACATGTCGGTTTTGCAGAGGATGTGACTGGAGTAGGTGGAGGTATTAAATGCGCGGTATGGAGCCGGCATCCGGTGTCTGCGCCGCTCGAGGGAAGAATGTAGCGTCTCGAGGGATAGACTGCTCTGCCAGAGGGGCTCGAGGTCCCCGCGTGGGGTCTCGAGGTGAAGTGGAGGCGCTTGCCCGAGGCTGACGCGGAGGGTTCGGCGAGATTGAGACGAGCGTTCGCCCGAGGCCTGGCTTGGAGGCTCGGGCGAGACGGAAGACGAGCATTCGCCCGAGGCCTGGCTTGGAGGGCTCGGGCGAGACGGAGAACGATCGTTCGCCCCGAGGCCTGGCTTGGAGGGCTCGGGCGAGGCGGGAGCGATCGTTCGCCCGAGGCCTGGCTGGAGGGCTCGGGCGAGACGGCAAGATGAGCGTATCGCCCGAGGCCCGGGCTTGGAGGGCTCGGGCGAGACGAAGACGAGCGTTCGCCCGAGCCTGGCTTGGAGGGCTCGGGCGAGACGAGAACGATCATTCGCCCGATGCCTGGCTCGGAGGGCTCGGGCGAGGGCGGAGAGCGATCGTTCGCCCGAGGCCTGGCTTGGAGGGCTCGGGCGAGACGGAAGACGAGCGTTCGCTCGAGGCCTGGCTTGGAGGGCTCGGCGAGACGGAAGACGAGCGTTCGCCCGAGGCCTGGCTTGGAGGGCTCGGGCGAGACGGAGAACGATCGTTCGCCCGAGGCCTGGCTCGGAGGGCTCGGGCGAGACGCCTGGTGGCCAGGCAGGTCTCTTTATTCGTTTTGCATTGATTGGGGGTACCCCTTTGGCGTTCCCCCGACAGTAGCCCCCGAGCCCTTGTTCGAGTGCTTGCATTCGAGCAGGGGCTCCCGACTGGGATCTCGATGGTTAGCTAACTGGTCTCGAGGGTTTTGTCGATTTGATTCCTTGGGTGTCGTGCGAGCGACACCCGCGGGTGTAGCCCCCGAGGCCACGCGGGAGTGGTTAGAGCTCCCTCGTGGACTTTTTGCGAGTGCTAGTTGCGATTTTTAGGTTCAGGGGTGTCGAGCCCCCGAGTTTTTTTAGACCCTCTTTCGTCGAGGGGTGCCAGGCTGAACCGGCCGGCCGGCTCTTCGAGCTGTCCGGCACGCCGGTTGCCATGGCTTGTCATCCCGCGAGTCCTTTCGATCGGATGCGAGGGGGGATGCCTCGTACTACCACGAGCGGGCGAGTATCGAAGTTCCCCGTGAGCTAATAATGGGGAATCAAAGTGAGACTTCATGCCCCGTTCGATAGGGGTCGGCTGTGGCTCGGAGGCGGTCTCATAAAGCATGGGTGCTTAGTCTGCAGGAGCGCCGGGTTCATTCAACAGGTCCCGGTGGCTCGATGCCTTCCTCCGAAGGGATCTCACTGCATGTCAAGCTCCCTGCCTTGGATACACGTGAGGGGCCTCGAGGGCTTAGCCCTCGAGTGATGCCGCGAATGGCGCCCCTTGGTGTCCCTGACTCGGGCGCTCGAAGCCGGCTGTCGAACCCTCTTCGAGGTCCAGCCGCCTCGCTGCTTGAGACTTAGGGCCGGGGCCCATTCTTGCCTTCCTGAAGAAGCCTCCGTCGCTTGGAAACCTTTTGCCTAGTGGGCGCGCCTTTTAGGCAGAAATCGTCAGGGAGCGGAGATCGTGGCGCCGTATGTACCTGTCAACAGGCTCGAGATGCGGTTCGGTAGTCATATTAAATGTTTGCGGTTACCTTTCCTTTGTCGTGGGAGACTCCGTCCGAGGCTTGGCTCGGAGGGCTCGGGCGAGACGGAGAACGAGCGTTCGTTCGAGGCCTGGCCTTGTGGGCTCAGGCGAGACGGAGGACGAGCGTTCGCCCGAGGCCTGAAAATCTCATGTTCACACAAAGAAAAGAGATTAGTCGTAACTGTCCGAGTTTTTAGACCCTCTTTCGTCGAGAGGTGCCAGGCTGAACCGACTGGCCGGCTCCTCGAGCTGTCCGGCATGCCGATTGCCCTGGCTTGTCATCCCGCGAGTCCTTTCGATCGGATGCGAGGGGGGATGCCTCGTACCACCCCGAGTGGGCGAGTATCGAGGTTCCCGTGAGCTGGTAACGGGGAATCCAAGTGAGAGCTCGTGCCCCGTTCGATAGGGGTCGACTGTGGCCCGGAGGCGGTCTCATAAAGCATGGGTGCTCAGTCTGCAGGAGTGCCGGGTCCATTCGATAGGACCCGGTGGCTCGATGCCTCCCTCCGAGGGGATCTCACTGCATGTCAAGCTCCCCGCCTTGGATACACGTGAGGGGCCTCGAGGGCTTGGCCTCGAGTGATGCCGCGAATGGCGCCCCTTGGTGTCCCTGACTCGGGTGCTCGAAGCCAGCTGTCGAACCCTTTTCGAGGGCCAGCCTTCGCTGCTTCGAGACTTAGGGCCGGGGCCCGTTTTTACCTTCGTGAAGAAGCCTCCGTCATCTGGGAATCCTTCTGCCCGTTAGGCGCGCCTTTTTAGGCGGAAATCGTCAGGGAGGGCGGCGGACGCGAAGCCGAAGCGACGGTCGCGGCGGGCCCGGGCAGTAGAGCGAATGGAGAGTTGTCGCGTGTACCCTGCATCCGGCTCGAGACGTGGTTAGGTGGGCGCATTAAATGCCGTGCGGCTACCTTTTCGCGTCGTGGGAGACCCCGCCCGTTGGGGTTTTCCCTTATAAATATCGAAAGAGGGGAAAAGGAATCCTTTACTTTGCCTTTGCCTTCACCGCCGCCGTAGCCTTCACACGCCCTCTCCCTCGAGCTAGTCGATTGGAAATCTTCCGGCCGTCCGTCCGCCACTCAGGTCCGCGCCGTGACCGCCATGGCCGCCCAAGTGCTGCCGGCCGAGGACTGGAGTCCGACGAAGGTGACGCAGCAGGAGTTGGAAACGTTGGTGGAGCGGGGGCTTCTCCGTCCCAACCCGCAGGGGGGTCCTGCGTGGTGGTTCTCCCGTCGGCGGGCCACCGGGAGCCGCACCCGCCGAGGGGTACGTGGTGAGCTTCACGCGTTACCACCGTATGGGGCTCGGCGTCCCGCCGAGCCGCTTCATGCGGGGGCTGGCTCACCACTTCGAGGTGGAGCTGCAGCACTTCTCCCCCAACTCCATCTCGCACGCCGCCATCTACGCCGCCGTGTGTGAGGGGTACTTGAAGATTGAGCCACACTGGGAGATGCTCGTCCACCTCTTCCGGGGCGAGCTCTTCCACAAGGCCGCGAAGCCGAGCGGGAGGAGGCTCGCGCGCGTGGGCTCCCTCGTCGGCCAACGTCCCCCGCGACTACCTCCGCTACAAGCTTTCCACTAACCAGGCGGGGTGGGACGACCACTGGTTCTACCTGCGGAACGAGGGCGGGCTCCTTCCGCAGTACACCGGCAGGGTCATCACCCAGCGCCCGGAGAAGTGGAACTGGGGCGTCGCGGCGGACAGGCAGCGCCACCTGTTGCCTGATGAGCACGATGCGGACGCTGGTGGAGGACAAGAAACTGACCGTCCAGGCGGTCATTTGGGCGTTCCATCAGCGGAGAGTCCTTCCTCTGGCGGAGCGCTCCCTTTTTATGTTCGAGATGGGGCCAAACGCCTCGCCCGAGGCGCTGAGTCAATCGAGGATGGCCGAGGGGAGGCTGTCCCGGAACGAGGCTACCTCCCGGGTGACGCTCACCGTTCAGGGGACGTTCCGCCCAGAGGAGGCCGACTTGATCACCATGGCACCCGACGAGGGGTGCCTCGACCTGGTGAGCCACCCTCGAGCCAGGCTGTCTCGAGCTTCCCTCCTCCTCTTCCTTTCTTCGAACCTTGTTCGTTCTCCTCGTAGTTTTTCTCATTCGAGCTTCCTCTTCCTCGCAGGGGGGTTTACTTGTCGCGCGTCGAGGCCTCCGGTGAGGGAGGACGCCGCGGAAATACAGGTGAGGCGCCTCTCTGCTCAAAAAGACAAAGAGAGAAAGGATGCCAGAAAGAAGAAAGAGAAAAACAAAAACTTGCGTCGATCGGTTCGGGAGCAGAGGCTGGCGAAGGCTCGTCGTAACCGGCGGCCTGGGGATGAGTCCCCCGAGCTCAGCTCCTCGAGCTCGGAGGAGGAGGACGATGATGATGACGAGAGTGACGACGAGGGGATGGACGCGCGTTTGAGGCGCGCGGGGTCGTCGACGTCCCGGCTGACCACTCCTCTGTGCAGGAGGATATCCTGGAGGTCCCCCCGGTGAGGGGATCGCGCGGGACGCAGCCGCGGAAGGCGGCATCAGGCCCCGCCTTGTCGGGGGCTCAGGGCACGTCGAGCTCCGCGCCGGTCGCGCCGGCTGTCGCGAAGAAGCCACGGACAGGAGCGCTATCGCCGCTGCGCAGATGGAGACCACGGCCGCGTCGACCCAGGCGGGGGGTCTCGAGAGGGGCCGGCCCTAGAAGCGGCCGACAGGTCGAGAAGGACTCCGGGCTTGACCGCCGTGAGCCGTCAAGGGCGCCGTCGAGCCCGCGGAGGAGCGGTCAGCACGCGAGAGGCGTCGAGCCCCCGCCATCTTGACCGTCGGGGAGGGAGCCCCCGGGCGTCTCGTGACCAGGGGCGTGAGCGTTCCCGGAGTCCATCGCCGCACCGCCGCCGGGACACAGAAGCGGATGCGGGAGGGCGCGACCACCAGCGCGAGCGCCGGAGCAGGTCCCGGAGCCCGCGCGGGGCAGGCGCCACGACGACAGTACGAGGGGGCACGGTCGCCTCCCATGATCTGGTGCGGAAGGAGGGCTCTCCCTCGAGTCGAGCCATGGGAGGCATCGGGAGCCCTCCCCCCGTCCCAGCCCAGCGGAGACGGCCCAGGCGCAGGGCTCGAGCTGTGGGTGGGCTCGAAGCCCCCGAGCGGGTCCGGCGAACCCGGGAGAAGCCCAGCCGCCACTTTGGGTGAGTAATTTTCTTGGGTCTCGTCTGTAGTGGGGTTTTATCTCTCACTTTTGATGACGCATGCCATCTCTGGTATCTCAGGGGGAAGCGCTCCTACCAGGAGTGGACCTCGCTTCGTCCAAGCGAGCCAGGACCTCGAGCCCCGTCGTGGCACAAGCACCTCGAGGTATGGCACCTTCCTCCGCTAAGAGAGCCGCTTGGCTGGAGAAGGCTCGAGCTGCCATGGCTCGAGGAGGCCGGATGACCGACGCAGATTTTGGTGAGGCCGTCGCCATCGACCGCAGGGGTCGAGGCACTCTTCCCGGTTCTGATATCACTGTCATCTCGTATTGCAGGGGCCACAGCTCACGGCATCGAGCCCGCCACGGCCACACCCACTGAAGCGCTGCCTCCCTCCTCCTCCTCCCGCGATGGATCAGTCGGGAGCGCCAACCTTCCCCCCCGCTACAACGGCTGTTCCGGTGGAAGCGCCTGGGGCGAGCACGGCCCCCGCCGGTGTCTGGGGCCGAGGAGACCGCGCCCCTCGAGGCCCCGACCGACACGAGCCGGGCTGCGGAGGAGGGAGAGGGGGGAGAGGCGTTGGCGGAGAAGGGGCCGACGGTGGAGGACCTCCTGAACGAGCTGGAGCAGGGGCCGCTCCTTGCCGCGGGCTTGACGATGGTGGAGGCGCCCGAGGCGTCGGCTAGCGCTGATAAGATGCCGGAGGGCCCGCCAGGGAAGAGCCGGGGCTCGTGTCGTCGGGCGGCGGGCCGCAGTCGGGGCAGCTCGGGGCGGAAGAGGACCTGCCCGACATCGAGCTTGACCGACCAGTATGGCCGTTTCCCGACGCGCCGAGCCCGCCCCTCGCCATGGTCTCCGTCGAGCAACCGTCCAGCGGGGGCCCGCGCGAGGTGCGGTCCATCTTCCGGGAGGTGGCCGAGCTCATGGCGGAGGCGGAGCGGTCCTGCTCCGAGGAGGCGGGCCGGTCCGCCAGGTGTCTGCCGCCCTCGCGAGGGCTGAGGCGGAGCTTCAAGATCTCCGCGCTGAGCTGAGCCAGAACGCCCAAATGGCGAGCCGGCTCAACGAGGCGGAGGCGGAGGTCCGGGCGGCTCGAGGTGAGGCCGCTCGATCCAAGGAGGAGGCCGCCACCGCTCTCGAGGCGTCGAGGAAAGAGGCCACGGACGCCCGAAGCGAGGCCACCTCCGCCCGGGCTGAAGCTGAGGCGGCGAGGCAGGAGGCCGCTGACGCCCGTGGCGAGGCCGCCACCACCCGAACCGCAGTGGAGGCGGCGAGAAAAGAGGCCGAGGACGCCGAGAGCGGTGTCGCCACCGCCCGAGCTGCTGAGGGGGCGCGCGGCAGGAGGTGATCCGAAAGGATCTGGCCCTCGTGGAGGCAGGCAGGCTGATCGAGGAGCTTAGATCCGAGAAGCTCCTTATGCTGGCCGAGAAGCGCAGGCTCGAGCAGCGCGCTGAGGGCCTTACCAGCGACCTCGCCGCCCTGGTGCAACATTGCGATGGTGAGGCTCACACCTTGTCCTTGTTTGGGCCTCAAGTTTTTTTTACGCCGCAGTCTCACTCTTCCTCATTTGTTGCGCAGGAGTCGAGGAGACGGTCGAGGAGCTCCGTGGGACGAACCAGGCTCTCTTGGACCAACTCCAAGATGAGAGGATGGTGGCGGAGCGGGCTCGCGCTTCCCTCGACCGTCTTGGCTCCGTGTGGGGTGCTCCTCCTGTGCTTCGGCGGAAGGTGCGGTGGCCCGAGGCGACGCCTTGGTCGACGCCTTGTGGTTCCTCGATGTAGCTGCGCGGGACCGTGTCCGGCAAGCTCTCCACCATGGCGTCAAGCAGACGCTCCACGGTTGTCCGCTCCGTCCGGCTTCCGCTTCCGGTCCACGTTGTCGCCAACGGCTTCATCGAGATCGAGGGGAAGGACGAGGAGTGGAACAACCGCCGTGTCAACAAAATTTTGGAGAAGATGGAGAGGCCAGGGACGTCGCTCGCGAAGATCTTAGAGAAGGACGTGCTGCCTCCTGACGCCAGCAGCGGTGTCGAGGGCCCTCCTCCCTCTAGCTCGGGAGCTCGGGCGTCGGGCTGAGCCCGCCGTGGAAGACCTCGGGGAGGAGTACCACACTGACGAAGATTAGGGCCTGCGTGCCAAATTTGGGCGTCGAGGCTCCTGTAAGAATTTAGTTACATGAATGAGTGTCTGTCGAGACCCGTATGTATATATGACTTGTTTTGTTTAAGGAGTTGTTTTCTTTTCAAACTTATTTGACCGCTTCTCTTTGTTTGCAAGCTCGAGTTTCTGCTAGCTTAATCTGTGTTCCTTCGATACGTCGCGAGCACCTCGAGGGGAGGCGTAGGTACGGTACCGTAGCCCGGGGGCGTGGGCGGCCGTCTACGTCGACGCCTCCCGACCATTGGAGGCTCGAGGTATTTTTGGATTTAGACGTCGCTAGTTCACTCGAGGCGCGAGTCGAGACGGGGGTCGAATTTTTGAAAAGAAAACACGCATTTTTTTTCCGGAGTCTGGGGGGCGGTTACCCCTTGTCAGCCCCCGAGGGAGGCTCGACCCTGAGCAGAGCAGGGTCGAGGCTACCTTAAGATGCTAAGCAAAATGAAACGACAATGCACGAGTTTGTTCATTCATTTTGACATGTTTGTACAAGCGACAGAATATGCTAGGCCTCGAGGCCCCTAAGGGTAGAAGCGACGTAGCTGAGAGATGTTCCACGCGTTCGCCAGGATTCTGCCTTGATGTCGTAGAGCTTGTATGTCCCCTGGCTTGAGCACCTCAGCTACGGTGTATGGGCCTTCCCATGGAGGGGTGAGCTTGTGGCACCCTCGATTGTCTTGCAGCCGTCGAAGCACGAGGTCCCCCACCGCTAGGTCCCTTTTGCGTACGTGCTTGTTGTGGTAGCGTCGAAGCGTTTGCTGGTAGCGCGCGGAGTTGATGAGCGCCACGTCTCGGGCCTCCTCGAGTTGGTCCTTGGCGTTGGCGAGCTTTTCGTCGTTGGTTTGCTCGTTGTAGGCTCGAAGTCGAGGGGAGCCGTACTCGAGGTCCGTAGGCAAGACGCCTCGGCACCGTAGGTCAGGAAGAACGGAGTGAACCGGTGGCTCGACTGGGCGTTGTCCTGAGGCCCCACAGCACCGAGGGGAGCTCTGCAGCCCACCCCTTTCTGAAATTTTTGAGGGTTTTGAACAACCTCGGCTTCAGCCATGGAGTATTAATGCCGTTGGCGGCGCTCGACCTGCCCGTTGCATTGAGGGTATGCGACCAGGCCTAGGTCACGCGAACTTTGCTGTCATCGCAAAAGTTTGGTGAACTTTTTGCCCGTGAATTGGTGCCATTGTCGGTGATGATGACGTTAGCACCCCGAACCGGTATATGATGTTGGCGATGAACTCGACAGCTTCTCGGAGGTGGGGTCGCCTATCGGCTTAGCCTCGATCCACTTGGTGAACTTGTCGATGGCCACGAGCACTGTGAGTGCCCTCCACTGTGTCTTTTTGAGGGGACCTACAAGGTCGAGCCCCCAAACGGCGAATGGCCAAGTAATTGGGATCATCTGCAGGGCATGTGCGGGTTGGTGCGTCTGCTTGGCGTAGAATTGACACCCATGGCATGCCGGACCAGGCGCTTGGCGTCTCCAACGGCGGTCGGCCAATAGAAGCCTTGACGGAAGGCGTTCCCAACCAGGGTCCTTGGCGCTGCGTGGTGGCCGCAAGCCCCCGAGTGCATGTCGTCGAGGAGCTTGCGTCCCTTCTCGAGTGGGATGCAGCGCTGAAGGATCCCGGTCGGACTTCGTCGGTACAGTTCCCGCTCGTCGCCGTAGATGACGTAGGTCTTGGCCCTTCGAGCGATGCGTCGGGCCTCCGTCTTGTCTTCTGGTAGCTCGCCTTGCGTCGTGTCAGGTAGTCGAGGTAGGGCGTCCGCCAGTCGAGGGGTCGTGATGAAGAGAGGCGGGTGCGTCGACCTGCATCGCCTCCGCGGACGTCGAGGGGTCATTCCCAAGGGTGGCGTTGAAAGTCGAGCCCCCGTGTCTAGCTCGAGGGGTGGCGTCGAGGGGCCAGCCCCCGGGTCGATTTTGACGGATGGCTCGAAAACGTCCCTCGAGAAGACGTCTGGTGGAACCGTGCCGCGCGTGGATGCCAACTTTGCCAGCTCGTCTGCGGCCTCGTTGTACTTTCGAGCTATGTGGTTAAGCTCGAGGCCGTAGAACTTATCTTCTAGCTTGCGCACCTCCCCGCAGTACGCTTCCATCCTGGGATCGATGCAGCTCGAGGCCTTCATGACCTGGTTGACGACGAGCTGCGAGTCCCCTCGAACGTCGAGGCGTCGGACCCCGAGCTCGAGGGCGATGCGCAGCCCATTGACGAGGGCCTCGTACTCGGCGACGTTGTTGGAGGCGGGGAAGTGCAAGCGTAGCAGGTAGCGCATGTGGACTCCGAGGGGTGAGATGAAGAGCAGGCCTGCGCCTGCCCCCGTCTTCATGAGGGATCCGTCGAAGTACATGGTCCAGAGCTCAGCTTGAATCTGTGCCGGCGGGAGCTGAGTGTCGGTCCATTCAGCAACGAAGTCTGCCAACGCTTGCGACTTGATGGCTTTTCGCGGGGCGTAGGTGATGGTCTCCCCCCATTAGCTCGGCGGACCACTTGGCGATGCGCCCCGTGGCCTCCCGATTGTTGATGATCTCACCGAGGGGGAAGGATGACACCACCGTTACGGGATGAGCGAGGAAGTAGTGCTGGAGCTTGCGCCTCGTGATGATGATGCCGTAGAGCAGCTTCTGGATGTGCGGGTACCGGACCTTGGCCTCGGAGAGCACCTCACTGGTGAAGTACACTGGCCGTTGGACCGGCACGCATGACCCTCCTCGTGCCTCTCGACGGCTATGACCGCGCTGACCACCTGAGTGGTTGCGGCCACATAGAGGAGGAGAGGCTCGGGGAATCGCCATCCTGGGCTGGTTGTGGTGGCACGAGAATTGGCGCGGAAGTCAGCAACCCCTTCAACTTGGTTAAGGCCTCCTCGGCTTCGACAGTCCACGCAAAGCGTTCCGTCTTCTTCAGCAGGCGGTAGAGGGGTAGCGCTTTTCCCCTAGCCTCGAGATGAATCTGCTGAGAGCGGCTAGGCAGCCTGTCACTTTCTGCACACCCTTGAGGTCTCGAATTGGGCCCATCCTCGTGACGGCTGAGATTTTTTCAGGGTTTGCCTCGATCCCCCGTTGTGAGACAATGTAGCCAAGTAGCATGCCTCGAGGCACACCAAAGCACACTTTTCTCGGGGTTGAGCTTCACATTCTTGGCCCGGAGGCACTCGAACGTGGTCTCGAGATCGCTGATGAGGTTCCCGACTTTCTTGGTCTTCACCACGATGTCATCGACGTAAGCCTCGACGGTTTTGCCTATGTGTACGCCAAAAATATGCTGCATGCAACGTTGGTACGTTGCCCCGGCGTTTCGAAGGCCGAAGGGCATTGTAACGTAGCAATACATACCAAAAGGCGTAATAAAAGAGGTTGCGAGTTCGTCGGATTTTTCATCTTAATTTGGTGGTAGCCGGAATATGCATCAAGGAACGAAAGCACTTCGCACCAGCAGTGGAATCGACAATCTGATCAATTCTAGGTAAAGGAAATGGAACTTTTGGACATGCTTTATTCAGACCAGTGTAATCTACACACATCCGCATTTTTCCATTCTTTTTCCTAACTAGTACAGGGTTAGCTAGCCACTCTGGGTGAAATACCTCCTTGATGAATCGGCCGCCAAAAGCTTGTGCACCTCCTCGCCGATGATCCTGCGCTTTTCCTCGTCGAAGCGGCGCAGGCGTTGCTTCACACCGGTCTGGACCCGGCCTGGATCTCCAAGGCGTGCTCGGCGACTTCCCTCGTATGCCCGGCATGTCCGAGGGGCTCCACGCAAACATGTCGATGTTCGCGCGGAGAAAGTCGACGAGCACTGCTTCCTATTTGGGCTCGAGGCTGGTACTGATGGTCAGCGTCTTGCCATTGGCCGAGGTCGGGTCGACGGGTATCTGCTTGGTGTGCTCAGCCGGCTCGAAGGTGCCGGCGTGGCGCTTTGCTTCTGGGGCCTCCTCGGTGGCCAAGGCTGCCAAGGCCTCGAGCGAGTCGAGGTGGACGTTGGCCTCCCCACGCTCGACGCACTCCACGTCGCAGTGGTACGCGTGCTCGTAGGAGGTGTCGACGGTGATGACCCCCTTTGGCCCCGGCATCTTGAGCTTCAAGTACGTGTAGTTGGGAACCGCCATGAACTTGGCGTAGCCTGGCCGGCCGATGATGGCGTGGTAGGTCCCTTGGAAGCCAACCACCTCGAAGGTGAGCGTTTCCTGACGGAAGTTTGCCGGCGTGCCGAAGCAAACCGGCAGGTCGATGCGCCCGAGGGGGTGGGCCTTCTTCCCTGGTACGACTCCGTGGAACCCCCCGACGCTGGGTCGAGCTGACCCTCTGAATCCCCAGGAGGTCGAGGGTCTCGAGGTATATGATGTTGAGGCTCGAGCCCCCATCCATCAACACCTTGGAGAACCGCACGTCGACTATGACGGGGTCGACGACGAGGGGTACGCTCCCGGGTTTATGACACGGTCCGGATGGTCGTCACGGTCGAACGTGATCGGCGCATCAGACCAGTCAAGGTACCGGGGGGCGTCGTGGCCGAGTGCAAAGATCTCGCGGCGCTCCTTCTTTCTTTCTCGAGCTGAGAGCCCGACGGTCGGCCCCCCGTAGATCATGTAGCAGTCGCGCACCGGGGGAAGTTGCCGTCCGCGTCCCCTCCGCCGCGCCGATTGTTATCCTTGCCCATGAGCGCGTCTTCTTTCTTATCGCCGAGCTTGGAGTAGTAGCCTTTCAACAGTCGGCAGTCCTTTAACTTGTGATTTACGGGGCCCCTGTGGTAAGTGCAGGGATCCTCGAGCATCTGGTCGAAACAGCCCCGTCAGGGGGGCCTCGGGGCTTCTTAGGCTCGAGGGCGCCTGCGAGCACCTCTTCGTCGTCGTCGTCATTGGCGCCGCGCTTCGCCTTCTGATCCTTGCGTTTGTTCTTCTTCTTTTTGTTGCCGTATTGTTGTCGTTCTTGGCGTCGTTGCCCTTGTTCGAGCCCTCCGGCGCATCACCACGCCTACCTTTGTCCGTGGAACGGCCAAAGAAGGCCCCCACTGCTTCGTCGCCCGAGGCAAAGCTGGTGACGACGATCCATCAGGTCCTCGACCGTCCTGGGACGGTAGCGTCCTAGCTCATGAACTAGCTCTTGGCATGTCGTGCCCGCGAGGAACGCTGAGATGACGTCCTCGTCAGGCACGTGGGGGAGCTCGAGGCGCTGCTTCGAGAACCGCCGAGCAAAGTCGCGGAGGGCTCGTCGTCCGCCGCCTGCCTGCAACGCCGTAGGTCCCAGGGGTTGCCTGGGCGCACGCAGGTCCCCTTGAAGTTCCCGTCGAAGACCCTGACTAGGTCGGCCCAGTCATCGATCCGATCCGGCGGGAGCCCCTCGAGCCACCGGCGGGCGGTGTCCGAGAGGTAAAGTGGGAGTTGGCGTATGATCACGCGGTCGTCGTTCTTTGCTCCGCCCAGTTGGCAGCCTAGGCGGAATCCGAGAGCCAGAGCTTGGGCTCGACCTCCCCGTCATACTTCACGATGTTGGTCGGCGGTCGGAAGCGGTCGGGGAGGGTTGAGCTGCGGATGGCCCGGCTGAAGACTCTGGGGCCCGGGGGCTCGAGGACTTGCCGGTCCTCGTCGCTGTCGTAGCGCCCCCCTCGATGGGCGCTATAGCCACGCTCTTGGGCCCCCTTGTCCTTGCGCCGTCGGTTGATGTCGTTGCGGGCGTCGTTGGGGTCTCGAGGTGGCCGGTTGTCGACGATCCGTTCGCGGACTGGCCTAGCTCGAGAGGCGTCCGGCTGGTGGACGGATGCCTCGCGCTCGTTGCGGGGCGTGTCCGCCGGCTTCCCCGAGGCTGCTCCGCGCCGGCGTGACGCCGAGCTCTCGGCCTGTTGCACAGCGGCTGTCTCGAGGAGGTTCTTCATTCCTCCCGAGCATGCGCCTGGCATCGGGTTGGAGACGGCGGAGGTCACGGAGCATCATCGCCGCCACCACCAACGTTCTGCCCGGCTCGCGGGAAGCATACCTCGGGCGTGCTGGTGCCCCCGTCCTCGAGGATCCGCCGGTGGACCTCTGAGCCCGACCTCGAGCTCCGGCTCCTCGGGGCTGGGGTGGTTCCTGCATCAGGGTTTGCCGGAGCTGCAGCAGGTGTCGCCGTTCTTCCTCGGCTTGGTGATTGCCTCTTGCACCTGCGCGAGTTGCGCCGCCCGGCCGTCGTCGTGCTGAGGCGGTACAGCCGGTGCTGGAGGTTCGTCCCTCTGAACACGTGATCCGCCTGCCGCGGCCACGTCGCTGGGGCTTCTAGTCGATCGAGCGCTGGCCTGCCGTCGTCGCCCTCGTCCTCGGTATCGCATGCGACCCCCTCGAGTTGGAAGCACTCCCTGGTGGGATCCCAGAGGTCGGGGTCGTGGTAGTCGTATTCGTCGGAGTCGGAGCTGTCGACGGCGTGCCGTCTTGGCAGATGCTGGGACCGCATCTCGCGGTACCATTCTCCGACGGTGGATCGCCGGGGAGGCTCGATGGCTCGCGTGAGCCGGTGTCGACGTACGCGGGTGGACGATCTCCAGGTTGGCCATGGCCTGCAGTAGCACGCCCGGGCGCTCCTCCTGGCCTGCTGGCGGTCGGTCCCGATGGCTCTCGTTGAGCTGGCGGCGGAGGCGCTGCTGCGGAGTTGTCGAGGCCGAACGGGGTCCGCCGGCGTCGAGCGCGGTATACCCCGTGCGGAGGAGGCCGGGTGGCGTCAACGGCGCACGGCTCGGAGGCCTCTGGCCTGGCTCCTGGTTCGTGCGCACGATGAACGCGAAGTCGCTGGCGGGCGCGGGGCCGCCCTGGAAGTCTCCGACCGTGCGTCGGGCAGGCTCCTCCTTGGGAACTCCGCGCGGCCACGGGGAAGTGGGAGTGCGCCGCCGGCACGGCCTGTGCCTAGCGACGACGGCAACGACGGCGCCGCTCACGGGGTGGCGACGCGTGGTGGTGTGGGCGACGTGCCACGCTCCTCGCACGGGGTGGCGTGACACGCCCTCCACTCGGGCCTCCATGGAGAGCAAGGTCGGCTCGTTGCCGTTGTCGATGGCCAGGAACTCAAGCTCCCGAACCAGATGACGGCACCGGCATAGAACGAAGGAGTCGAAGCAGCCATCCAGGAAACAGCGAGAAATCGACTCGACACGCGAAGGCCCCTACCTGGCGCGCCAACTGTCGGTGTTTCGAAACCAGGGGTATGACACCAACGAGTAATATGATCGCGTGCTCTCTTCCTGGATGGTGATGCAAGATGACACAAGGATTTATCCTGGTTCGGGCAAAGAAGGCCCTACGTCCAGCGTGGGAGGATGTTCTTGTATTACTTTCACCTAGTGCTTGTACAGGGGCGAATACAAGCTCGGTGAGCGTGACCGGAGTCCGGACCTGAGTGTGTGGGTGTATGGCGTTCTACGTGTTGTAAAAAGTCCGAATGAGGGCCCTGGTGTCCCCTTTTATAGAGCAAGGGGAGGCAGGGTTACACAAGGGTTTTGCAGGTGTCGGGGCGTACTGTGCCCAATACGAAGTAGGGTAGGACCCTGTCTTGTCGAAGACATTGTAGCCGACGTGGGCGTTGTGTTGAGCGTCCTTGTGGGCGTGGCCTCCGTCCGCCGGGCGCGGACGTGGAGGCGTGGCGAGGTGGAAGCCGTACAGCGCCCATCCCGGAACGTACAGGACGCGGCGGGGTCCCTCCGGGTCTTGGGGTACCTGCCCTCCAATAGCGTGAGAGCAGTTAGGGCTCGAGGGGCGCAGAGCCGGCCTCGAGGTAGCGCCTACGGGGGGCTCGAGCCCCTGCAGGTATGGGCAAGTCCCGTGAAAATTGATCGAGCGGCAGGCATCCGGGCCTCGAGACGTGGCTTGGACGTGCCACAGTGTAGGGCGTGGGTTAACAGTGCTTCACTGGTGCCTTTTCGCCCATACTTGCAGTGAAAACGAGACTTGACTCTGCCCTAGTTCACTGTGGCACATGTCGGTTTGCAGAGGATGTGACTGGAGTAGGTGGAGGTATTAATACGCGGTATGGAGCCGGCATCCGTGTCTGCGCCGCTCGAGGGAAGAATGTAGCGTCTCGAGGGATAGACTGTTGTGCCAGAGGGGCTCGAGGTCCCGCGTGGGGTCTCGAGGTGTAGTGGAGCGCTTGCCCGAGGCCTGACGCGGAGGGCTCGGGCGAGACGGAGAACGAGTGTTCGCCCGAGGCCTGGCTTGGAGGGCTCGGGCGAGACGGAAACGAGCGTTCGCCCGAGGCCTGGCTTGGAGGGATCGGGCGAGACGAGAGCGATCGTTCGCCCGAGGCCTGGCTTGGAGGGCTCGGGCGAGGCGGAGAGCGATCGTTCGCCGAGGCCTGGCTTGGAGGGCTCGGGCGAGACGGAAGACGAGCGTTCGCCCGAGGCCTGGCTTGGAGGGCTCGGGCGAGACGGAAGACGAGCGTTCGCCCGAGGCCTGGCTTGGAGGGCTCGGGCGAGACGGAGAACGATCGTTCGCCCGAGGCCTGGCTCGGAGGGCTCGGGCGAGGCGGAGAGCGATCGTTCGCCCGAGGCCTGGCTTGGAGGGCTCGGGCGAGACGGAAGACGAGCGTTTTCGCCCGAGGCCTGGCTTGGAGGGCTCGGGCGAGACGGAAGACGAGCGTTCGCCCGAGGCCTGGCTTGGAGGGCTCGGGCGAGACGGAGAACGATCGTTCGCCCGAGGCCTGGCTCGGAGGGCTCGGGCGAGACGCCTGGTGGGCCAGGCAGGTCTCTTTATTCGTTTTGCATTGATTGGGGGTACCCCTTTGGCGTTCCCCCGACAACTTCGTATGCCACTTCTCCCTTCTTTGCTATGATCCGGTATGGTCCCACATATCGAGGTGCTAGCTTCTTCTTAATTCCAAAACGTTGGACCTTTCTCATAGGTGAGACCTTAAGATACACAGTCTCCTACTTGAAATTCCAAGGGTCTTTTTCGAGTGTCAGCATAACTCTTCTGTCGGGATTGTGCTACTTTGATATGTTGTTGTACTGTTTGCACAATCTCTTCTTCAGCATCCTTCACGTAATCTGACCCATAGAATCCTCGATCTCCTGACTCAACCCAATTTACTGGGGTTCTGCATCTTCGTCCATACAAAACTTCAAACGGTGCCATCTTATACTTTCCTGATAGCTGTTGTTATATATGAAACTCGGCAAGGGGTAACCATTTTTCCCACGACTCTCCTGAAGAGAGAAACACAAGCTCTTAGGATATCTTCCAAAATCTGATTTACCCTCTCCGTCTGTCCTGCAGTCTGGGGGTGATAGGCGGAACTTTACCAATTTAGTTCCTAGTTCCTTGTGCAACTGTTCCCAAAAACGTGCTATGAACTGGGGTCCTCTATCAGAAAACAATCCACTTTGGAATCCCATGTAGCCTCAAGATATTCTGGATATACTAGGTCTGCATACTGATGCAGTCGGTGGGTCGTCTTAACTGGTATGAGTGAGCCACTTTAGATAACCGATCCACGATAACCCCAATAGAATCATTTCCTTTTGAGTGGTGGGAAGACCCGTGATGAAATCCATACTAATTTCTTCCCACTTCCACTCTGGAATGACAACGGTTGCAACAATCCGGCAGGTCTCAGATGTATAGCTTTTATCCTGCAGCAAGTATCACACCTTGCAACATAAGCTGCAACTTCTTTCCTCTCATCTTTGACCACCAATACCTTGTTTTCAAATCTGGGTACATCTTACTGCTTCCAGGGTGAATGGATAACTTTGAATGTGAGCTTCATTCAGAATTCTTTCTTTCAGCTTTGTGTCCTTAGGAACAACCAACCTCTAGTTATACCACAAGATTCCCTGCTCATCAGTCCTGAAGTTCAAGAACTACTGGTTTCCAACCTCTTCTTAATCTAACAGATCTCTTCATCGGTCTTTTGTCCTTTGATGATGTCACTTTCTAAGGTGCACTGAAGAGTGATATTGTTCAGCATAACAGGGTGCCATAAGGTTAAATCCCATCTTCCAACAGTGGTTGTAGGGAGTTGCAATGAGTCTTGCGACTTAAGGCATCGGCTACAACGTTTGCTTTTTCGGGGTGGTAATGCACTTCAAGGTGTAATCCTTAATTAGCTCTAACCATCTTCTCTGCCTCATATTCAGCTCTGGCTGGGTGAAGATATACTTCAGACTTTTATGATCCGTATACACGTGACATAAGTTTCCCATAAGATAATGTCTCCAGATCTTGAGCGCATGCACGACGGCTGCTAGTTCCAAATCATGAGTGGGGTAATTCTCTTCATATGGTCGCAACTGACGAGAAGCATATGCGATAACTTTTTCGTTCTGCATGAGTACACATCCGAGTCCAACCTTGGATGCGTCACAAAACACATCAAAAGGTTCCTCTAAGTTTGGCTAAGCCAAAACAGGCGCGGAAGTCAACAACGTTCGCAGAGTGCAAAAAGTTGCTTCACACTCTGGAGTCCATTCGAACTTCTTGTTTTTCTGTGTTAAACGGGTCATAGGCTTGGCTATTCTCGAAAAATCCAGAATAAACCGACGGTAGTACCCTGCCAAACCCAAAAAGCTGCGAACCTCAAAAACACTCGTGGGTGCTTCCCAATCCATAACCTCTTGCACTTTAGAAGGGTCTACAAAGATCCCTTCCTCTGAAAGGACGTGACCAAGGAAAGGTACCTTCTTCAGCCAAAACTCACACTTGCTGAACTTAGCATACAACTTATGCTCTCTAAGCCGGGTCAGAACAACTCGTAGATGCTCAACACATGGTCCCTCTCATTCTCAGAGTATACCAGATACATCGATGAACACTACAACAAACTTATCCAACTCTGGCATGAAGACCGAATTCATCAGGTACATGAATTGTGCTGGTGCATTGGTTTACCCGAAGGACATAACTGATACTCATAGAGTCCGTATCTGGTAGAGAAGCTGTCTTGGTACATCTTCTCTTCTGATCTTAATCTGATGGTATCCTGACCTCAGGTCGATCTTGGAGAATACTTTCCTCTTTGACAGCTGATCAAACAAGACATCGATTCGGGTAAGGGATATTTGTTCTTTATAGTTACGGCATTCAATGGTCTGTAATCCACGCACATTCTTAAAGTGTTTATCCTTCTCTTCACAAAGATAGCGGGACATCCCCAAGGTGACGAACTAGGGCGTATCAGACTCTTATCCAAAAGCTCTTGCAACTGAACCTTTAGCTCTGCTAACTCTTTAGCGGTGCATTCTATACTATACGGTCTCCGTGATATGGGTGCCGTTCCAGGGATTAACTCTATAGCAAACTCCACATCCCTATCTGGCGGTAGTCCAGGCAACTCACAGGAAAAACATCTGGAACCTCACAACACTATTGGGATCTCAGCTATCTGCTTTTCGTGACATTGAACAACACTACCCGATCTCATGGGGGTTTCGAGGTAACTTGAACCGAAAGGTAACCCACTACGAGGCTAACCATAGAAACTACTCGCATTGCGACATCAAGGTTGACCTTCCAGAGTTTCATCCAACCCATTCCCAAGATTCATCCAGACCTAGACCAGGATTACGATAGGATCCACTATGGCCTTCTTATCCCCAGGTCATTTCCACTCCTTTAGCCATTTTTACGCGCGGAGAGAACAGCTCCGCCGGAACTTATCTGATATCCCCGGTCTAACTCTATCTCAACTCAACTCATTACTTCTTATAACAAAATTCTCACTTATGAAAGAATGCGATGCTCCAGAATCAAACAGCACGACTGCGGGGCATTGATTACAAGAAACGTACCACGGTGTGACAGGTCTCTCTCTTCTGGCACTTCTTCCACGGTGGTGTGATGCACATGACCTGCGCGAGGTGGAGGCTGAGTGTACTTGCTTCTTTGGGTGAGGGCACTGACGCGACAGGTTGTCCAGTCTGACCACAGTTATAGCTGGACCAATCACATATGGGGTTCTTGGAACCTTCCTGCACGCCCTGCTTTGGCTCTTGTTCTGCATCACTGGTGTTTTCTGTGTGTAGGGATTCTTGAAGCGGGGGCGGTAGGGATTCTGAAGACTGGAACGGGGACGGTTGGTGGTGATCTTCCTCTGTGGGGGACCGAATCTTGCTCCTGTAATAGGCGGGCGATACGGGGTACGTGCTCCGAAAGGGGTCCTCTGTTGAGATGAACCTCCTTCGTTCGCACGACGGCGTGTCTCTGTCGCCAGCCGGCTGTCATTGGCCTCTTGATTTAGGCAGTCACTGACGAAGTCACTGAAGGTGGTACGGTGACTGTTGCCCATCTTGGAAAGCATGGCGGCACTCATTCCACGCCTAAAGCTTGCGATCTTCTTGGCCTCAGTATCCACAAAGTCTGGGGCGTAGCGAGCTAGGTTGTTGAAACTGTGGAGGTACTCGGACATAGATCTGGTTCCCTGAGACAACCTCATGAACTCTGCAATCTTCATTTCCATCAGACCACTAGGGATGTAGTGGTTGCGCATAGCGGTGGAGAATTGATCCCAAGTGACACGTGCATTGGCTGGTAGGGATGCACGGTACTGGGCCCACCATAAACCTGCGGGTCCTTCCAACATGTGGGCGGCGTACTCCGCCTTGAGCTCTTCCGTCAGACGAAGCAGACGGAACTTCTGGGTGATGGAGTTGAGTCATTCATCAGCCTCAAGCGGTTCGGTGACTTCCTTGAACACAAGAGGGCGAGTGTCCAAGAAGTCACGGTAGGAGCTGTACTGGTTGGGCTCTGGGCCTTGGCGTTGATGATGCTGCTGCGCAGTGTTGTTAGCGATATTGCGGAGGGTGGCCTCCATGTGCCTCTGCATTTCCTCCATATTCCTTTGGCTGCCCAAGAACTGGCCGAAAAACGCTTCCGGCGTCATTGGCGGCGGTGGGGGAGGTGGCAAGTTCTCCTCCTGTCCTGCCCCCTGTCCGCGTTGGCTGCGAGTGTGTGCCGGCATCTGCATATCGCATTAATAAGCAATCATTAGGTGATGCTACATTGATCATGAATAAATACTGCACTGTACATAATTCAGAAATTTAGCACATGACCAAGTATAACTACTCATTTCCATACAACATCACAAAATAATCGCTCGAAATTAGACATGCAAACGACGGATTTCCATAAAAGATGCCGGATCGAAGTCCGGACTTTGTCCAAAAGCTTACATGCCATCAAACATGAAACATAAAACCACATGTTTTAGGGCCTTACATCACTTAGCGAGCAAGCTCAAGCTATACAAAAGAAAAACGTCTCCTAGCTAAACTAGCGCTCAGGCATCTCCAGCGGCGGATGCGGCGTCCTCTGCGTCGACGTCGATCATCGGCTCGTCAGCGTGATCCTCCTCCAGAGGGGCGTCGGGACCAAGGACCTCTCCGTCCTGGGGATCCTGGGCCTCGGCGACTGGAACCTCGGCAGCTGCTGGGGCGGCGTCCTCATGCGCGGCATGGTGCATCTGGTGGACTGCCTCGTGGAGCTGGTCAATGTAGGCCTGCTGTCCATGGATCTGCTATATCAAAAGGTGGGCTCCCTCTCTGAGCTGGTCGAGCGCGGTGCGGGCCTCATCTCTCTGAAGAGCGGTGGTCAGGTATATCTGCTCTGCAACGGTCCTGGTAGTGGACTGTGCTGCTGCTGTGGTGCGGGCGTCGTCACGCTCAAGAGTGACCTGCTGAATCCTCTCCTGCAGACGAGCAACCTCAGCGTCGAAGTCCTCCTGTAGCTTCCTCTTGCTCTGGTAGGTGGCTGTGAGGGTGAAGGACACGCTCTCGAGAGTGTGCTCCAAACTCTCACATACACCTAGCAAAGCTCCAGTGGCGCTCATCGCAGGCGTCTCGCAGTAGAACCTTTCTTCTGCACTTCCCGTCAGAACTGACTCCACGGTCTGCTTCCAGCGTAATGGAAAAAGTGATCCACGGGGGAACACTCCTGCCATAGCGCTAGCTAGGTCAACGGGGAAGCGGGCGATGATATCCTTCAGCACAAGATACGCTGCCCTGTTGGCTCCATCCTTGGCACAGGTGCCTCTGGTGACCTCTGTCCACCCTGTCCAGTGAGGCTTGGCAGGCAAGGCTTTGACTTTGATCTCAACCATGACCAAGGAATCCTGCCCGTAGATCTCCTTCTGCCATGAGTACTTGGGCTCCTGTCCCTCCTCATAGCCCACGGCCTGCAGAACCCTCCAAAGGATGGTCGGCAACCCGAAGTAGGACAAGAACGTCTTCCGGGTCAGCTTGGTGGCCAAGCGGTGACGCGGAACTCCTCTGCCTCCGGTGGCCTTGCGAGCGGTCAGCTTAGTCCGGGCCATCTGTAGAAACAAAAGGGGTTTCGAACTCTCGTGAGACGGATATTAAGTTGGCAAATTTTTATATAAAGGAGACAACTTTTAATTAAGGGGAGGTAATGTAAATGCATGAATATAAACATGATGCATGATCGTACTTACGTTCTCACTCACTAACATGACTCGTAAGTCCTAACGTTCTAGTCGATTGCAAGAACGATCTCTCATGCGTTATCTACACGTTCTACTCGTTCGCATAGTTAGTGTACCTGCAGAAGATTCATTTCAGCCCAAGAAATTCCCAATGATAAAACAATTGGTATGGGCCAATATGCGCAAATACATAGAAGCCAACACTAAACACCATGCACCAACATAGAAAACACCCTTGAAAACATTGATACCCTCGTATGTGTCCGCGTGGAGCTCGCACATACTTGGTATAAGAACTCTCACCTAGACCGACGGTTGGACGGTCATGCTCTCATATCTCACAAAATCATTTTATGCATGTTTTCGTGATCGACGCATTCTCTTTTCCCCGAGAATGGACCAGCAAAGAAAGATCCAGCATGAAGCAAAACCCTGAACCCTGTTAGCAGTTAAGCCACCGGAATCCTAGTATAGGGCTTAAGGACGAGACTGGGCACACTTAATAATTGAAAATAGTTTTGAAAATAGTTTTGAAAATAATTTTGCAATACCCATTTTAGTTCAAAAATAGCTCTCTACGGAGGTAATCACTTGAACCATGCTCCGATACCAGCTGTGGCGGAACCGTCCTGATTATAAGAGTTCAAGTACTGTCTTAGTCAAATCCGTCTGACTTCGACTCATACTTGATCCCATATAACCCCGGTAGTCCGGAAATCTCGAAGGATTTCTATCACCGTACATCATACAGGATCGCATCGTTCAAGGATTACATTCGTAAAGATACATCACAGCGAAAACAAACCGAATTTAACACCAGAGTGCGGAATTTAAAACGGAGTTATTACAATACTGAATTTTAAAAGTGCGGAAGCTGAAGTAGTTTAAAACACGACCACCACACGTGTGGTCCAAATAAACATTGTTTGATAAAACCCACTCAACACGACTCACTCCTCCTTTTTAAGATAATGTGCCACCAACAGTCTTAGACCAGCAAAGAAAAAGGGAAGCTTCTGGACGACCCTGCCCTGGGCCTACTCCTCATCACCTTCCACTGGGTAGAGGCAGTGCTTACAATAGCCGAAGTAGACCTGGCCATCTGCAACAACGGGATAAACCCTGAGTACGGGAATGTACTCAGCTAGACTTACCCGTCCAACTGAAAATAAAGACTCCAAGGGTATGCAAGGCTTTTGAGTGGAGTTGCGATCCTTAGTTGCGAAAAAGCTCCAATTTAGATAAGATGTAATTGATGATAATGATGAGCTGCCATTTTTAGACCTACTCCTTAATTCTAGGTTTTTCACCTGTACTAGAGCACTCACTTGAATCTAGCAATCATTAATATAACCATATCTAGTTGACTTATCCACATTTTAGTTGAACCTTTAATCATCACATGAAGTTGTATCGTGGTGAAGCTCGCCATAGTTTCCCACTAACTGGGGGAGACGGCGACTCAAATCGAATTCCAAACCAGCTGGTGAAAGACCTTTAATACCAGCCCACACTTTCCCCGTCGGGTCCATGCATTGGGCAACCGCTCGATGCTTGTTCGTGGTGGTAATCGTCGCGGCTCACAGCACGGACCGCCCAATTGGAACCTGGCGATGGCCTCACGCGGGAAATCACAATTTCCATACTAGAGGGCACGACACGGGTTGAGACCGGCCCGAACAGCTTCTAACCAGCTTTGGGGTCGATGATTACGGCACCGACATATCCCTAAGTAAAAGGGCGCGTTCAAAAATGAACGAGGGCCAACATCGATACAAACCTACACGATCCAACGGACGGACTGCCCCAAGTTTCCAAACTTGTGCCTTGCCTTCCAGTTGACCGTATTTCACTACAACTCAGGTTCTTTTCCACGATAGCAAATATAGCCAACCGTGATCCGGTAACTACCCATCAGGGTATTACGGAAACACCCTTAACAATAACTTTTATTAAGCAGACTAAGCAATTCTACATTATAAAAATAACAGGATAACAAGGCAGGTAATAATCAATAATCAAGGAAGGGTAATGCAGCAAGTAGGATTCAACCAACTCCTAACCTAATGCATCACAATATAAAGGACTCAAGTAATTTAATTTTAAATAATAGGAGACTTTGAATGCTTCGGGGCTTGCCTTGGGTGAAGACTGAGGCCTCGTGGGAAGGGCACTCGGGCAAGTTAGTGTCGCAGGCGGGGTCGGCTTCCTCGGCTTGCTAGAGCTCCGGAATCTGCTGCTCGGCGTTTGTCTCTGGCTTCTGGTCGGGCTCCGGAGGGGTCGATCCTATTGCATGCGACGATTAATAAATAATTACAATGCGGGTGCAAGATGTGTGGTATGAAAAGAGCATTTCTTGCAAACCAACAAACCCAACTTGTTGAACCACTTTTGACATTGAGGTAAATACTTATTTAATTCATAAAACAAAATACATTTATTCACCTTTTTCTTATTTAATAATTCAAAGAAACTTAGGTTTGAACTGCAAGTGCACTTTTCTGGACTCAAAAAAATCCACGAAAATTCCAGAAGGCAAACAACAGTTGCTGGACTCCACTGAACAAATTTCAGCCAAAATAAAATACAGAACTGCAGATATAAAAATAACAAGCAAACTGCCCAAAAAGGTGCTTTGAACTAGCTCCTCATTCAAAAAGTGTCAAACAGCAGATTTCATAATTTTCCAGGCTTCTTCTACTGATACACATCCTACTGTAGAGAACTTGTGGCCAGAGCATAAACATACAAGCCTACACAAAATAAACAAATTTATTCCAATTTAAACTAATTGAACTACAACCCTACTGGAAAAGGGTGCAAAACTCAATTTCACATTTTTTTCAGATTCTACTTCACATTTTATGCTTATCAAGAAAGTTCCATGAACAGAAACATTGTATTATTTCTTACATGAATTTCCAAAGAAAAACACAGAGAAGTACATTTGTAAAGCAACTTCAGATTTCTTCACATAATAGACCATGCTTACATTTTTCTTAACTTGAACATCACAACAGAGACTACACCAATTTTCCCACATTTTATTTTAACATATAAAACACCTTAATATTTATTCTAAGAAATCAGCCAAAAAGGACTTTTAATCATAACAGTAACTTTTTATACATAAACAGTGCATCATATATTTTTCACAGGTGCAAAACAGGATGATACTCTTACACAAAATTTTCCAGGAATTATCTCAACCAGAAACTATATAACCTTTTATCTCAACAAAAGCATATAACTAAAATAAATAGAAACAGTAAAATAAATTTTTACCAAAAATACTTCCATATTTTTCCATGATAGATCTACTCATAAGCAAGCTAGAAAAACTGAAAGTACTTCATTTGGACTTTTAAAACGAGCTACACAAAAATAAGAAGCATTTCTGGAAAAATAAAAGTAAAAAGGAAAATGTTTCAACTCATCCCGGCCACTGCGTGAACTTGGTCCATGGACCGGTGAGTGGCTGACGCGTGGGGCCCACGGGTCAACGGGACCCACCCGTCAGAGAGAGAGAGAAACAGGGAAGAGGGTTGACCAGCGGCTGCTCGCCGGCGGTGAGGTTTCCGGCGGCGAGGCTAGGCTAGATAGATTCGTCTCGACGAGGCGCATCCAGTGGTGGTGTTGGTTTGGCCAGCGCACGGCCGTAGCGCGCCGGCGGTGAGCGGCGGCGGACGGCGGCGGCGACGACTCACGGCTATGCCGTTTCCGGCGGTCGCCGGAAAAATTGGGGGAAGCGGAGGCTTCTACGAACCCTAAGGAGGCTACCAAGGGGGTTAGTTTGGCTCGGATGGCTCTAGGGAAGCTTGGCCACGTGAGCGGGCCGCGGCGGCGCGCATGGCGCTCGGCCGGGGAGAAGAGAGAGACAGGAGGCGGTAGCGTTAAGGCTAGTTGGTGTTCTCACCTTGCCTTGGCTCGGTGAGGCTCGAGGACGAAAGAGAGGAGGCAGTGGCGCTCAGGTCGGGGAGGAACGGTGTCGCGGGCTCAGCGGTGGCGATGGCGTCTGCGGCGGCGCTCTTCGAACTCCGGTGTCAACGAGGCTCGGCCGATGGCGCTAGCGCGAGCACCGGGCGTGCAATGGCGAGGCGGAGCAGCGTGCAGGAGGAATCGGACGGCGATGGACGGTGGTGGTCGGAACGGAGAGGGTGATTGCGGCGGTGGTCGCAGCGAGCGGGGGAGCGCTCGGCTCGCGTTCATGCGAGGGTGAGAGTGCGAGCGAGAGTAAGAGAGTGTGTGCGGGTGAGAGAGAGGGCGAAGGGTGCTCGGGTTTTGGCCGGGGCCTCGGCCGGTCGGTGTGGTGGCGGGGGCCGGTCGGCGGGCGACGCGCGATGGCGCGGCGAGCGAGGGCGGTGCGGCAGGCGAGGCGAGCGGTGACTGGTGGGCGAGGATCGCTGGCGTGCTCCGTGGGAGAAAATCGGAAGGGAGTGGCCGCGCGGGATTTGCTCAGGCATCGCCGGCCACGCGGCGGCTTTGGCCGGCGTACGGCGCGGCCGTGTCGGCTGACGCGGCGCGCGCGCGGGCGGGGCGAGCGGCACGCGCGCGTGGGCCGGCGCGGCGGTGTGCAGCGCGGGAGCGGCCGCGTGGGTGCTGGCTGGGCCGGCGCTGCGCGGCGCGGAGCTGGGCCGGAGCTGCGCGGGCGAGCAGCCGCGCGGGCTGGGCCAAAAGGCTAGATGGGCTGGAAGTGGGGCGCAGGGAAAAATTCTTTTCCTTTTTCTTTTTCCAAAAATTTCCCAAAGTTTGACCACTCAAAATAGTTTCAAAAACTCCAAACTAATTTTGACCCAAATATAAAAGTTGCTCAAAATAATTTTCTCTACAACTTTCACATAGGACACTTTTTCTGAAAACCATTTTTAATTCTCCACATAAATAAAGCCAATTTCGAAATACAAACCATTTTGTTTGACTTATTTCTATTTAACAACTATTTTGAACTAGGTCAAAACTCCAACATGAAAAGCACTCTACTCAAAGTTCTCCATTTTATAAAACTCTTTGCCAAAACAAAGACCCACTTAATCATCAAGTCAAATAGAAATCCAAAATCCAACAATTAAACAAAAGCAAAAAACACTCTTATGCACGTGAAATGATGCAATGCATTGCTTATGCTTCTTTAGTAGCTAATTGCAGTGCCTAATGCAGTGCTTGACACTAGGGTGTCACAGTGCATCCCCTCTACGGCTCGGTTTGGTGGTTGAGCCACAGAAAAACCACCGAGTGGACGGTTTCCAGGTTTGGGCCTCAAAACCTGGGCGCTGATGGTTTCCGAGTTTGGGCCACAAAACTCGGGCTGAGGACGGTTTCCAGGTTTGGGCCTCAAAACCTAGGTGCTGCGGGTTTTTGAGTTTGGGCCACAAAACTCAGGCGATGGTCGGCTGGTTTCCCGTTTTGGGCCTCAAAACCGGGGGTTGGCTGTGAAGGCTGGTTTCCCGGTTTGGGCCACAAAACCGGGGGCAAAGTCCGGGAAAAGGACAAGCAGAGCGTTGGCGGCACGTGGCGGCAATTGGTGAGGTTGCGTCGAGGCAACGCTACCAGTTGTGCGGGCGTAGCCGTCGGATCACCACCTACCATGAGTTGGTCCAGAATAACCCTAGGGTTTAGCTGGTTCGCTCTGTAATTAGTTAGGGGTAGAGTGGGAATTAGAATTAGGATAAGTAGAGGGAGACACCCACCTCCTATTCTATCTCAGTCATTTGCTCTTTGCCTTCTAGGTTTTCCTGCTCTCCCAATCCCCTGCTGTAGCAACTGAGATCCGCAGAGAACCATACCTCTGTGTACTGGAGATTTTGAGGAAGTGAGACCGTAATCTCACTGTTGTAGCGTGTGGTAGCCACACGGTTGCAGATCGATGTGTTGATTCACGTTTTGTTCGTGTTCTTCGCGTTCTTCGTTTCTTCGCGATTTTCCCGTCACTCGATCTCCCTCTCTACTGCGTCTTTTCGAAATCCGTTTGAATCAACTTGTTCTTTATCTTGAGGAGATCATTTCCACCGAAGGAATTCATCTAACTTCTCACGAACAAGTAGATCGGGTTGATTTCATTTTCGTGGTGCTTTTCGGTTCTTACTCCTTCCCTCTCGGATTCCCGGTGTTTGAGTTGATTTGAAGGGATGATTTCTTGGGATAGTCTTCCAACTACTCGTGATCATCTTCTCCAAGTTTGGGATCAAGGGATTTTGATTTGAATCGATTTTGGAGGATTTGAGAGAAGGGCGACTGAAATCTCCCTCTCTGGTCGTCGGCGGACAGTCCGCCACTTGACCGGCGGACAGTCGGCCATCGGGATCGAGCCAGGTCAGTGGCTACGAGTCTCGGTCGCATTACTGTTCGCTGACCGGCGGACAGTCCCTGCCTAGGGGTGCCGTAGGAACTCTCGGACAGTCCGAGAGTCGAACAGGGGACTTTCAGCAGCATTGCTGTTTGGCGATTTTCGCCGGCGGACAGTTCGGGATCGGCTGGCGGACAGTCCGCAGTAGCTGTGGACAGTCCGGGACCTGCAGTCCGGACAATCCGGGACTTTGCTGAAGCCTCCGGTTTAGTTCGTTTGCTCTCCCGACTTCTCCGCTTGGATTCCGGACTTCTCGGTTGGCTCTTTAGTTCACCTAGGAACCTCTCTAAGTATCTTTGCTACTTGTTAGCATCGGTATTTGGGGATTTCCCAACGTACCCTCCAATCTACGTTTGGGACTAGGTTTTTAGGGGTCGAACTTGTTATCGTTTGGCTTGGCTTGCTATAGTTTTGTGGTGCCTCGCTGTGATCCTAGGGATCATCCACCCTCTTCCAAGGGTCGTGGGCATCACAGTTTCGATCAAATTTTTTGGGGTTGATTTTGGGGACAAAAGGCCAAAGTTTCGAGAGAAATTTTTGAGCTCCCATTCACCCCCCTCTGGTCTCCTTGCTATTGCATTCTTGGTCCTTCAAGGATGACTATGAGATTCATTTTAAGCCGAATCTCAGTCGTATTTTGGATCCTCAGGGCAATCTTGTATGTTTGATTTCGCCCTTTGGGAAAGTCTTTCGTCTGAATTTCTCGGAGTCTTTTGGCATTTCTCGTTGTCTTTTGGCTGAATCCTCCTCTGATCTTTGGAAGTGGCATAGGAGACTTGGTCACTTGAGCTTTGACTTGCTTGCAAGGCTTAGTTCACTTGGTCTAATCCGAGGATTGCCCAAGTTACACATGGAGAAGGATCTTGTTTGCCATTCTTGTAGACATGGGAAAATGGTTGCTGCTCCCCACTATCCTGTGAATCAAGTTATGAGCAAGCGCCGTAGAGAGCTTTTGCATATGGATCTTGTAGGTCCTGCTCGAGTGAGCTCAGTTGGTCGGAAGTGGTATGTGCTTTTTGTTGTTGACGTCTTTTCGAGATATTCATGGGCTTTCTTTCTAGCTGAGAAAACTGAGACTTTCTCTTTTATTCGCAATCTGATTTTGCGACTTCAGAATGAGTTCCCTAAGAACTCGATGAGAGCTATTCGTAGCGATAATGGTACCGAGTTTAAGAACTCAGACTTTGAATAGTTTTGTGACTCTTTGGGTTTAGAGCATCAGTTTTCTTCCCCCTCCACACCGCCACAAAATGGTGATGTAGGAAGGAAAAATCGGACCCTTGTTGAGGTGGCTAGGACGATGCTCGATGAGCATAGGATTCCTAGGCGGTATTGGGTCGAGGCTATAAACACTGCATGCTATATTTCCAATCGCATTTTTCTCCGTGCTTTCTTGAAGAAGACTTCTTATGAGTTGCGATTTGGGAAGCAACCCAAAGTGAGTTATTTTAGAGTTTTTGGTTGCCACTGTTTTATACTCAAGAAAGGCAACTTGGACAAGTTTGAGTCTCACTCTTCTGACGGTGTATTTTTGGCTTATGGTAATCATACTCGTGCACATCGTGTACTTAACCTTGATACTAACCGAGTCATGGAGACATCCGATGTCACCTTCGATGAGACCATTGTCACACCCCAATTTTAAGAATAAAATTGGAGCACAATATATGTATGCCAGGATCAATTTTCATACATATATCGACATCATAGTAAATATCAAAACAATGCTTTTATTAATTTATCGAATATTATTACAAAAATGACCCTCGGGTCCAAAAGAAAAGTATAGACTCTCAACAGACTATGATGTAGACTTCGCGGAAACTAGACGCCACTCCACAGGAAGGTCGACCGGGGGCTGCGCCATCTTAGTACAGGTTGTCGGGGTCGTGTCCACCGTATTCTGGGTACTCCTGCTCTGCGTCGTAGACTCCCACGTCTGAGTGGGGTAGCAGGGGGTTCCAAGAGGAAGGGTGAGTACATCGAAATGTACTCCGCAAGTGTAGGAAATATATGCTTATGAGGCTATTAACAAAGGTAGGCTGACTCTGTTTGACTCAAGCGCCTAAAGCAACACATCCTATTAATCTTATTAAACCTATGCACCTATTTACTAGGTTATAATCACAGTCTCCAATAGTAACAGTAACCACACTCGGAGTCACACCGAGCAAACCACACTCGGAGTCACACCGAGCAACCAACACTTCGAGTCCACCAAGCAACCACACTTGGAGTCACACCAAGGAACCACACCTGAAGTCCATCAGGCCACCCACAAGGCTGACTCGAAGAGTCCCCTATGTGTATTAGTTCCATACGTCACGACATACAAAGCTACCTTCCGTAATAACACCAGGTCTGCGCCCGAGCCTGGGAGTCACTCCCATACCAAGCAGTAACCCGCGTAGAAGAAGCCTCTGTACCCATGTCATATGGGACTAGTGAGCACATAAGGCTTCCCTAACGAACCAGACCCATACCACCAACTAATCTTGAAGAAGTCCAAGCCGCTCGTGACCGTGAGCATGGCTGATATATCAGTTTTACACTCTGCAGAGTTTGCACATCGTTACCCATGAGTCATGCGTTTCCTGTCATGCTAAACACTACCAAGGTGCATAGCGGGGTCACACTACAAGGCCTTTACAAAGCCCCTCCAAGCCTGTGTTACACGTACTCTAAGGTTTCATCCCCGTACATAAGTCAACGACCCCAGGGACCCCCTCTTGAGCCACTAAACAAACCCCGTGTAGCATAACTTGGAGGAAACTAATTAATTAGCCAGGTCCAGCCCATCCAGACCTCATGGCTGTCTTGTGTAACCGGGTTACATGCTCCGAGAACTAGGTCCTAGGGATCCAGGCATGATAAATCTAGCACAAGCCCAGAACCAAAAACCAAATCCAGCTGTTGAGTCCCACGACACAAAACCACCAATACGGTCCATCCTGCCGGATTTACCTACTCACCATACTACTCATTACCAGTCCACAATGTTCCATAGATTATTAATCAGAATTAAGTATTAACCAGCCCATCCCAACCATGACTGTAGGGCTAAGCATGACTTCTACCCATATTATCCCAAACCAGGTGACAAGGAAAATATAATCAAGTGCTAGTAAACCATAACATGGGATTCAATTTAATGACAAGCATGCATCTACTGGATCTACTCTACTCTAATACCAAAAGTAAAATAAATACAGGGTGCAAGATGTTCAAGAACACTTGCCTATGGGCTGGGTCGAATCTACAGGGTCACAAGAAAAGTCTGGAGCGTCCTCGAACTCCGTACTCTCTAGCCCAATCAACATACATGGCACAATACAAGAATATAAATAACAATACATCAACAGTAGCAAAATAAAACATAAACAGATCTATCACGTAGAGCTCGATGAGATGAATCTAGCGTGACTTGAACGGGTCAAATCGGAGTTAAAATGAGCACATTATGGGCTTTTGAAGTTGGATGGCAAAACTGTAAATAAGTGAAACTCATTTTCATAACTTAAATAAATAAACTAAAAAAGAAAAGTGCGGTGGACTGGGCCTCATTTTTCCTGGAATGCAGGGGCTGGTTTGGAAGTTTGGCAAGACTCGGGGAATAGGCTCGTTGGACGGCGGATTGATTTGCGAAAATGTGAAGGTCCTAACTGCAAAATAGCTAGCGCGGCACGCTGGACGATGCGGTTGCTTGCGTGGCCGCCACGTGGCGGTGCAGGGTTGGCGCGGTGCACTGGCTATGCTGTGGGCTGGCCAGCGTGGCGTCGGTGAGCTGGGTCTACGGTACAGTGTTCCCCGGTCTATACCCCTTCGGGGTTTCTTTTAATCTTGGCCATCGGTGTTGAATCGGACGGTCCGGGGAAGGAAGGGGAGATAGGCGCTTGCCGGCATGTACTGGACACGGCGGTGGAGACCCAGTCTGCGGAGGCGCCATGGTCGCTTCACCGAAGCTCGCTCGGATCGGCGTTGCGGTGTACGAGAGGGCAAGGAGAGACCACCAGGAGGTAGCACGTGGTTAGGCTACCCATACCGGACCATCATCATAGGCGGGGAGTGGCCAGGGATGATGGCATGCATGGCCAGCCAGTTCGGTGCGGCGGCGCCATGGAAGCCACGGGGCGAGCTCGTCGGCGCACGCGAGGGTGACCTACCGGTGACTAATCGACGATTGGAGTGTACCGGGAGAAGGCGGAGAACATGAAGAGCTCACTTAGGGGCTTATCGTGGTCGGAGGAGGTTCGGCGGGGAGGAGTCGATGATGGCGGCTTGACAACTTGTGTTGGTGCTCCGGCGTGGATACAGATGCGTAGCAGGGGCGTGATCTGGGGACGGGGAAGCGGTGCGCGGGCTCGCCGTGCCTTGGCGTTGCCGAAGGAGGAAGGGATGGACCCAAGCGATCGGCTCCGAGGTCAGAGAGCTCCCTCTTGAGCTCTGCAATGGTGACACGGTGCTGGTGGTGTTCGCAGTGCCAAGAGGAGGGAGACGGCTTCTGCGGGGTGGCGAAGGCGTGCGCCAAGCTATGGGGGTTGTTAATAGAGCAGAGGAGGGGCTGAGGAGGGCGAGCGGTCAAGGCGTTGGGCTTCCAGCGCCTTCGGCGGATCGGAGCGGCAGTGCCAGCGGGGCACGGTTTGAGCGGCTGTGCGTCTCGTGCGGCGCGCGAAGCGTGGAAGGAAAAGGCCTATCCGGGGGGTGCAGGTGACGCGGCCTGGAGCGGCTCATCCCGGTCGTTGCGGGGCGGCGGCTGTGCGCACGGGCGGGAAAGCGGGCGCGGTTGTTGGCGTTCGGTCAAAGCGGGCGGGCGCGGTTGCAGTCGAGCTGTGGTTCACGAAGGGGATGAGTCTGGCGCATGAGGACCACCTGTCAGCGATGGGAAGGCGCCGACATGTGGGTCCTGGTCGTCATATAGGGAGAGGGGGTGGGCGAGCTTTGGCTTGGGCCGGTGCTTGCCTGCGTCTCGCGGCCTGCGTATCAAGCATTGAATCCAATCAATCACAGATCAATCATTTAGAGTAGAGGTAGCCTAGACATCCAGGAGCTCCATCATCCAAGGGCGTATCTAGAATAGAATTAGAAGAGTCGAGGAAGCTCGGATTCCGGATCTAGTCAGGAGAATCTAGGTAATTAGCCTTGTCTTCTCTCTTGTATCAACATTGTTCTTCTAATTATCTAATTGTCTTCTAGTTCATTATCTTGTGTTCTAATTGTGTTGTAGTTCATCTTCTAATCTCTCTAGTTCATCTCTGTGTTCTAATCTAGTTTTAATTATCTCTCTAGTTCATCTTTGTGTTGTAATCTAGTTCTAATTATCTCTCTAGTTCATCCCTGTGTTCTAATCTACTTCTAATTGTTCATCTAGTTCTTATTCTTCTTCTAGTTCTTGTTCTAGTTGATACATGTCATGACTTGTTACTATTTCGTGTTCATAATTATAATGTTCATCGTCTACTTTGATTATATGTCTAGCATAGCTAGGGTATCTCTATGTTTATGCTCTTGTTCGTATAACGCTCATTCTGTCGATCGCGGGGTGAGTGGTCAACATTATGTAAGCATGGTGCTTATACGTTGTTTACCTGCGAATGCACCCTATATTCCGGGCCAACAAGTGGTAGATCGCGAGGGTGACTTTTATAGCCTTGTTGAGTCCTTTGTAGTCCACTCCCCGAATATAGGGCAAGTAAGACCTGGTCACCCGGAGGTGATAGACTTTGTATCTGATCCTCCATGCGTGATGTCTCCTACGTATAAATATAAGTTATTTTAACCATGATTGCTAAACATAATTGCACTAATTGATGTAGTCTATGACCTATAGTTAGAACCATGTTAGGAAGTTAATCTATCTCTTTCTAGTTTTGGCTACGATCCGACCTTGGGTGAGAATGCTCTGTTGGAACTCTTTTATATGGTTTACTCTATTCCATTACATTTATCTTATTTATCATTCTTGATTGATTCCTGTGTTGAGTATACATCTAGTGGAACTCTTATCATAATCATACATGTGTGTGTCATAGTTGTAGATGTTTATCTCTTGTGACTCGGTTAACTAACGATATGCATTGCTCCATTATAAATGAACGATACCTTGGAAACTCTTTCCATGGTGAAATGCTACAACAGATTTATTTTATCTGTGCGCTTGCGGATAGTCTCATTTCACATCTTATAAGGGCAAGATCATAAATACCATCCACGTCTCTAGTGTTGCTGCTAGTGGTGACAGCCTAGCGTTAAAGGTAATGTTGTTAGTTTTGTCTACCTGCATTTCTAGCGCCGTTATCTAAGTGATGCTAAGAGTTGTCAACAAGCAATTCTGGCGACATTGCCGGGGAACCAAATGTGTGATTCCAAAGCACATTCCCTGATGTTTGGGAAATCCCTTAAGGAAATCCCATTGCCGGAGCCAATCGTTAAGTTATACGAGTTTCTAAGTTAAGGCCAGGAGATAATAGGATATAAGTTGAATACATAGAAAAAATGGTAGACACATGTTTATGATAATCGAGCCACACTATTGATCTTTTCTCAAACAGGCTCACCCTATCCTTTGCCTATTTCTTGAATATCTTATTGCAGGGTGATGTATGACTGTATTTGATCGACCGGAAAACTACGTTGACAATCCTGAAGTTTTTATCCGAAAAGCCAAAGCCAACGCCAAGCTCAGGAAACCACCAACCACGTTGACCGAAGACACTCAGGCAAGAAGCTCAACACCCGTGTTAGAAGACATGGCTAACAAGACTCTCCGTGATTTCTCTGCGCCAACCACTGCCAACATCAGGACTGGACCAGCAGTGAATATCGGAACCGGGGGATTCAAACTCAAGACATCTCTGATCAACATGGTGCAAGCCGACCAGTTTTGTGGGAAAGCACATGAAGATGCAAGTGCCCATCTCCAACACATCCTGGAGATATGCAGCACCTTCACTATCAAGGGAGTCAGTAAGGACGCAATCTACCTCCGCTATTCCCATTCTCACTTTTGGGAAGAGCGAAGCAATGGTTCTACTCCAACAAAGACAAAAACACTACATGGGAGATCTGCTCCACTGCTTTCCTAGCAAAGTTCTTCCCCGTAGGCAAGACGAATGCCCTACGAGTGAAGATTTCAACTTTTCAGCAACAGTATGATGAATCTGTCCCTGAGGCATGGGAACGCTTTCAAGACAACATATCAGAATGCCCACACCACGGGATGGAGAATTGGTTACTTATGCAGACATTCTACCATGGGCTTACTTCGAGTGCCTGTGATAATATTGATGCAGCTGCTAGAGGATAGTTCTTTTCACTCACTATCAAAGAGGCCACTGCTCTCATTGAGAAGATAGCTTCCAACCAAGGATGGAATGAAGAACGCACTCAACCGAAGAAGAAAGGAGGAATGCATCAACTCAAGGAAGTAGACATGCTGTCTGCTCAGATAGACCTACTGATAAAGAAGCTCGACGAACGACACCAAGAGAAGAAGGAAGTCATGCACATCCACGATTCTCGCATGACTTGTGAAGAGTGTGGAGGCACTGGCCACTCAGGAAGCAACTGTCCTGAAGTCCAAGAGGATGTGAACTACATCAACAACAACAACAACTATCGTCCTTAACAAAATCAAGGATGGAATCAGCAACAGAGGCCCAACTACCCAGGTAATCACTCAGGTAACTACCAAGGTAACAATTTCCACCAACCGCCTTTAAGAGAAATGATTATTAATCAAAATAAAGTTATTGATAATATGTCTAGAAAGATAGCTTCCAATGATAAAATACTAGAAACCATTAATAATAGAATGGAAAGCTTTACTTCTGCTATTAAAAATCAGCTTAGCTTTAATAAGATGATAGAATCACAAATTTCTCAGCTAGCCGCTTCTGTACCTGTGATCGAAAAAGGTAAGATTCCGGGGAATCCGGAAGAATTAGAAACTGCAAATCTTGTAGACATTTTCAATGCAGGAGATTACTTCACAGCTCCGCCAAGGCCAAAGTACAGAGGATGGGGAGATGAGAATCTGCCCGAGAAGAAAGGAGATCCAGGAAGACCTGTCATCCCGATCACCATCAGACCCCATACCTTTGACGAAGCCGTCTGTGATCTTGGAGCAAGTGTCAACATTATGCCTAAGGTAATCTATGAGAAAATTCATGGTCAACCATTGTTGTACACAACTATGTGTTTGCAGCTTGCAGATCAGACACTGTGCTACCCCAAGAGAATCCTTGAAGATGTTCAACTACAAGTTGGACACTCTTATGTCCTAGTAGATTTTGTGATAGTGGAAACTGGAGGAGATTAAAGAGCACCCATCATCTTGGGAAGACCATTCCTAAGTACAGCTAAAGCCATCATCTATACCGAAAGCGCCAAGATCTGCTTCACGATCAACAATAGGAAGGAGAGCTTCAGTTTTAAGAATCGCACACTCAAGACTCGTGTACACCCACAGACATTATATGAGTACGAGGATGCACCTGCTGCCCCGAAGAAGAAGAAGAAGAACAACAGTAGAAGGAGGAGGAACAAGACGAAGCCACAAGAGCAAGCATCAATATGGATGGTCAACACTGTTGAACCACCAAAAGACACCACTCAACCTCCACTACGCCTTGAGAAGCTGTACGATACAGGAGTACCTGTCATCGACTGCATGATCAAGGAGAGTACCTTCTACAAAACATTATGTGACATCGGCTCAAGTGTCAACATCACGTCTACGGTATTACAGAGACTCCTGAGCGAAAGAGGCTCTGCTCAGACCCTCGATTACAGAGACTCCCGAGCGAACGAGGCTCTGCTCGGACCCTCGATTACGGAGACTCCTGGGCGAACGAGGCTCTGCTCAGACCCTCAATTATGGAGACTCCCGAAGCGAACGAGGTTCTGCTCGGACCCTCGATTACGGAGACTTCCGAGCGAACGAGGCTCTGCTCGGACCCTCGATTATAGAGTTTCCCTGAGCGAACGAGCCCAGCCTCGAGTAGCATTTGGGGTCCGGTTTTGAAGGTGCCTTCTCGACTTGGTGATCTGGCTTTTGTATGAGCTTTCTTGTGGTGTCCCGCTGTGTTCCTAGGGAACATCCACCCAATCTCTTGGGTCGTGGACATCACGTACATCGATTTTGCTTTTGGGGTGATTTTCTGGGACAAGGGCCATCGTTTCACGAGTTGAAATTTGAGGCTCCCATTCACCCCACCTCTGGTCGTCAATTCGGTCCTTCACTTGATTTCTTGATTATACGCTTTGTCAGAAAGTGTATTCTTCTCGCCTTTTCCACTGTATTTCTTTCTATAGCCTGTAAAATAATAATTCTCCAATACAAGTAAAAATAGGTCAAGGTGATAACATATGTATGTAAGTATGTTTTGTTTTGTCCCTAGTTGGCTTATAAAAGTTGTCGGTAAGCACCGCCAACACATACCACATAACCTTGGCAGGGATTTTCTTCCTGGGACGTTCTTCGCCCTCAATATCGCCAGGGTCATCTCGCCTAATCTTATACCGTGACGCTTTTCATACGGGCATTTATCCAAATTCTCGTAGTTCTTGCCAAACAGGATGCAGTCATTAGGACATATATGTATCTTCTGGATTTCTAATCCCAAAGGACAGATGACCTATTTTGCTTCGTACGTAGCGGCGGACAATTTGTTAGGCTTTGGAAGCATCTTTTTTTATAATATTCAGTAATTGCCCAAATACCTTGTTGGATATACCATTCTGTGTCTTCCATTATAGCAACTCCAGTGTTGTACCTAACTTTTTTTTGCCCATCTCCAGCAGACAGGTATAGTAATTTCTTGTGATCCTCTAGCATACGGTCAAACTTAGCCTTGTCCTTTTTACTTTCACAATCTCTTTGTGCATCATGAATGACATCACCAAGAGCATCATCTTTATTGAGTGTGTCTACCGCCCCTACCTCTTCTTGAGCTTCCCTCATTAGATTATCATCGAAGTCACCGTATTGAGCAATAATTTCGTCAGGGTCCAATTGTTCTTCTTCACCTTCTTCCATCATAATCCCAGTTTCTCCATGCTTAGTCCAACAAATATAGTTGGATATAAAATCCGACATCAACAAGTGTGAGTGAAGACACTTTGAGCTAGAATATTCCTTCAAATTATTATATAGGCTTATGGGCAGTACATGAAACCATCCCGCTTGTTTGCCTCAGCCATTCTTAAGAAATATGGAGAATTAGGTGCATGGCCCTGAAAAAACTGCTCTTTGCTATATGGCCCTTTTTCTTATGAATTTGGTCCAATGCCTCAAAACAAATTTTTTTTGGCTCTATGACCTTCCGTTAGTTTTAGGCAGCTAACGGTGTTAAGTCAGGGATAAAAAGACTATTTTACCCCTAGCAAAAAAATAAAACAGTTTGTTTGTATATACAAAATTTTGGTACATAGTTTGAGTTAATTACGAATACAATTCACAGTACGTACAGTACCAAATTACGAACTGTATTCACTTGTCTTGCAGGAATAATCAATTTTTCATGAAATAAAAGTATCTCAAATGTTAGTTCGGAGTGCACAATTACGACGGGCTCGTCGCACTGATCAAAATGGACCTATCATTTGTTATTTTTGGAGTTTATCTTAAAAAGATACTAAAATAAAAATAAATAATAAATAAAAAATAAAAAAAAATATAAAGAAAAAAAGAAAAAAAAAGAAAGAGTAAACCGTTGGCCGCCTGGGCGCTGACGGCCGCGCAGCCCAGCAGCGCTCGCCAGCGCAGGCCAGGCGGGAGACAGGCGCTGCCGCCTGCAGCAGTGGACCAGGCGGGGGCACAGCAGGGCCCGGGCGCTCGGCGGGAACAGGCTGCAAGCGCGGCGCCAGCAGCAGGCCACAGTCCACGCGCGCGAAGTCAGTAGCTGCGTGATTTTTGGCAAATGATCGACGTTCTGTAGGTCGGTTTCCACCCTCGGGACCTTCCAATTGAAGAGGGAGGACCTCCACTCCCCAAAGGCACCTTGGACTATAAATAGAGGCCTTGTCCCTTCATTCCAAATCTTCTCTACATCATCAAGGCTCCAATTCTTCATCATATTAGTGGTTGTAGTATCCCTCTAGGTGCTTCTCACCTAGTTGTATTTATCAGAAAATAGATAGAGAGGAGAGGGAAGAAGCGGAGGAAGAGTCTGGTCTGTCGGACTCTCCTCAAGTTTTGTACCTCTACGGAGTCGCCTCGTTCGTGAGTAAACTTCAAGTTCTTCTATTGAATTTCTAAGTTCTTTATTTAATCCAAGTTTAGCACTTACTTTATTTTGCTTACGGGATCTCCGCTCGATCGAGTGCTCTAGACCATGGATCCGAACTACAGTAGTAATCGCTAGCATAGACGTGGCGTCTGGGCTAGAGTTTACCTGAGTTTGCGCCCAACCCCACGGATAGTTGTGGTAGCCCCAGAGGTGACAACTCCGACCAGGCCTTTATAGTCCACCACGTTTGGGTTGGTGTTTCCGTAGAGCTTTTGACAGCCTTCTCCCAACTACCTTCATCCTAGTCTTTGTCGAGAGTTGGAAAGACACTACTGCTTCGAAGTAGGCGAGTCTTGTAAGCCTAAACCTTGGTTATCTAGTGATCTTGGAGAAGCCTTAGAAAACCCTCTCTACCTACCAAAAACATCTTATCCTAGACGATCTTGTTCTTCCCTAGACCTCTTCTCGTTCCCTGTGGAAATCGATACCTTGGAATACTCAGGGTTAAAGTTACAGCGGTATCCGTGCGCTTGCGAATTTATCTGTTTGTGTTAATGAATACCAACAAGCTTTCTGGCGCCGTTATCGGGGATAGAGTTTATTTGTAGTCTTGGTAGCGACGTTAGTAAGTGTCAACAAGCTTTCTGGCGCCGTTGCCGTGGAACGGTAGCTGTTCTAGAATCGAACCAAGTCGTTCGTGTATCATTTTTTCCTTTTTTCCTTTTTCCCAACCATATACACCCTACCACTTGGATTCCATGCCTATCTATCAGTTTTCCGCACCAAAGGGGGAGTTCTTAGAGCCACCGCAATCGGCGAAGCCGATCACAGCTTCCGGCTATGAACTCCGTCCTGGCTTTATAGCCATGGTACGGGAGCAACCCTTCTCGGGGCATGAAGCTGAAAATCCTTATACCCACCTTCGGGAATTCGAGCAACTGTGCTCATGCCTATATATTTCTGGCATGTCGCATGAAACCATTAAATGGAAATTGTTTCTGTTCTCCCTTTTGGGTGGAGCAAAACAATGGTATGCTCAGACCGTAGGAGGAGTTAACGGAAATTGGGACGAACTTCGGGACAAATTTTGTCTCCCTTTCTTCCCTATTTTCCGAATTATTGCCCTTCGAATTGAAATTCTTACATTTCAACAAAAGGAGAAGGAGACTCTAGGAGCAGCCTTGGCTAGGTTCACAAATCTCATCAGTGCTGGACCAGACCTTTCTTTGCCTGACCACATGCTTCTCCAACACTTCCATCATGGCCTTAGCAAAGAAGCTGTCCTCCATCTTTATTTATCTTCTGGAGGCTCGTTTGCACACAAAACCATTAGTGAAGGGAAAGCTATTCTTGAGAAAATCCTTGAAAACACCCCTTACACCGGTATTTATGATGAGATTCCTGAAGAAACAATAGAGTCAAGCCCCGACCAACAAGAGGAGACACTCGCAACCGTCTTTGAAATTCTTTCGAATCCCTTGTTTGATTCGGTTGCCACAGAACCTCCCATTGAGGGAACACGCCATATTGTAGAGGATGATGAACCACAACCCTCTTTGTTCCCCTTTAAATTCAAGAATGATCTTTTTGAAGATTTTGGCAACACCTCGAATTTTCCCATCCAAGTGATGCCTCCGACACATTCCTTGACATCTAATGACGATGATGGTCCGCTTAACAAGCCCTTCCTTATGGAACACATCAAAGGGCTCTCGGGCATCATGAGTCATGAATGGTTGGTTGAAACGGAGTTATCCTCTAAGGTAGCCCGAATCATTGCCCCATCAGATGTCTTGTCATGCACCTTAAAGGAAACCACCATAGAGGCTCACTATAGTCCTACTGTTGGAATGAACATCATTTCAAAGGCCTTGGCCAAAGAAATTTGCCCCAATGAATCCTTGATCCCATCTCTTAAGCTTTTATGAATTCCTTTGGGGGTTACTCTTGTGCGGATACATGGGTGTATGTCGGGTCTTGAGATGATGAGTGATTGTCAACTAGTATGATGCGCATGTTCTTTGGCTTGTGTTGTGCAGGTGTCGAGCACAAAGACGGTGATCGAAGGCAAGGTGAAGGTCAATTAGAGACGTGTCATGCCGATGGACCCGGGGCGGTGAAGGGCTGACGTGAGGCTTGGACTGACGGACCGGTGGCCTGAGGATCGGCCGTGGTGGCTGACAGCCTGGGACAGAGACAAGTGAAGACTTGCGGGTGGACGGGGTGCACGGGCGGTGCATCCCTCCACGCCGTCTGTTTGGTGGTTGAGCCACAGAAAAACCACCGAGTGGACGGTTTCCAGGTTTGGGCCTCAAAACCTGGGTGCGGCCGGTTTCCGAGTTTGGGCCACAAAACTCGGGCTAAGGACGGTTTCCAGGTTTGGGCCTCAAAACCTGGGCGCTGGCGGGTTTCTGAGTTTGGGCCTCAAAACTCAGACGATGGACGACACGTTTCCCAGTTTTGGCCTCAAAACCGGGGGAAGGCCCAGGTTTCCCGGTTTCAGCCTCAAAACGAGAGGGAGGTCCGTGAAAAGGACGAGCGGCGCGTTGGCGGCACGTGGCGGCATCAGGTGAGGTCGCGTCGAGGCGAAGCTACCGGATGTGCGGGCGTGGCCGTCGGATCGACTACACTCTCGAGTTGGTTAGAAATACCCTTAGGGTTAGCCTACCCGCTCATTAGCAGTAGGGGTAGAAGGGGAATAATTGTATTAGGTTATATAAGGAGTGGCAACCCCTCCCACCATTCTATCTCAGCCATTGCTATTTTCATTCTAGGACATCCTGCTTCCCATTCCCTGTTGTAGCTACTGAGATCCGCAGAGACGGTGAATCATACCTCTGTGTATTTGGATTTTGCGGAAACGGGACTGGATTCCCGTTGTCTCCTCGTGGGGACGAATTTCGACTGGCAATCGTGGTTGTGATTCACGTTTTGAATTTGTTCTTCGCGTTCTTCATGTTGGAAACACACTTGCCCTACCTCCGCACACATGCAGAGGAGTGGCGAAGGTGGCCAATTGTCAGAACCAAAAGCGAGGGTACAAGGGAAACTGGATTAGTAATGTTGTAGCTCTATTCCCCAAAAAACCGTGTGCATTACACTGTTCATCCCCTGGTATTTATAGGGAATACCAAGGGGCGCTGACCAAATTACAAAAGGGCACAAGAAAGATTCCTTTATGCTGTACAACGGAAGGGCAGAATCGTACAAACACAGACGGTACAGAAACCCTAGTTAGCCCTCCACATGTCCGCCGCCACCCGGCTCGCGCTCACCCTCGCGAGAGCGCGAGGGTTGACCTTCGGCTCGTGAAACCATCCCTCCAGTCACGAGGTTCGCGCCCGCTCACCACCCGTTGAGCCTAAGCCTCCTGGCGAAGGTGTGCGGGACATGCGAGGGTTACTTCCAGTGTCCTTCACGCCTTTTGCCTGCAAGAACTGTTAAACATTCCGAGGGTCAGGCCAGTACTCGAGGGTTAGAAAGGTGACTCGAGGGACTTAACAAAATGATCAAGGGCATTCACGAAGGTGCGCGGGGCGCCCGAGGGTCGTTTCCTGATTCACCCTGCTCGACGTCACTGCCGAGGGTCCCTTCCCCCAACAGTAGCCCCTCGATGGCTTGGATCTAAAAAAGACGATCTTTAGGCCCAAGCAGCGCCTTTGTTTGGAAATGTACAGTGTCCCTCGGCAGCGACGCCCGCGGCTGCTTGTGGGCCGGGTCGTTGTATTTTATTTGTGACGTTGGGGTCCATCTCGTTTTTTGCGCCGTGGTTTTCGGGGTCCGAGCCGATTTTGTCGGGCTGGATGCATCGTGCCTTGGCCTATAAATAGGTGTGGTTGGTGGATGTTTTGAAACTGTGCCATTCTTTTGCTATAGTCGTCCTGCTGCTGCGCTTTGCTTGTTGCGAGGGTTATCTTGTTTTGTTTGCGAAGGTTGGGTGAGTCGCTTGTCGTGCGAAGGTTGTGAGCTGGAGAGATGGCTAGGTTGAAACAGACTTCTCGCGTTGCGTCTCCGACTGCCGTGGATGAGGGCATAACCTTCGAGTTTGGACTTAGTCGAGTCTGCAGTTCGGATCTGGCATCTTATGTCAAGCGAGGTTGGATTGAGGATGGAAAAGCGAGGAGCAGTGCTGGAGAGACTGTTCTGAAGCCGGAGGCTGACGAGGTTGTTTTATTCAAGGAGTTCTTTGCAGCTGGTCTGCGTTTTTCAGCTGCTTCCTTTGTATCTTCTGTTCTGGAGAGGTTCAATTTGAGGTTTCATCAGCTCACACCATCATGCTTCATGAAGCTTTCAGTATATGTGTGGGCATGTCGTTCTCAGGGCGTTGTCCCTCACGTCGAGGGTTTTGTCTGAACTCATCGTGTGCATATGCAGCCTCACAAGATTGTGGATGGCAAAGGTAACACCAGTCTCGGTCAGTTCGCGGTGTACACCTTTTGCCATCGCGCCGGATCGGAGTTGCCGGTGCAAGCTCAGAGGAATAAGTGGGCTAGTGGGTGGCAAGAGTTATGGTTCTACTACAAGCTTAGCGGCGCCACCGAGCTTTGCGGCGAGCTTCCGCCTCTTGGTGACGTAAGTGCCGAAGCCAAAATGAGTGCCGAGGCGCATGCCGCGGTTGATTGTCTGAGGGTGGTTGCGCGTTCTCAGTGTGCTCACGACTTGGTCGAGGAGTATTGTTGTGCTAAAGTGTGGCCCCTTAGCCAGAGACAAGTCTAGTTTGCTATTGAGGATGACCCAAAGTACGAGGGTAGGGGTTTGAAGAAACCTAAGTTGGAGTTGAACAGGGTTTGGGAGGCCGTCCTTAAGAAGTTTCCCAAACGTGAAGATGGTGTCGAAGTAATTTATAAGCGGGTTCAACAGAGAGCGGAGGACCTTGTTGGTAAGCTCTCTACACTAGAAGTTAAGGCTATCCACAGCTCGGTGGGTAGCGGAGGTCGAGTTAACAGACTGTTTGATATGCTTGGGGTTTCGTATCCTGATTGGCCTGCACCTTCAACCGAGGATGCGCCAAAAAAGAGAACGCGCGTCCACGGAGGAGAAGGGGGTTGTCTCACGGCCGAAGAGGGGTCATGGTCGGGGCCGCGGCAGCGCTGGCGGTCGAACCAAAACACTGGCGACGAAGGTTGCTATGGCGTCAGGCGCTGCCGGCACTTCCTCTTCCTCGGCCATCATGCCGGTGACGGGTGGCTGAGGTGTTGCTAAGGTCGGGGGGCGTGTACCGCGCATCGGCGGGATTGGAGCTTTGATCCAGATATCTGATGACGAAGTTTCCTCCGATGAAGATGAAAAGGAGGAGGAGACAGAGGCAGAGAAAGAGGCCGGCACTGAGGATGATTCTACTGAAGAAACTAGTGACACCTCTGGCAACGAGGGCGACACAGACGAAAAGTGTCCATTGATGATGACCTTGGTAAAGCGATAGTCTCGTCGAGCGCTGACGTTGAAGCTGCTCGAAGCATTGACGAGATCATGCGGGACCTTGAGCCTGAGAGCCCTGAGCGAGGGTTAGTGCCCGAGTTCGCGGGGTCACACATTTGGGTTGATGGTTTTGAGGTGAGGGGTGAGCTTGAATCAGAAAGGAACCCTGGTAAAAGGCCATATGGCGAAGCTAGCCGGTCCAGCCTTCCTTACTTTGCCAAGAAGGTTGGAGTTTCGGATCCGGCGACGAAGCTTTTCACGAGTCCAAACCTTCGAGAGTGCCATTTGCAATGCGCTCTGGAGGAAAGGCGTTTTCTTGGACGAGTGTTTGGTTGGGTTTGTGTGCCGGAAGCCAAGCTTCGATTAGTCAACCAGCCCTTGGATGAGCTTCACAATGATATTGACGTTAAGTTGGCTGAGTTGATGCTTCTCAGTCGCTCTGCGCGCCGAAGGGCTGGTATAAACGATGATTTTTTAAGGAGACGGTTGGCCGAGGTTGAGAAAGAAAACAAAGACCTTCGGCGCAGTTTAGAGAACAAAGAAATCGAGCTTAAAGGAGCTCTTGAGAAAGTTAAGAAAACCCGAGAGGAAGCACAGGGGGTCGCAAACTGTAATGTTGAACTGTTGGCATCTTGTCGTGATAAGGACAAAGACTTGGTCTCTGCAAGGAGTCGTATAAATGAGCTGACCTCGGAGTTGGCTTCTCGGTCAGAGGCATGGCAAAGGAGCATGGTGAAGATTAAGGACAAGGTTGACGTCTGCTTGACTGAAGTCGGCGGCTCTGCTGGGGAGCCACTATCTGCTGATAACGCCGAGGCTTTCGAAGGTTGGCTGACTAATGAGCTTGACGTTTTCAGCTCATTGGTTGGTAATGCAGCTGACTTTGGGGGCTATGCCGGAGCTTTGGCCATGGCGGGTACTCTTCGCCAAGCTGATTGTGATCATCTTCATAAGGTGAAGAGGCCGAGCCATGTATTTCCAACAGTTGATGATGTGCGGGCTATGAAGATAAACGATGCGGAGGTTTGCAACTGCGCCATGCGTTTGCTGCGAAGATTTTGGATAGCTGGCGGAGGTCGAGTCCTAGCTTTCGAGGAGGCTGCCGAAGCTACACGTTAGGTTTGTGGTATTGGTGTAAAGTTGGTTTTTGAGTTTATTTAAGTGGGAAGTGTTGGCATTCACCTCTGTGTCCCCCTCCCCGTTTTTTCTTTGTAGGCTCGGAGGGACGCGATGCCTTCGCCGTCTGCGACTGATGATGCTGCTGGTTGCTCCAAAGCCGCACCTGCGCACGGCTCCGTGGACGTTCCTTCGACTGAAGAGGTTCCCTTGGCTGAGGAGGCCCCTGCCACTATGGTGTCTATTGTTGAGGAAACAGCTGAAGTTGAAGCTACTGCTGCTGACCAGGCGATGGTGGGGGCTGCTACTACTGGCGAGGCTACTGCTACCGGCGAGGCTGCAGCGGAGGAAAGTGAGGATGCCGAGCAGGTGTGAGCTGATGGGGACGATTGTAAAAGAAGGTCATTTTGTAACTTTTTTGCGAGGGGAGCGTGCTGATGTAAAACACTAAGAATTTGTTTGTCTATTTGACGATGCAGGTTCCTGATGGAACCGTGTTTGAGGTGTTTGATGTGACGCCTGTCACGTTAAATTATCAGGATACTTTTATAACTGGTGAATCATGGGCTCGAGCTAAATTCAAACACCCTTCGCTATCCTTTGAGCGTTTTTGGTGGTCTAAGGTGCGAAGGTACGATCTAAAGAACAGTCGAGCGAGCTGTTTTTGGCGTGACACGGACTATACCGATCGGCAAGCTACGCGTTTTTTGTTTGGTTCTTCTTCACAGCCTGTTGTTGAAGATGATATTGATGAGAACACGGCTTTGGATTTTTTGTTTGGACGTAGCAATCTTGATCTGGGTCCGGATGGTTCCCTTGTAGTTCTGAAGGAGGAGACTTCGGAGATTGGTGACATAGGTCGTAGATATATGTACAGGGCGAGGGTGTTGTCCGGTGAACTGCCCATTGTTCCTGCGGCTCCTTTGCTATGGGGACCTATTGTCCTGATTGAGATTGGAATTGAAGGTGGGTACGAGGGTTGTGAAGATGTAAACTTGATTGAGGGTGGTGATGGATCCTTGTAATTTTATGATTTCTGGTGAGTATGTAACATATTGTGGATGATTTGTATTTAAACGAAAAAGTTCTTAGATTGTTTTGTGCAGATGCGATTCATTTTTGTAATTTGAGGAAGAAAGACATTTGACCCTCGCTGTTAATTGGCTAGGCTTGTTTTTCGTTTGTGTATGATAATTGTTTGTGTAAGCTATTTTGGAAAATGACGACGTTCCCCTTTTCTTTTTAGCGATGCTTGATTTCTGCTCAAGAGAGATGTTTGGTAAAACAGCGACGCCCCCTTTTATTTTTAGCGAGGCTCGCTTTTCGTTTAAGAGAGATGTTTGGTAAAACAGCGACGCCCCCTTTTATTTTTAGCGAGGCTCGCTTTTCGTTTAAGAGAGATGTTTGGTAAAACAGCAACGCCCCCTTTTATTTTTAGCGAGGCTCGCTTTTTCGTTTAAGAGAGATGTTTGGTAAAACAGCGACGCCCCCTTTTCTTTTTAGCGAGGCTCGCTTTTTGTTTAAGAGAGATTTTTGGTAAAAACAGCGACGCCCCCTTTTCTTTTTAGCGAGTGGAGGTGATGTTTGCCTTTGATCCTCCGGCCTGTCTTGCGAGGTTGTTCGACTTTTTTATGCTTCGCGCCTCCCCTTGTATGAGGTGGAGGTGAAGTTTGCTTTGCAAGCCCCTGGCGTGTCTTGCGAGGGTGCTCGACTTTTTTATGCTTCGCGCCTCCCCTTGTATGAGGTGGAGGTGAAGTTTGCTTTGCGAGCCACTGGCGTGTCATGCGAGGGTGCTCGACTTTTTTATTCTTCGCGCCTCCCCTTGTATGAGGTGGAGGTGAAGTTTGCTTTGTAAGCCCCTGGCGTGTCTTGCGAAGGTGCTTGACTTTTTTGGACTTCGCGCCTCTCCTTTTCTTAGGTGTAGGTGAAGTTTGCTTTGCGAGCCCCTGGCGTTTTTTGCGAGGGTGCTCGACTTTTTTGGACTTCGCGCCTCCCCTTGTCTTAGGTGGAGGTGAAGTTTGCTTTGCGAGCCCCTGGCATTTTTTGCGAGGGTACTCGACTTTTTTGGAATTCGCGCCTCCCCTTGTCTTAGGTGGAGGTGAAGTTTGCTTTTCCCAAGTTTGTTTCAAAAAAAACTTGTGTTTCGAAGCAATCTTCAAGGGTATTCATCGATTATAAGCGCTCTTGGATAAGAGCTGATTTTATCGATGTTTATGGAAAACTGAAAAAGGACTTTAGAGTCTTGTTTTTTCGGGGGTTGATGCCTTTATTAAGGACTTGGAAACTGCCTCGTTAAAAATCCTTACGCCCCTTCGTAAGGAAAAAGAGTGCAGCTCCTTTGTTTTAGTTACAAACATGGTAATGAAATAGACGAAAAGGAAAAAGTAAGATTACATGTTGCGAGAGCTCGCTAAGTCTCCGTTATGGGTAATATTTGCGAAGGTCGTCAACATTCCAGGTGTGAGGCAGGCAGTTTCCTTCGCTGTCAGAGAGGTGATAGGACCCAGGACGATTGCATTCTACTATCAGGTAAGGTCCCATCCATTTTGGCTGAAATTTTCCCGCCATGTTGGCGTTTTGTTTCCAAATGAGGACGAGGTCACCCTTCTTCAAATCTTTGATTCTCACCTTTTTGTCCCTCCATTTTTTGGTTTCTTCTTGATACTTGCGAAGGTTGTGCACTGCGTTGCATCTCATTTCCTCGAGTAAATCTTTATCAAGCAGCTGGTTTTGTTCATCTGATTCGAGGGTTGTTCTGAGAGAGCCATATTTCAATTCTTCTGGTAACACAGCTTCTTCCCCGAATAGGAGCCTAAAGGGTGTAAATTTGGTAGCTCTGCATTCCAAAGTGTTATGAGACCAGGTGACCGAGGTTAGCTCTTCCGCCCACTTTCCCTTGGGCCTGCGTTGTAGTTTTTTGGATATAGCTTGGAAAATTGTTGCATTAGCTCTTTCAACTAGGCCATTGGATTGATGGTGTCGGACTGAGGCGAAGCACAAGATTGTTCCAATTTGAGTGCAGAATTCTTTGAAGACTTCGTTGTCAAACTGAGTACCGTTGTCGACGGTTAGGTGTTTGGGAACTCTGAATCGACAAACTATTTGCTGCCAGAAAAACCTTTTGACGGCTAGAGAGGTGATGGAAACCAACGGTCGAGTTTCGATTCATTTTGTGAAGTATTCCACAGCTACCACTGCGTAGCGAAGGTTTCCTGGAGCTGTTGGTAGTGGACCGACGAGGTCCATTGCCCATCTTTGTAGGGGCCATGTTGGGCATATCAGAGTTGTTGGGGCACCTGGGGCATTTTGCGTTTTTGCTGTTAGTTGGCATCCCTCGCAGTGCTTGACAATGTCTTCTGCATCTCGTAATGCGGTAGGCCAAAAGAAGCCTTGGCGGTAAGCTTTCCCAACTAGCGCCCTTGGGCCGTTATGGGAGCCACAGATACCTTCGTGAATGAGTTTGAGTATGTCCTTTCCTTGGTCCTGTGACACGCATTTTAGCCATGGAGAGGTCACCGAGGCTTTGAACAAAGTTTCTTCCACAATTTTGTACCCTCGGGCTCTTTGGCTGAGTCTGTTTTCTTCTTCTTTGGAATCAGGCTCGTGCAACCCGTTGATATAGGCCATGATTGGGGCTCTCCAATCTTCGCTCTGAATTGCATTGATCAGCTTCGCTGTTTTGTCAGTGGCTTCGATGGCTGACTGTGTTGTTGCTTCATAGAAGACGTCTGGCGGCAGCTGTAGTTGTTGCGCTGCTGCTTTTGCCAGGTTGTCTGCCTCGCTATTCTCAGATCTCGGTATTGCTTTTACTGTTATGCCGAGGAAGAAAGATTCTAACCTTCGAACATATTGTAAGTATTTTTGCAGCTCTGCATCTTTTGCTTTGTAATTTTTCTCAATGTGACCCGCAATGACTTGGGAATCTGTGTTGATGACCGCCCTTCGGACTGATAACGCTCGAAGCCTTGAAATCGCCAGTATTACAGCTTCATATTCTGCGGAATTGTTTGTGCATTTGAAGTTGAGTCTCTTTGCGTAGCGTAGCCTCGACCCAGATGGCGAAACTAGGATAGCCGAGGCTCCTGCTCCAGCTGCTCCCCAGGCTCTGTCGACGTACACCGTCCAAAATGGATCTGTTTCGGCTCTGTCTCCGCGGGGGTCTGGAGTCCATTCGACTATGAAGTCTGCTAGGGCCTGTGATTTGATCTCTGTTCTTCCAACTAAGGTAGTGGTGTAGCTGTTCAATTCGACTGCCCATTTTTCTATTCTATCGACTGCCTCATTGTTCTTGAAAATGTTTTCGAGGGGGTATGCTGAGGGTACTTGGATCTCATGTGCCTGAAAATAGTGTTTTAATTTTCTTGACGCCAGGACCACTGCGTATGCAACCTTCCCGAGCTCTGAGTAGTTTCGCTTGGGACCCTCGAGGGTTTCTGAGACATAGTATATTGGGGCCTGCCTGGTTCTGTTATTTTCGTGCAGCTCTTTGATCAGTACTGCGCTGGCTACATGAGGCGAGGCTGCGACGTACAGCAGTAGCAGGTCCCCTTTGCTAGGGCTGGTCAGGACGGTCAAGCCGGAGAGATACTTTTTCAGATCCTCGAAAGCTTTCTGCTGCCGAGGTCCCCAATTGAATGGAGCAGTGCTTCTCAAAGTTTCGAAGAAAGGTAACCCTCGCTCAACTGATCTAGAAATGAATCTGCTGAGTGCTACTAAGAGGCCTGACAAACGCTGAGCTATTTTTTTTGTTGTCGGGGGTTCCATGTTGATGATGGCGTCAATTTTCTCGGGGTTTGCTTCAATTCCTCTTGCTGAGACGATGCAACCTAGAAGTTTTCCTTTGCTTACCCCAAAAACACATTTGTCGGGGTTTAGTTTTAATCCGGCTGACCGAAGGTTGTTGAACACTCTTGCCAAGTCTGAAATGTGGTTTTCTTTTTGTCCGCTTTGAACAATCAAATCATTAACGTAAGCAGAGATGGCATGTTCATCTTTGAAAAATTCGGATGTCATGCGGGCGAAGGTAGATCCTGCGTTTCTCAAGCCTTCTGCCATTCTTCAAAAACAAAAAGTGCCCGAAGGTGTGATGAAGCTTGTTTTTTCCTCATCTTCTTCATGCATCCAGATTTGATGGTACCCCGAGAAACAGTCGAGGAGAGAAAGCATTTGGCAACCAGCTGCTCTGTCAACCAAGGTGCTTATGTTTGGTAGAGGAAAATCATCCTTCGGGCAAGCTTTGTTCAAGCATGTGAAATCTACACACATTTGCCACTTCTTGTTCTTTTTCTGGACTAGGACCACATTTGAAAGCCATGTTGGGTATTTGACTGGGCGGATGACCCCTGCATCCAAGAGTCTTTTTACTTCTGCCCTCGCTGCCTCTTTCCTTTCTTCTGACATTTTGCGAAGCTTTTGCTTGACTGGGCGATAACCTTGCTTTATGTTTAGGCTATGCTCGATCAAAGTTCTGTTTACTCCCTTGAGGTCCTCCGCAGACCAAGCGAAGGTGTTAGAGTTTTCTTTGAGGAAACGAATGAGGTTATTTTCTGACTGGGGGTCTAAGTTGGCTGAGATGAATACTTTTCTTTTGGAGTTGCCTTCAAAGAGTTGGACTTGTTTGGTTTCTTCTTTGGGTAATGCTCTTTTTTGGTCGTTGATTGCTTCACCTTCGCTATGGTGCTTTGGTATTTGATGGTTTGTTAAATTGTGCACATTGTGTTGCCCAGGTGCTATTGTTCCTTCTGCGGCTCTTGCGACGTCTTGATCTCCATATACTGCAACGACCCCCTTTAGAGCAGGAAGCTTCATGTAGAGGTATGCAGGATGGATGATAGCGTTGAATGCATTGGTGACCCCTCGACCATATATAGCATTGTAAGGATAGAACATGTCAACCATGTCGAAGGTTATGTGCTCTGTTATGCAGTTCACTTGATCTCCGAAGGTTATGGGTAAAGAGATTTTTCTGATGGCTCTTACTTGCTGGCCACCGAAACCGTATAGGGGGTTACCGGCGGGTTGCAAGAGGTTTCTGTCAAGTTTCATGCTGTCGAAGGTTGTGGCGAACAAGATGTCTGCAGAGCTTCCTGTATCGACCAGGATTTTGGTGACTGTCCACCCTGCTAGGTTAGTTTCGATCACCATAGCGTCAGTGTGAGGGTAATCCCTTAACTTCATGTCACTAGAATCGAAGGTTATTGGGATGTGAGACCATCGACCAAATTTGTGCGGTCCTTCAGCGACTACATGGTGTACTCTTCTAGCGTGTTCTTTCCTTTGCCTCTTGTTGCCATGATCTTCGTTGGAGCCTCCGGTGATAGCTAGTATCACACCGAAGGTTGATGTTGGGTTATTGATAGTTGTCTGGGTTTGAGCTTCAGATTTGATAGGTTGGGGGGCTGGCAACGCTGGTATTGGTGGCGGTGGTGGTAGAGTATTGTTCACTTGTTTGTTGGTTTGGGTTTGGGTTTGAGGGGTTGTTGGGAAAGTGACGGTGTATGGTACGTTTTGGCGTTGAGGGATGGTGGTTGGCTGATAGGAAGCGTGGTTATAGTGCAGGTGATGTGCGTAGAATGGTTGGTGTGACGGTAGGCCGTAGTTTACAGGGGTGTAGTGGTATGGAGAATTGGTTGGGTTGAAGTTTGGCTTTCTGGTATGATTGATGGTTCGGTTTTCTGCCGATACGGCTCTTTTGGATTCTTGGTACTCTTTTCCCTTGGCAAAGCACTCGCATTGTTTTGTGGTGTGCCCTTTGCCTGGACCACAAAAATGACAGTACATTTTCGCGGGATCTTTCTGTTGGTTTCGTTGGTCTGGCGGGGTGGAAATCCTTGTGGATTTTGGTTTCCCGAAGGCTGAGTGCCCCTTCTTTAGTCTTCAAATGGGCATGCCTTGTTTATTGCGCCAATGTTGCTTTGATCTTGGCGAGGGTTGTTTTCTCTCGCTTGAGGCCTCGGCTGCTGTTTCTGTTGTGACCTTCGAGCGTCGGACTTTGCCCGGAAGTCCATGTCCGTTGTACAGTATCTTTCCATTGTATCATGAAGCTCTTCGATTGTGTTTGCTGGTATCCTGGCAAACTTTGAGGAACATGGGCCTGGACGCAGGCCGCTGACTGCAGCGAGGATCACGGCCTCATCGGATATACCCGAAGTTCTTGCTCTGATCTGGATGAACCTTCGCCAGTAGTCTTGCAGTGCTTCACGCTCTTCTTGTTTACAGTTGAACAACTCGATGGGGTTTGATGGGGCTGTTGTGATGCCCTTGAAGTTTGTGCAGAGTCTGTCTCTGAGGTTGGCCCAGGAATCCACAGTTCCGGGGCGAAGGTTGTTGTACCAAGTCTGCGCAATGTCACGAAGGATGATTACAAAAGACTTTGTCATTGTTGATTCATCTCCCCCTGCTGCGGCGACTGCCGCTTCATAGCTCATAATGAATTGGCGAGGGTCAGAAAGACCGTCATAACGGGGCAAATTTTGTGGGTTGTAGCACGGTGGCCAGGGTTGGGTTTGCAAAATCTGGGAGAGTGGTGATCTTGGGTTATAGGGCATTTGGTGTTGTTGGGCCCTCCGCTGGTTGCGAAGGTTTGGCTCTCTCTCGTCTGGGTAAAGCTGGCGAAAAAATGGTGGTGGTGGGGGTGGTGGAGGCTGACGGGCATTGCCCTGATCCTGCCCATCATTCCCCTCCTGGAGTGGTGGCATTTTCCTGTCATTCCAACCCTCGGCTTCAACTTCAGCTGCCGCGAGGGACTCCTCCATCCAGCGAAGCTATTCCCTTGCTTTGTCCGCTTTTTGCCTGATGGCGCGCAGCCAGTTATGCCTTTCAAGCTGGTCTAAGCGCCTTTTCTTTTCTTGCAATTCGGCTTGAAGTCTGTCCAAAGCCTCGAGGCCCAACTCTTCTTCATCTCCTCTTCCATCTTCTCCGGAGGTGTGCGGGTGCGGCTGTGATACTAGCCGAGTGTGAGGGCCCGGGACCTCTATTCCTGGGGTAACTTCTTCTTCCCCTGAGGGTTCCACATTTTCTGCCACGGTTTGAACCGTCACCGTGGCCTCTCTGGTCGTGCGATGGTCTCTGGTTGAGGATGCTCTTCTGTTTCTGGCCATTATGAACTCCGATCCCCACGGTCTGTGCCAAACTGTTGGAAACACACTTGCCCTACCTCCGCACATGTGCAGAGGAGTGGCGAAGGTGGCCAATCATCAGAACCAAAAGCGAGGGTACAAGGGAAACTGGATTAGTAATGTTGTAGCTCTATTCCCCAAAAAACCGTGTGCATTACACTGTTCATCCCCTGATATTTATAGAGAATACCAAGGGGCGCTGATCAAATTACAAAAGGGCACAAGAAAGATTCCTTTACGCTGTACAACGGAAGGGCAGAATCGTACAAACACAGACGGTACAGAAACCCTAGTTAGCCCTCCACATGTCCGCCACCACCCGGCTCGTGCTCACCCTCGCGAGAGCGCGAGGGTTGACCTTCGGCTCATGAAACCATCCCTCCAGTCACGAGGTCCGCGCACGCTCGCCACCCGTTGAGCCTAAGCCTCCTGGCGAAGGTGTGCGGGACACGCGAGGGTTGCTTCCAGTGTCCTTCATGCCTTTTGCCTACAAGAACTGTTAAACATTCCGAGGGTTGGGCCAGTACTCGAGGGTTAGAAAGGTGACTCGAGGGACTTAACAAAATGATCAAGGGCATTCACGAAGGTGCACGGGGCGCCTGAGGGTCGTTTCCTGATTCAGCCTGCTCGACGTCACTGCCGAGGGTCCCTTCCCCCAACACTTCATTTCTCCATGATTTTCCCGTCACTCGATCTCCCTCCTCGCTACGTCTTTTCCGAATCCACTTGAATCCACTTGTTCTTTGATGTGAGGAGAACATTTCCACCAAAGGAATTCATCTCAATCCTCACGAACAAGTAGATCGAGTCGATTCAAGTTTCGTGGCGCTTTTTCGGTTCTTGCACCTTCCCTTTCGCTTTCCCGGAGTTTGAGTTGATTTGAGCGGATGATTTCTTGGGGATAGTCTTCCAACTACCTCGTGATCATCTTCTCCAATTTTGGAATCAAGGGATTTTGATTTGGATCGGATTTGAGAAGATTTGATGAGAAGGCGATCAAAATCGCCCTCTCTGGGTGTTGGCGGACAGTCCGCGCATCGGGGAGGCGGCCGGAGTAGTGGTCGTGCTTCTCAGCACTTTTGTCTTGGGTGACCGGCGAACAGTCCGCCGTTGACTTGCTCGAACTGTCCGGGCCCGAGCAGGGGGCTTTTAGCAGCTGTGTTGTTTCTTGTTTTTGGCCAGCGGACAGTCTGCCAGGGGACCGCGGACAGTTCGCCCCTGGCGCGGACAGTCCGGGACTGGGAGTCCAGACAGTTCGGGAATCCGCAGTCAAGCACTGTTTAGTGTGTTTGCTCTCCCGGCTTTTCCACTTTGTTTTCGGACTTCTTGTTTGCTCCTAGAGTTCACTAGGAACCATTTTAGGTATCTTTGCTACTTGTTAGCATAGGTATTTGGAGATTTCATGACATAGCCTTCCATCTACGTTTGGGAGTCGGTTTTTAGTGTAGAACTTGAGTCGGAGTTTTCGGTGTTTGGCTTGCTCTTGTTTGTTGGTGCCTAGCTATGATCCTAGGGATCATCCACCCTCTTCCAAGGGTCGTGGGAATCATGTTTGCACAAGAAGATTTTGGGGTTGATTTGTGGGAGAAAGGCCAAAGTGTCGAAAGAAATTTTTAGGCTCCCATTCACCCCCCCCCTCTGGTCGCTTTCTAGTAGCGTTCTCGGTCCTTCAATTGGTATCGGAGCGGGTTGAGGATCTTCCACCTTAGCCGGTTCCAGATCCACATAAGGCGACATGGATCGCGGCATCGGCAAACCGCCATTTTTTGATGGGACGAACTATGCGTATTGGAAGATACGCATGTCGGCCTATCTTCAGAGTATGGGTGCTTCTATTTGGGATATTTGCAACTCTGCAGATTACGTGGTCTTGGCTGCTCGTGTGACTCAACATCAGATCGATGAGCACGATGCCAATAGCCGAGCCCGTAATGCTCTTTTCTCCTGTTTGAGCATGTCTGAGTTTGATCGTGTTTCTCACCTCGCTACGGCTCGGGAGATTTGGGCTACTCTCATGCGTTTTCATGAGGGAACCACTCAAGTCAAAACCCGTCTCTATGAGTCGCACAAGCGAGAGTATGAGAACTTTCGACACATGCCTGGCGAGTGCATAGAAAGTTTATTCGCTCGCTTTCAGGTGATTGTCAACAGGATGAGAGCTAATAAGGAGTTGTTGCCTTTCGACGATCATGAGAGAGCTCTCAAGCTACTCCATACTCTTGATCGGTCGGTGTGGGATTCCAAGGTTCAGGCGATCATCGAATCGCCTAACTATGAGACTCTCACCTGTGACAAGCTCTTTAGTAAGCTCAAGTCCAGTGAGATTGACGCCATGGCGAGGGCTTCTTATGAAAATCCTTCTGGCCCGTCGATGGCTTTGGTTTCTGGCTCTTCTGCTAACCCCTCTGGAGGTTTTGCTTCGTCCTCTCTTCTTTCTGTCACAGAGGAGCAGCTGGAGTTCATGGCGGATGACGAGTTGGCTCTGTTAGCATACTATCGGCTCAAAAATCAACCTAGACACCACGTCTAATTTGATGTAGGAAGGCATTTTAACTTAATTGCTTAAATTAAAAGCCTTTGAAAGCAAGATCACCACTCCTAAACTAGGCACCATGCTTAATTTAAGAGATGTATGAAAATACTCCAAACCTAAACATATAATATAATGAATGAGGGTAGCATGAAAGTATTATAGAGATTTATTCAGATGGTGAAGAAAGAGTATATGAACATATCCTAAAGGTAGGGACAACCAACATAGCAACATGGCAAGAGATGTTCTTACGAAGTGTATCCCCCAAACTTGGTATTTGTATAAATCAAGATTGGCTGAATGTAATTCAATGTTGCATGATGATTGGTGGGACATACCTTATGTTTGTTGTTCCTTTGTTCTTTTCTGCTCCAGACCTAGGAAGGTTAGTGACAAAATACCCGAAGGAATATTTTCACAATTATATTCTCATTTAAAGGACAGTGCAGCAGAAAGGTAGGCATAGCTCATAACCAGGTATTATGATGGGGTATAAGGATTCTATTGGTCATAGCTTGCTCATGGGGTAGTGATAGATAAGAGTGGAATTCAAAAACAACATTCATAAGAATGAAAACAAAAATAATGAAAAGACTGGGATAAAAAGGAAAAAGATAAAAGTATGATTACAAGGTTAAACTAAGACTTAAGATGGTCTACCGTTCCCCGGCAACGGCGTCAGAAATCCTTGTTGGTATAAATTAATGCACACTATACTTTATCCGCAAGCGCACAGATAAGATCTACCGATGTAGCACTTCACCGGAGTAACCCAGTTTTAAAATCGAACCCAAAGGAACGGATAGTGTTAAGCCTTAAAGTCTATCCCCTGAGTAGCTAACAAGGACGGAGAATCTAGAAGTATAGAGGGGATCATTAAGGTTGTCTAATTCCAATTTAAGAGTGATATGTTTATATTATTCTTAGTGGGGAAGTTGCCATAAAAGGTCACAAACAGAGTATGAGTCTTTTATGCAAATGTATAATCCTACCGAGCCTACACACGGGTAAGTGGACTATAGAAGAATCAACAAGGCTATAAGAGTCACCCTTGCGAACAACCACTACTACCGGCGTTATAGGAGGCATTTATGAGCTATCAAGTCTAAGCACCACGCTTACACTATCCAACTACTCTAACTCTAGAGCAACTTAGAATTAAAGTACTCAAAAGAGAGTCATAAACCTTAAGAATAATAAAAACAATAACTCAAACTTAAATATAGACGTTGATTACCGAAACAATCACTGAAGCAAGTTGAAAATGAACTTGAATCCGCAGGTACAAGATGAAGAAGTTGATCCGATAGGCCGGACCTCCTTCTTGATCTCTTCCTCTCTCTCTCTCTCTTCTAGTTCTAATATAAGACTAGGTTCTAAACCTAACTAGAGGGGTAACTAGTCTTCTACTTGATAGCTGGCTCTTGATTACAACTAGATGAACTAGATCTAATTCTAGATGAACTAGAAGAGATTCATCTAGAGGGACCTCTACTTCTAATTAAAACCCTAGTTTCTGATGTGGAGATGAATAATGAAGATGGAGATGCCTGGAGAGGGGGGTCTGGGGCTGCTTATATAGCCCTGAGGGATCAACCGCAGCCGTTAGATCAAACCGACTTAAGGTATGGCCAAGATGAGTCCTAGAGGTCGGTGAAGGAAGCTTGCAGAAGACGGAAGCCAGCGGGCCCGGGGGGAGACCGACCGGTCTCATGGTGGGACCGGTCGGTCCCACCTGTCATCCTCACGTGGTGGTGGACCTCCTGGTGTCTTCTGGTGTCCTTTGGAGTCTTCTAGAAACTTCCTGACGTGGCGGTTGCGTTATCTCCTGTCGGTTTCCTTCTAGGGGAAGCAATCAGCGCTGGTTTCCTGGTTTAGTCCCTGCAGAATCATAATTCACCAAAACTCGTGGAATATTGTCAATTAAAACCCTAAACCTTTGTTGGTGATTGAATTCATGCCCTTTTCATATTTATTTATCCTTTAATTTTGATAGATAACCAGTGTCAACAATTCCCCCAAGCTTACCCATTGCTAGTCCCTTAGCAAAACCAAGAATTAACAATGGATCAGGAGTTGCTACAATATATTCACTTCTAACAAGTATACCTGCTGTTAAACAAAAGTTCTCCGAAACATATCATGTTATTCTTCATGGGGCTTATTACTTTTACCTTAGATCTTAAATAATTGAGAGATTGAACGATCAAATCAAGCACTATGTCTCTAGTTCTTTCACTTCACCTTTATCCCGGAGTTTTAATTAATTTTCAAAAGCATTAATACATATGTTGTCAAATTAAACAATGGATCCAAGGAGAAAGTCAACCAACCATTGAATCAAGAAGTGCATGTGTATGGAACATGGAGTCGGATGCTCTTTTGAATATATTCACTCCCTTCGGTCTATCAGAGACATATGGCTATCAGGCTAATTCTACTGTCGGGCACGTGCCCATTTTTTCTGATTTTTTTCTTCGAGGTTCCGGACACTTGTCCCTTTTTATTTCCTCGGGATCTATCTTTTTGAGGTTTCGGACACTTGTCCCTTTTTATTTCCTCAGATCTTTCCTTCTTTTTTTTCTTTTCTCTTTCTTTTCTCTTTTTTTAATAGCCACATGCTTCCAACAAACTTATAAGAGGGTAGCAACAGATAATTATGAGCATTTATGCGGAAGATGGATGCAATGTGTAAGTGATCTCAATTCAATGGCAAGATAACATCTCACAGGGTCACAAAGCTTAATTTAACTCAATGCAATTATTAGTCATATTCATATTTAGAAATCTCCGGAACTTTAGTGTTGTTTAGAGCAAGATAATAGCAGCTCCGATCATCACATGTCATATCCCAATTATCTGGACCTTAGATTAAGTATTTGCCAACCATGCATTTAATTTTATTTTAAGGCATCATTATTAATGAGGAGAACTCATGCTTTGAAGGCTAGGTACTTGAAAGAAATTAGATAGAGCAACTATTCATCATTTCCAGGCAAAAGATTAGAGAGAGAGGGTTCTTCTTTTATTATTAACTTCTTAAAACAATCTAAGCAAACTTTTAACATAGTATTTATTTAACCTAACACACTTTATTATAAATAACTAAGATAATGAATAAGACATACCTGGATCACGAAGATAACGGGGGTGCGTCTCCCCCAAGCTGGTTCCCTTAATAGCGTTGAGCCTTCATGTGCCCATATATTTTTGTCTCTCTTTTTTTTAATTAATGGTGAGCCTTCATGTGCTCACATATTTTTTTGTGTTTTCATTTTTAAGAGTGAGCCTTCATGTGCTCACATATTTTTGGTGTTTTGAATTTATTTATAGAATACAAAACTTAAGAGGTAAAAGATACTTACTTGGATACATGGGGTTGCCTTCCCCCAAGCTGAATGTTGACGTAGTCGTTCGATCTTGCAATGTAGCAGACTGGCAGTGGATATGTCCTTCCTCTATTAGAGCTTTGATTGATGTCGATGGTTGTTGAAACATTGCTCCAGTAGTGGATGGAACATTCACTTGCTTGTCAGCTTTTCTTGGCCTTTCAAATCCTGTGAAACTCAAATAGACAACAAAACTTGTGGAACAGATTAAGCATTAGCGGTTGGCCACTCAACCCTTAGTTGTCCAGAATTTCAGTAAGATCTATTTCTCAATATTTTTATATTTTTTTGATGCAAGAAAAAATGCAACATGATGAATGTATGCATATTTATTTTTAGTATTATTATTAATATTATTATTATTATTATTATTATATATTTTTTTATGCCACCACGGTGAACATTCTTGTGGGTTTTTACACGCCATAGAATTGTTCACATGGGGCTTCATGGTTTATGATGTAGTGTAACAAATGCAATATTTTTATTTTCTTTTCTAATGCAATGCAGAAATTAAAATGTTTGTGAATTAAATATGATGATGCAATGATTAAATATGATGATGCAATAAATAACTAAGAATTAAATATGAGAAATATGCAGGAAAATAAATATGAGGATAACTACCGATTTTTATCTTTTGGCGAAGGTTCGGATATTTAGGTCCGACGAACCGGACCTTCCCTTGGTTTAGACCTCCCAAGGTATGCCAGACGTTTGGAAAGTTGTTATTGATTGTACCTCTGAGGTGCAGACTTTTTCATACTTTCTTGGTCTGAGTCTTCACTTCCTGTGGTTCACTGTCTTGAGGTTTTTCTTCTTTCTTTTCTGGGACAGTGTCGATAGCTTCCTCTTCATGATTGACCTCTCTATTCTTGATAGTTTGTCTTCTTTGGCTTTGAGAGCGGCGTCTTTCACTTCTATTCTTCTTGGGTGCTTCATTGAGCATGTAGTTGATGAAGTTGCATCGTACCTTTTCTCTAGGAAAGTGAAAATAGATTTCCTCTTGTAAATGATTGTACTTGTAGCGTAGAGGAATGGTCTTCCTAGGATGAGGTGGACATCATCGTCTTCTCATGTCGAGGATCAAGAAGTCTGTGGGGACTTCATGACCTCTGTAAGGAAAATGGACCTCGGACCATTTAACTTCGGATTTTGGTGTTTGATGAACAACATAACCAAATTGGACTAATGCGTTTGCAAGTGTTTGTTTTGTAGTCCAATAGGATGCAAATGTGACTTGGACAAAGGCTACGTGGTGATCCAATGATCAACACCTCAAACAAGAGATTAGAAGCTCAGTAGAAGATCCTAAAGATCAAGCAAAGTCCAAGGCACAAGAATGGAACCAAGACGGCGCAAGAAATCGCGAAGAAACGAAGCAAATAGGTGCATCGGACGCTGCATCGGACGCTGGCTCAAAAGCATCGGACGCACCGATGCCAAACCCTAGCTCGGGTTGGCCCCAGCAGAGACATCGGACGCGCCGATGGTACCACATCGGACGCACCGATAACACTGTGCGCTGTGCACAGCGTTACATCGGACGCGCCGATGCTACATCGGACGCTACAGGACCCTGCGTCCGATGCCTATGCAGAGAGGTTCCAGAGAGGCTCTGTGAGCATCGGACGCATCCGATGACCTCGCATTGGACGCTTGTCAGAATCCGATGTGACACAGTGCCAGGTCGGCAGAACTAGCCGTTATGTGACATCGAACGCGCGTCCGATGCTCCCGTTCGAAGCGTCTGATGCCTCGCAGGAAAGTCCATCTTTGGTGTCCAACGGCTCTATTTGCTTGGGGCTCTATATATACCCCCATGGCCGGCCAAAACAATAAGGTGGGAGCTCAAGGAAGTGATCATAGTGCATAGACACATATTTAGTTGCTCTAGCCACCAAAGTGCTTAGTGAATATACTAGGTGATTAGTGTAGGTGCTTTGCGAAGTGCTTAGGCTAGTTAGACCACCGCTTTGCGCTTGCTCTAGGTGTTAGGCCTAGTGTTTAGTGAGGTTGAAAACCTCTCATCTATCGGTTCTTGCGCGCACCGTGGTTGTACATCGGCGGGGCTTGTAGTCTTGCGAGATCACACCAACCAAGTTTGTGGTGTGGTCGCCTCCGTGTACCGAAAGAAACAAGGCCCGCGGCGTTTCGGCCGGAAGCTTGATAGTGAAGACGGCGGAGAGCATCCGGGAGAGGCTTTGCCACGAGTGGCTTAACCGGAGACCCACTTGCGTGTGGGGAAGACCGGAGCTATCCACGGAGTTACCCGACCGGGAGCTTGGCCCTTGCGAGGGATTCCTTGCGAGGGGCTCCAACGAGGACTAGGGGAAGCTTGCGCGCTTCTCGATACCTCGGTAAAAATACCGGAGTCGTCGACGGGAGTTTGCATCTCTATCACACTCTTTAGCTTCCGCATTTACTTTTGCTACCTTGTTCATATGCTTTACCTTTCCTAGCTTTCTTGCTAGTTGATAGGTTTGGAAACTAAGTTGCATAACTCCTTTTTGCGGTAGAGATAGCAAACACACATAGCAAAACCTTAGTTGCACATTAGATAGTTTACTTTCTTGCATAGGTTTTGACTAGGTGGAATTTAGAGGCCTTAGTTTAGAGTAGAAGTTTTAAGTTGCCTAATTCACCCCCCCCCCCCTCTTAGGCATCACGGTCCTTTCAACCTCTAATTCTGACTACGACGTCTTCCATCATTCCTTCTTGTTTATGCCTCTTGATATGGTGTCACTCATGTCATTCGTTCGTCCAGCAGTTTGAAGTGAAGCGTTAATTGTGGACGCTGGCAGCATCTTGCTCAGTGTGCATGTTCTTGTAGATCTAGGACCTTCACTCTATAGAATTTGGGAGTGACTTCTCCATGTTTTGCTCAAGAGTGTGTCCTGCTCATAAAGACAAGGTAGAGATCAAGTGCATGGGCTCTATTGGTGGAAAAACACTAATAGAACCAAAAGTTTTGTTTATTCCTCTCTAACCTTAGGCACATTGCACAAGATAAACTTTTTGTTTATGTGTTCTATTCAATCTTAATATGAGTGATAGGATCAGAGGATGAGCATGAAAGTAGCATCTTAAAATATTTAACAGATCAAATTACTTAACCCAAGGAAGGATAATCTTTGCATAAAGTGTCAATCTTTTCATAATTGAGATATATCATCTTCCAAAGGTTAGATGCACAACATTTTAGCTCATTTAGTTAAGACAGTGAGGTTCAAGAGAGTAAAGCAAAGATCAAAGGACTAAACATGTTGAGTTGATTAGGTTGGATCAAGTGAGGTGCAACTTAAACATGTTTTGTTCTTTATTTATGTTCATACTAGAATCAAGAAGAAGCTTTTACAGTGATGGTTACTTACCTTGAAATGTTACTTTGTCATTGAAGAGTGATTGTGTTGAACCACCTTGTGGAAGCTTCTCTTGTCTAGCCGACTTGTCTTTTCTTGCTCACACTGTGCTTGAGAGGAGGAAGATCACAGTGGGATCATCTTTATAGGTATCGACCTTCCTTCTTTTGTGTCGACTTATCAGGGAAGGTGCATTGTTCCTCGAGTATGTTGCCTAGGATCCTCTCTCTTTCTTGTATTAATTTTGTACTATGAGGATGTAGGGGCAGTTCTGCATTCTTCTCTTGTCAACCTTTCTTGTTTTCCCTTTAATTATTGGGTTGACAAGAGACTTGAAATTAGAGCTGTTACTCGAGTGCCTCTATGATAGTCCTTTGTCTTGTAATGTCATAACTGAGACTTGTCCTCTCAATAGTGTCAAGATGATGGAGATCTTATCGACTGTTCTTCTTGATTTTCTGGCTCAGGTACTATCTCTCCATCTTCTAACTCATGTGGTGCAGTGGCTTCATCCTTCATGATTCCCTCCTCAATTCTTGGGAGTTGGCTCTCCCTTTGAGGTCTTCTCTTGGTTCTCTTTGGTTGCTCATAAGTGATGTAGATGTTTGAAGATGCAGCGAAAGATCCAAAAGTTGACTTCTCCAGGTTCGGTAAAGATGATAACATTGATGGTGTTCAAGAACGATCTTCCAAGAATGAGTGGTGGATCATATTCCTCTTCTCGACTGGGATAACATCTAGTGGTTTGTATTGATCAAAGTGGTGGGTAGGAGGTTCATATGTCTTGAAGTGGTTTTCTCCTTCCTCCCTTTGATTGTGAAACACATCTAGACAACAGAATTCTCTCCTAGGCTGGCTTGTGATGTAAATGGACTCCCAAACACATGTGTTTGACTTGTAGATCTTGCTATTGTTGTAGTGGTACCATCTTGTCTCCCAAGCTAGCTCTTGATTAGAAAAGAGGATAACTTCCCACTTCTTGTCTTGATGTCTTGGGCAATGATGGTTGCAGGCATAGGTTGTCTCATATGAGGTAAGTTGCATCCTGTTTGTCATCAGCGCCCAAGCAAGACTCAAAGCTAGGCTAGCACCGTTTGTGATCTGAGAGTAGGTTTGTGTGTCTATGGTTTGGGTTTTGGATCTTCAATGTTCAGACCAAACCATGGATGAACGAAATTTCTCTCCTGCATAATGTTAGTGGACATATACCCGAAGGATTGCAAGAATTTGAAACATGGGTTGTTATCCATAACTTTATGTATTTTGCATCTATGCTGATAAAAAGATGTTTTTAGGATTATTTTAGCATAGACTAGTATTTTATGTGTTGGCTGCACTTTAACATGATTCAAAGCAAAAGATAACTTGCAGTAGAAGACAAAATAAATAAACTTTGATACTCACAGTTCTTTCATCCATGATGAATGAGCTGAATCTTCATTGTGCAAAGTTGTTGAAGTTCATTGTATGCCTTGCTTCATCATCGGTGTGAGTTCATCTCCGGACTTTCCCAAATTGATATTGAAAGTTTCCCTGCAGGGGTTAGTCCAACAAAATATCCAGCATTTACTATAGCATACTATCGGCTCAAAAATCAACCTAGACACCACGTCTAATTTGATCTAGGAAGGCATTTTAACTTAATTGCTTAAATTAAAAGCCTTTGAAAGCAAGATCACCACTCCTAAACTAGGCACCATGCTTAATTTAAGAGATGTATGAAAATACCCCAAACCTAAACATATAATATAATGAATGAGGGCAGCATGAAAGTATTATAGAGATTTATTCAGATGGTGATGAAAGAGTATATGAACATATCCTAAAGGTAGAGACAACCAACATAGCAACATGGCAAGAGATGTTCTTACGAAGTGTATCCCCCAAACTTGGTATTTGTATAAATCAAGATTGGCTGAATGTAATTCAATGTTGCATGATGATTGGTGGGACATACCTTGTGTTTGTTGTTCCTTTGTTCTTTTCTGCTCCAGACCTAGGAAGGTTAGTGACAAAATACCCGAAGGAATATTTTCACAATTATATTCTCATTTAAAGGACAGTGCAGCAGAAAGGTAGGCATAGCTCATAACTAGGTATTATGATGGGGTATATGGATTCTATTGGTCATAGCTTGCTCATTGGGTAGTGATAGATAAGAGTGGAATTCAAAAACAACATTCATAAGAATGAAAACAAAAATAATGAAAAGACTGGGACAAAAAGGAAAAAGATAAAAGTATGATTACAAGGTTAAACTAAGACTTAAGATGATCTACCGTTCCCCGGCAACGGCGCCAGAAATGCTTGTTGGTATAAATTAATGCACACTATACTTTATCCGCAAGCGCACAGATAAGATCTACCGATGTAGCACTTCACCGGAGTAACCCAGTTTTAAAATCGAACCCAAAGGAACGGAGAGTGTTAAGCCTTAAAGTCTATCCCCTGAGTAGCCAACAAGGACGGAGAATCTAGAAGTATAGAGGGGATCATTAAGGCTGTCTAATTCTAATTTAAGAGTGATATGTTTATATTATTCTTAGTGGGGAAGTTGCCATAAAAGGTCACAAACAGAGTATGAGTCTTTTATGCAAATGTATAATCCTACCGAGCCTACACACGGGTAAGTGGACTATAGAAGAATCAACAAGGCTATAAGAGTCACCCTTGCGAACAACCACTACTACCGGCGTTATAGGAGGCATTTATGAGCTATCAAGTCTAAGCACCACGCTTACACTATCCAACTACTCTAACTCTAGAGCAACTTAGAATTAAAGTACTCAAAAGAGAGTCATAAACCTTAAGAATAATAAAAACAATAACTCAAACTTAAATATAGACGTTGATTACCGAAACAATCGCTGAAGCAAGTTGAAGATGAACTTGAATCCGCAGGTACAAGATGAAGAAGTTGATCCGACAGGCCGGACCTCCTTCTTGATCTCTTCCTCTCTCTCTCTCTTCTAGTTCTAATATAAGACTAGGTTCTAAACCTAACTAGAGGGGTAACTAGTCTTCTACTTGATAGCTGACTCTTGATTACAACTAGATGAACTAGATCTAATTCTAGATGAACTAGAAGAGATTCATCTAGAGGGACCTCTACTTCTAATTAAAACCCTAGTTTCTGATGTGGAGATGAATAATGAAGATGGAGATGCCTGGAGAGGGGGGTCTAGGGCTGCTTATATAGCCCTGAGGGATCAACCGCAGCCGTTAGATCAAACCGACTTAAGGTATGGCCAAGATGAGTCCTAGAGGTCGGTGGAGGAAGCTTGCAGAAGACGGAAGCTAGTGGGCCCGGGGGGAGACCGACCGGTCTCATGGTGGGACCGGTCGGTCCCACCTGTCATCCTCGCGTGGTGGTGGACCTCCTGGTGTCTTCTAGTGTCCTTTGGAGTCTTCTAGAAACTTCCTGACGTGGCGGTTGCGTTATCTCCTGTCGGTTTCCTTCTAGGGGAAGCAATCAGCGCTGGTTTCCTGGTTTAGTCCCTGCAGAATCACAATTCACTAAAACTCGTGGAATATTGTCAATTAAAACCCTAAACCTTTGTTGGTGATTGAATTCATGCCCTTTTCATATTTATTTATCCTTTAATTTTGATAGATAACCAGTGTCAACACTGGGTGCGTGCAAGTCTTGTGCAGGCTTGCAATCCGAGTTGGCAGAGATGAATGCCAAGATTGTGTCTCTTGAGAAGGCCAGATCAGATATCGCCTGTGTGTCTAGGTGTGCTTTGTGTGAGTGTTTGGAGATGGAGATTGCGAATGTGAAGCATGACAAGATGCAAACTGAGGAAGAAAACACATACCTTCGGACCATCTTGTCATGGGTGTCTAGTGGTGAGCCGCAGCTTGGGATGATGATTCCCCAATTCAAACATGCTGCTGGAGGTCTTGGTGTTGGTTTTGCTCAGGGTGTGTGAAGGACCGAGAAATTTACCAGAAAGCGACCAGAGGGGGTGGTGAATGGGAGCCTAAAAATTTCTTTTGAAACTTTGGCCTTTGTCCCAAAAATCAACCCCCAAAAGCTTCGAGAACAAACGTGATGCCCACGACCCTTGGAAGAGGGTGGATGATCCCTAGGATCACAGCGAGGCACCACCGAACGAGAGCAAGCCAAACACCGAAAACTCTGACTCAAGTTCGACACCAAAAACCGACTCTCGAACGTAGATGGAAAGCTATGTCGGGAAATCCCCAAATACCTATGCTAACAAGTAGCAAAAATACCTAGAGAGGTTACTTTGTTAACTCTAGGGTCAACCGACAAGTTCGGAAACCAAGCAGAAAAGCCGGGAGAGCAAACACACTAAAACTCAACACACAGCAGGATCCCGGACTGTCCGCGGGTACGGTCCCGAACTGTCCGCGCCTACCCCGGACAGTCCGCGGTCTGGTGGCGGACTGTCTGCCGGCCAAAGTGCCAAAAACGTAGTGTTGCTGAAAGTCCCCTGGACGTTCCCAGACTGTCCGCGAGTCCCAACGGCGGACTGGTCCGCAGGTCAAATCAGGGCACTGTGCATCACGACGAACAGCCACTGCTCGGCTGAGTCCCGATCCCCGGACTGTCCGCGCCCCAAACGGCGGATTGTCCTGTGCAGAGAAGGCGATTTCGGTCGCCCCTCTCCCAAATCTCCTCAAATCCGAACCAAATCAAAATCCCATGATCTCAAACTTGGAGGAAATGATCCTTAGGTAGTTGGAAAACTATCCCTAAGAAATCATCCGCTCAAAACAACTCAATCAATGGGAAATCGAAACGGAAGGTGTAGGAAGTAAAAGGTGCCACGAAACTTGAATCGACCCGATCTACTTGTTCATGAGGGTAGAGATAAATTCCTTCGGTCGAAATGTTCTCCTCACATCAAAGAACAAGTTGATTCAAGTGGATTCGAAAAAGATGCAGCGAGGAGGGAGATCGAGTGATGGGAAAATCGTGAAGAAACGAAGAACGCGAAGAACAAGTTCAAAACGCGAATCACAATCATGATTGCCAGCCGAAATTCGTCCCCACGAGGAGACAACGGGAATCCGGCCCCGTTTCCGCAAAATCCAAATACACAGAGGTATCGTTCATTGTCTCTCTGGATCTCAGTAGCTACAGCAGGGATTGGGAGAGCAGGAACCCTAGAATGAAAATAGCAATGGCTGAGATAGTCTGGAGGGAGGGGTGGCCTCTCCTTATATAGCCTAATACAATTATTTCCCATCTACCCTTACAGCTAATGAGCGAGCAGGCTAACCCTAAGGGTATTCCTGACCAACTCGAGGTTGATGTTGATCTGACGTCCACGCCCACACATCAGGTAGGTTCGCCTCGACCCAACCTCACCGGATGCCGCAACTTGCCACCACTGCGCCGCTCGTCCTTTTCACGAACCTCCCCCCGGTTTTGAGGCCGAAACCGGGAAACCTGGGCCATCCCCCGGTTTTGAGGCCGAAACCGGGAAACTTGTCGTCCATCGCCTGAGTTTTGTGGCCCAAACTCAGAAACCCGCTAGGCCCAGGTTTTGAGGCCCAAACCTGGAAACCGTCCTCTGCCCGAGTTTTGTGGCCCAAACTCGGAAACCGGCCGCACCCAGGTTTTGAGGCCCAAACCTGGAAACTGTCCACTCAGTGGTTTTTCTGTGGCTCAAACACCAAACCGACGCCGTAGAGGGATGCACCGCCCGTGCACCCCGTCCACCCACAAGTCTTCACTTGTCGCTATCTCAGGCTGTCAGCCACCATGGCCGATCCTTAGGCCACCGGTCCGTCAGTCCAAGCCTCACGTCCGCCCTTCACCGCTTCGGGTCGATCGACATGGCACGTCTCTACTTGACCTTCACCTTGCCTTTGATCACCGTCTCTGTGCTCGACACCTGCACAACACAAGCTAAAGAACATGCACATCATCCTAGTTGACAATCACTCATTATCTCAAGATCTGGCATACACCCATGTATCCGCAATCTCCCCCTTGATCAGTGCATTGACAACTACCAAAACAAATCATATGAAGGTAGAGAAAAGAAGGAAGAAGAAGTAAGCGAACTCAACCAATCGACTGAAAGCGAAGCAAAGCTAGAAGAAGTCGAAATGGAATGAGCGAGACAACTTGGTTCCCAAAGACATGGGCAACGACTCGACGCAACCAAGCAAAGCAAAGCTAGCCCTCAAGAAGAGGTAGAACAGGCTCAACACCACTAGCAAGAAGGTAGTCGGAGCAAAAGAGACAAAGACAGGCTAGTCCCTCAAGACAGAGGCAAAGGCTCAACACAACTAGCAGAACCGCTCCAATCCAATTTAAAAAACGCTCCCCCTTCAATAGTGCACACAACTAGGGACATGAATTGTCAAATTTCTCCCCCTTAGTTGAAAATGCACACAATCAAGGCAAAATTCATATGAGTCACAAATGCAGGTTAGCAGCTTCAGGTATATAGTCGATGGAAAGAATAGATGCTCTAAAGAGTGATGATCCAACAATTCAATAACAAGCATAAATGCCAGCAAAGGCTCAAACTGATCAAAGAATACGAAATATGAACACATGAGCAAAGTGAGCAGTTTTAAGCCATTTTAGAAAGGGTTTGACCATCAAAATAGCACCAAACATGTATAGACAGGAAGTTACACAAGTGCTAAACATGTATACAAGGTGAACTACCCCTAGCAAAGTTCAATCATCATGCTATAGAATGAAACATAGACTTGTGCTTTCAAAATTTTATCGGAGTTGCAGTGGTGATTACACAAGTTTGAAATTTCAGCATGTGATTGCGAGAGGTTGAAAACTTGACATTGCCTAACTTTTCAACCGAGCTAAGCCTATGCATAAGCAATCAGAAGCTTGAAGCAACGGTTTTGGTCTTACACTACATGGCTCAAGTTTGACTCAATGTGCAATGAGAAACAGTCTCGATACCATGATGTGCTGTCAAGTAATCTCATCTCGATCTTTTCAATTTACTTAGACTTGGTTCAAAATTTAACAGAATATGAACACACCAAGCAAGTGAAGGACTTAGAACTAGAGACATAGTAACCTAGCATATATGAAAAGCACAAGTAACTTCAACATATTCTACACATGCTAGTTGCCAATCTCAATGGTGAACATGTCTTCAATATTATGTTTGATTAGGCATATTCACAGTTCTGAAAAGTAGCTCAGCTCACAACCTGTATCAGTGATCAAGAAGAGCCTAAGCTACAAGCATCATCATATATCATTGGAGCATACACTAATCAAAGCATAGATTCATTCTACAGATTATAGATATGAAGCTCGAAAAGATAAAGATGCAAATATGATGAAATGCAAAAGCTAAACAAAAACAAGACAAAAGAAGTCAGTTCATGATACAAGAACCAAAATGTTTCCCCCAACTAAAAGGGGAAACACAGACCAAGCTCACCTCTCAACCTAGCAAAGGTTGATTGGTCCAAAGGCTTGGTGAAAATATCTGCCAACTGAAGATGAGTATCGACATGGTGAAGGTCGATATCACCTTTCTCATAGTGGTCTCGCAGGAAATGAAAGCGCACATCAATGTGTTTGGTCTTAGAATGCAGCACGGGGTTCTTAGCAACTCTAATCGCACTCGTGCTGTCACAAAGCAATGGAACTCGAGAAAAGCTCAGACCAAAATCACGCAAAGTGGCCATCATCCACAACAACTGAGAACAACAGCTAGCCGCAGCAACATAATCAGCCTCTGTGGTAGACTGTGCGACACTAGACTGCTTGTGAGAAGACCAAGATACAAGAGAAGAACCCAAAAACTGACAAGTCTCAGAAGTGGACTTAAGCTCAAGTCGGTAACCAGCAAAATCAGCATCCGAGTAACCGCAGAGAGAGAGAGGGTGGAAGAAACAGAATACCAGATCCCAAGCTCAGGTGTGAAACATAAGTACCTCATAATGCGCTTGACCGCCTGACGGTGAGAAATGCGCGGCGATGCCTGAAAGCGTGCGCAAAGGCACACCACGAACTGAATGTCCAGGCGTGTCGCCGTCAGGTATAGCAGTGACCCGATCATACTCCGGTACTCCTTCTGGTCCACAGCTTCTCCATCCTTGACTCCATCCAGGGCCGTCGTGGTCGACATGGGTGTTGGAAGAGGCTTGGCCTCACCCATATCGAACTTCTTCAATATATCCTTGGTATACTTGCCCTGGTGCACAAACGTTGTCGATGGTCCTTAAACACTTATTTTACCCTGAACATTTTACCCAAAAATTCAACAAAAAGGCATGAAAAGTAGTCAAATAGGTTTCAAACTAACCAAATTCCACATGTCCATAGATTTTTATTTGAATGCAGGATTTGGACCAAATTTGGAGAATGGACCCACCAGGGGCCGAGCCCACTCACCAGGGCCCATTTGGGCCCTAGTGGGGTGGCGCCCGCCACCCCTAGGTGGCGCCCGCCACCAAGGAGAGGCCCAAACTCTCCCCTGCCATGTCACTGATCCGTGTGACCACCCTAGGGCCAAATCTTAGCCCTTGGTCACTAGGTCGGTGGCATTGGAGGGCTAAGAAGAGATGTCACGTGGATCATGACCTAATTGCCCATGTGACGGTTATTTGGACATGCAACCGACCTTGGAACCGCCTTGGAGGAGTCCCTGGAGACCGTAGGATCAATGACGGTGCATCCAAGGGCCAGGGGGGTGGCGGCCGCCACCTAGGGCTGGCGCCCGCCACTAGGGTTTGCCCTAGGTCGGTTGGCTGCCCCCTATAAGTACCCCCCTCACTCACTTGGGCTATAAATACCCCCCTGGAGGCATCACTTCACTGGAAGCAAGGAAAGCAAGGAAGAAGCAAAGAGGAAAGCAAGGCTAAAGCTAGAGAGCTAATAGCTTAGGATTTAGCCAAGCTTAGGCAAGTAGGTAGCTAGTAGAGCAAGGCATCCTTGCCTCATTGCCCTCGCGGAAGCGCTGCTCAAGGCTTAGCTCAAGAGTAGAAGCGTGCGAGTAATCGGTCCTGGAGTTAGGAAGAGTCTTCCTTCATATCCGGTTCAGGTTTTGCTCTTGTAACTCAAGCACTTTACTATATTCTAGTTCATCATTTCAAGTATTACTTTATTCTACTTACCAGTATTGAGTAGTATACTTGATTGATTGCTTGAGTACCTAGCTATCCTACATTTCAATTCACTTAGCCATAGTAGTTAATTTCTAGTGTGCTTAGTGTTTGATCTTTGCCAATAGGTTGCTTAGTTAGTTTAGTGTTTATCTTATTAAGTCAAGTATTTGCTTTGACGTCCGCAAAGGTGTCTCGATTCTAGGCCAGGATAGAGATAGTTAGAATATAACTAGGCGTGGTGCGTAGTTATGGACTTACCTTCAGATACGGCTAGACCCCCGGATAGCCGTGGTAGCAAGCAGGTGGTGATAGCCCTGTGCGCCTTGAATTCCACCACGTAGTTGGTCTAGTTTAACAGTAAGGCTCGTTGTGCTAGCGTTCAACCGAAGTCAGTGGTAAAGGCTAGTACGCCTCGGTACTTGACAAGATAGGAATAAAAATATACTTAACTTGGTTGCTTATTTGGCATTTGCCTATCTTGCTTCATAGTTATCTAGGAGTAGTTATTAGTTATTAGTTAGTTATATTAGTTATCCTTAGTTATCTTTTCCCCCTATCTACCTATCCATCCACCTTACCTTAACCATTCATTTCATCCTTACCTATCCACTCATAAATTCTTTCTAGCCTTTCATCTCCTCTCTTCTCTTCTCTCCTTTTCCCTTTCTTATTCTTCGACTCTCATCCCCTCCTTGACTCGACTCATACACCACCCTAGCCTTCCTTTGGGATCAAATAAATCGACACCTGGTACTCACAGGTGAAGTGCTACTATGATAGTTCTGTGCGCTTGTAGCATGTCCTCTAGGTAGATTGTAATCTCTCTAGCTAGCTCCTACTAGTGTCGGGATTGACAACCCCATTTGACATTAGTAGATAGCTGCTTTAGCTTCACTCCTTTAGGTATAGTGACTGGACTTGCTACAAGCATTTCTGGCGTCGTTGCCAGGGATAGATTCCATAGTCTACTCCTAGTAACGACGTTAGCAAGTGTCAACAAGCATTTCTGGGCCGTTACCGGGGATAGTTGCCTAGCTCTATCTTTAGTGAAGTTAAGAACTACCAACAAGCATTTCTGGCGCCGTTGCTGGGGAAGGCAATCGGTGTATCCTTCGAGTCCTTGTCGAATTTATCTTCGCTTAAGCTTCTGCTTAGCGAATCCCATCTTTCCCCATTCTTTGTTTCATTAGTCCTTATCTTTTTCCTTCATATTCTTCAACTTCTTTCTTTCTTATCTCGTTCTACCTTCACGATGGCCAACAAGACCATTCGTGAGTTTTCTGCTCCTTCTGCCGCCAATGTAGCGACAGGACCAGCCGTGATCGATGCCAACCTCAATTTCGAGTTGAAACCGGCTCTGATCACGATGGTCCAAGCTAGCCCGTTCCATGGCAAAGCCCATGAGGATGCCAATGCTCACCTCCAACAATTTTTGGACATTTGCCGCACCTTCACCATTAAGGGGATAACCCAAGAAGCCATCCGTCTTCGTCTCTTTCCCTTTTCTCTCCTAGGAAAAGCGAAGCAATGGTTCTATACCCATCGCAACGCTATAGACACATGGGACAAGTGTTCCAATGCTTTTCTCGCTAAATTCTTTCCGATAGGCAAGACGAACGCTCTTCGCAACAAAATCTCCAGCTTTACGCAACAAGCCGAGGAATCTATTCCCGAGGCTTGGGAGAGAATGCAAGAGTACGTCGCTGCTTGTCCACACCATGGTATGGAGGACTGGCTGTTGATCCAGAACTTCTACCATGGCCTAACCCCACTCTCTAGAAGCCATTTGGATGCCACCGCCGGCGGTGCATTCTTTTCTTTGAATGTTGTAGATGCTAAGGCTCTCATAGAGAAGATGGTGTGGAACCAAGGATGGAATGACGAGAGACTGCAGCCCCGTAAGCGAGGTGTGCATTCCCTTAAGGAGGCCGACATGATCGTGGCCAAGATGGACCTGCTGGCCAAGAAGCTGGACAGCTGGGAGAAGATGAACCAACAAGAGAGTGTCCAATCTCTGGAATCCTACATGACTTGTGATGTCTGTGGAGAAAGCGAACATTCTGGGAACCACTACCCCGAGTTACATGAAGATTTGAACTTCAACAACAACAACAACAACAACAACAACAACAACAACAACAGTTTCCGTCAACAAAATCAAGGATGGAATCAGCACTCCAACTCTCAAGGTAATAATTCATTCCCTCGCTCTAATTTCCAAAGTACTGATAATTTCTCGTTCTTAAAGAATCTAGTCTACTCTCAAGGTAGAACTACTGAATTTTTGAATTTGAAATTAATGTCAAATGATAAAATGCTTGAGAACATAAATGCTAAATTGGAATATTTCTCATCTGCTCTGAAAAAACAACTTAGCTTTAATAAGATGTTAGAAACCCAATTAGCTCAACTTGCTACGATCATACCATCTTTTGAAACTGGCAAAATTCCGGCTAAACCTAACATGGAAACTGCAAATATGGTTGAAATAAAATATTTTAACTATTATGAAGATCAAACCATGACTGTTAAAAAGGGTGATTCTGGTAGTCCCATAATTAGATGCTCAATCTTTGGTGAAGTCTTTAAAAATGCCATGTGTGATTTAGGATCGAGTGTGAACATTTTATCTAAGTATTTCTATGAAAACTCGTTCTTTCCACCCATGTCATCCACATCTGCCTATGTCGTGCTAGCTGATCAATCAACATGCTATGTAGAAGGAATAGTCACTGATTTACCTATTCATATTAGAGGATCATATGTTCCTGCTGATTTCATAATACTAGATATGGGAAATAGGAAAGATGTGCCTCTAATCTTAGGTAGACCTTTCTTGAACACTGTTGATGCTTGCATATATGTGGGGAGTGGTAAAATGCAAATGACATTAGGAGGGAGGAAGGAAATATTCTCCTTTCCCCGTGGTCCCGCATATGCCGCTAACATGCAGGTAGCAAAACCCGTTAGTACCAAGAAGAGGCGCCTAAGAACAAGGTGGAACAGAAAGAAAGAACCACCTTCTCCTGAGTTGTGTAATTCACATAACAAAGGAGAGGTGTCAAAAGAAGAAGAACCCGATGAAGTACTTAAAGAAGAAGCACCCAAGGAAGAAGATCCACCCAATAAGGATGAAATTCCATGGATCTAAGGTATGGATTTACTTTTAAATTTCCCTTTTTCAAATAAATAACATATGTCATGCATGTCACTAAAAAAATCAGTTATCATTAGTTATATGCATAAGTATATGCTAACTTAGCTAGAATAATGAAATATCATAATAGGATAGTTTCCCTTTTTCATAACATTAGATAGTTTCCTTTTTAATAAAATAAGAACAAGAGCTCCGACCGAGAAAGATGAAGACCCTTCACCAAGCAAGAAGCCAGCTTTGGGGAGATCCTCGCGCCAATAAGGTATGTTTCAACCTTAGTCTTTATGTTCGGTTCTTAAATTCTGTATCTTTTGAAAAATTTTGAATGTTATATACTTGCCTAAGTAATTATCCCATGAGTAAAAATGATAAAGTCTGCTTAAAAATGTTGGAACCTGAATAAGAAATAAAATATGTCATGCAAATGCTATTGTTATAGTTAGAATAACTAGTTTTATCTAAGTTGTAGCTTTTGTGGGTTGCACATGTTTTAACTAAAATCATGCTTAGTGAATAAAGTTAGTTAGAAATGGAGTAATTCTTTAAACTTGCTAAGGTGAAATTAGGACCTAATCTAGAGGATTTCTTTTAAAAATCATGAAAACCTTGCTAAAAGTTCCTCCTGGATTTTATCTCATCCGACCACTAGCCAAATATTTGTTAGTCAAAACCACAAAGAGCTTTGTTTGTGTTGAGCTTTGTTAGACCTCATAGATCTTAGTAGAGAATCTTATCATTTCTTTTGATCAAGATACACACACCCACCATAAATTGCTTACTCTCCACTTTGGAAGTTTGCACCCACCAAATAAATTGCTCATTCTCTACACTGGAGATATGCAATACCTTGCCAAACGTTCCATTGCTAGCCTTATGCTATTCCTACACTGGGAATAAGCATTTCTCTCTCTTCCCCCTTTTCATTTCTAAAATCGTTTCCTATAGACAATCTGGGGAAATATAGAGCTAAAAAAGAGAGATATGAAAAAAAGTGAGCAAAGTAGCTCAAGAGAGGACTATGTCCTAAGAAAATGTGAGGACACATTTTTGTCTACTCACTATGTATCGAGTAAAAAGAGAGAGAGAGAGAGAGTTATCATTAGCTCTAGACCCCAGAAATTAACTAGGAAGGATTATGAAATATCTCTCTATACACTTCCACATAACCACACATGCACATCTTGATCAATATTTATGATTTGCTGCTCCTTATGATCTGAGTGTCTAGCTTAGCAATAAACATTATGCAATTTGCTCATGATTCTTAGCCTACCTATAACTCCACATATCATTCTTTAGAAATAGGAGAGGCTACATTTTGGCCTAAGTGAGGATATAAACACCATTGAGTGATTGAGTGAATCTTGGAGGACTTAAGCAAGTTTTTATCTTTTGAAAACCATAAAAAACCTCCAGACAGAATCCTAGTCAAACCTAAGCAAGATAAAAGTTTCCTATCTACTGCTTTATTTCACTCTTGCATGTTTGAAGTGAAAAGCTATAAGCCCCACATTGCTATGATTAATGATATACGCTAAGTTATTTCTCACTATACAATATGCACTTGTATACATCTTAAGTTGCTATCTATTTCATGCTCAATGCTTAAACTGCATTGTTGCTCGAGGACGAGCAACAGGTTAGCTTGGGGGAGCTTGTTGATGGTCCTTAAACACTTATTTTACCATCAACATTTTACCCAAAAATTCAATAAAAAGGCATGAAAAGTAGTCAAATAGGTTTCAAACTAACCAAATTCCACATGTCCATAGATTTTTATTTGAATGCGGGATTTGGACCAAATTTGGAGAATGGACCCACCAGGGGCCGAGCCCACTCACCAGGGCCCATTTGGGCCCTAGTGGGGTGGCGCCCGCCACCCCTAGGTGGCACCCGCCACCAAGGAGAGGCCCAAACTCTCCCCTGCCACGTCACTGATCCGTGTGACCACCCCAGGGCCAAATCTTAGCCCTTGGTCACTAGGTCGGTGGCATCGGAGGGCTAAGAAGAGATGTCACGTGGATCATGACCTAATTGCCCATGTGACGGTTATTTGGACAGGCAACCGACCTTGGAACCGCCTTGGAGGAGTCCCTGGAGACCGTAGGATCAATGACGGTGCATCCAAGGGCTATGGGGGTGGCGGCCGCCACCTAGGGCTGGCGCCCGCCACTAGGGTTTGCCCTAGGTCGGTTGGCTGCCCCCTATAAGTACCCCCTCACTTACTTGGGCTATAAATACCCCCCTGGAGGCGTCACTTCACTGGAAGCAAGGAAAGCAAGGAAGAAGCAAAGAGGAAAGCAAGGCTAAAGCTAGAGAGCTAATAGCTTAGGATTTAGCCAGGCTTAGGCAAGTAGGTAGCTAGTAGAGCAAGGCATCCTTGCCTCATTGCCCTCGCGGAAGCGCTGCTCAAGGCTTAGCTCAAGAGTAGAAGCATGCGAGTAATCGGTCCTGGAGTTGGGAAGAGTCTTCCTTCATATCCGGTTCAGGTTTTGCTGTTGTAACTCAAGCACTTTACTATATTCTAGTTCATCATTTCAAGTATTACTTTATTCTACTTAACAGTATTGAGTAGTATACTTGATTGATTGCTTGAGTACCTAGCTATCCTACATTTCAATTCACTTAGCCATAGTAGTTAATCTCTAGTGTGCTTAGTGTTTGATCTTTGCCAATAGGTTGCTTAGTTAGTTTAGTGTTTATCTTATTAAGTCAAGTATTTGCTTTGGTGTCCGCAAGGGTGTCTCTATTCTAGGCCAGGATAGAGATAGTTAAAATGTAACTAGGCGTGGTGCGTAGTTATACACTTACCTTCAGATACGGCTAGACCCCCGGATAGCTGTCGTAGCAAGCAGGTGGTGACAGCCCTGTGCGCCTTGAATTCCACCACGTAGTTGGTCTAGTTTAACATTAAGGCTCGTTGTGCTAGCGTTCAACCTAAGTGAGTGGTAATGGCTAGTACGCCTCGGTACTTGACGAGATAGGAATAAAACTATACTTAACTTGGTTGGTTATTTGGCATTTGCCTATCTTGCTTCATAGTTATCTAGGAGTAGTTATTAGTTATTAGTTAGTTATATTAGTTATCCTTAGTTATCTTTTCCCCCTATCTACCTATCGATCCACCTTACCTTAACCATTCATTTCATCCTTACCTATCCACTCATAAATTCTTTCTAGCCTTTCATCTCCTCTCTTCTCTTCTCTCCTTTTCCCTTTATTATTCTTCTACTCTCATCCCCTCCTTGACTCGACTCATACACCACCCTAGCCTTCCTTTGGGATCAAATAAATCGACACCTGGTACTCCTAGGCGATGTGCTGCGGATACATGGGTGTATGCCGAGTCTCTAAGTGATGAGTGATTGTCAACTGGGATAATGCGCATGTCCTTTGGCTTGTGTTCTGCAGGTGTCGAGCACGGATACAGTGATCAAAGGCAAGGTGAAGGTCAAGTAGAGACGTGCCGTGCCGATGGACCGAGAGTGGCGAAGGGTGGACGTGAGGCTTAGACTGAGGGACCGGTGGCCTGAGGATCAGCTGTGGTGGCTGACAGCCTGGGACAGCGATGAGTGAAGACTTGCGGGCACGATGTTGCTTGGGTCATGGACCTGGGGACACATGTCGGTGGACGGGGTGCACGGGCGGTGCATCCCCTCTACGGCTCGGTTTGGTGGTTGAGCCACAGAAAAACCACCGAGTGGACGGTTTCCAGGTTTGGGCCTCAAAACCTGGGCGCTGATGGTTTCTGAGTTTGGGCCACAAAACTCGGGCTGAGGACGGTTTCCAGGTTTGGGCCTTAAAACCTGGGCGCTGTGGATTTCTATGTTTGGGCCACAAAACTCAGGCGATGGACGGCTGGTTTCCCGGTTTGGGCCTCAAAACCGGGGTTGGCTGTGAAGGCTGGTTTCCCCGTTTGGGCCACAAAACTGGGAGCGACGTCCGAGAAAAGGACAAGCAGAGCGGTGGCGGCACGTGGCAGCAATCGGTGAGGTTGCGTCGAGGCAACGCTACCAGTTGTGCGGGCGTGGCCGTCGGATCACCACCTACCATGAGTTGTTCCAGAATAACCCTAGGGTTTAGCTGGTTCGCTCTATAATTAGTTAGGGGTAGAGTGGGAACTAGAATTAGGATAAGTAGAGGGAGACACCCACCTCCCATCCCATCTCAGTGATTTGCTCTTTGCCTTCTAGGTTTTCCTGCTCTCCCAATCCCCTGCTGTAGCAACTGAGATCTGCAGAGAACCATACCTCTGTGTACTGGAGATTTTGAGGAAGTGAGACCGTAGTCTCACTGTTGTAGCGTGTGGTAGCCACACGGTTGCAGATCGATGACTTGATTCGTGTTTTGTTCGTGTTTTTCGCGTTCTTCGTTTCTCCGCAATTTTCCCGTCACTCGATCTCCCTGTCTACTGCGTCGTTTCGAAATCCGTTTGAATCAACATGTTCTTTACAGTGAGGAGATCATTTCTACTGAAGGAAGTCATCTAAATCCTCACGAACAAGTAGATCGGGTCGATTTCATTTTTCGTGGTGCTTTTTCGGTTCATACACCTTCCACTTCGATTTCCCGTTGATTGAATCGATTTGAGCGGATGATTTCTGGGGGATAGTCTCCTAACTACCTCGTGATCATCCTCTCCAATTTTGGGAACAAGGGATTTCGATTTGAATCATTTTTGGAGAGATTTGTGAGAACGGCGATCAAAATCGCCTTCTCTGGGCAGTGGCGGACAGTCCGCCAAACAGGGCGCGGACAGTCCAGCCATCGGGCTCGAGCCAGACCAGGGGCAGCGAGCCTCGACCACTTTGGTCAGATTTGAACGGCGGACAGTCCGCCGTAGTCAGTCATGGACAGTAAGCGAGTCGACTAGGGACCTTCAGCAACCTTGCAGTTTTGTCCATTTGGCCGGCGGACAGTCCGGCCCCCCAGTCGCGGACAGTCCGCAGTTGGGGCGGACAGTCCGGGACCAAGAGTCCAGACAGTCCGGGAATAGGCTGCTTGTTGTGTTTTAGTGCGTTTGCTCTCACGGCTTTTTCGCTTGGTTTCCGGACTTCTCGGTTGGCCCTTTATCTCACCTAGGAATCTCTCTAAGTATCTTTGCTACTTGTTAGCATCGGTATTTGGGGATTTCCTGACGTAGCCTTTAATCTACGTTTGGGACTAGGTTTTTAGGGGTTGAACTTGTGCCGGTGCTTTTGGCGTTTGGATTACTATCGCTTTGTGGTGCCTCGCTGTGATCCTAGGGATCATCCACCCTCTTCCAAGGGTCGTGGGCATCACGGTTTTGATCGAAGCTTTTGGGGTTGATTGGTGGGACAAAGGCCAAAGTTTCGAGAGAAATTTTTGAGCTCTCATTCACCCCCCTCTGGTCGCCTTGCTATCGCATTCTCGGTCCTTCAATTGGTATCGAAGCGGGTTAAGGATCTTTCACCTTAGCCGGTTCCAGATCCATAGAAGGCGACATGGATCGCGGCGTGGGCAAACCGCCATTTTTCGATGGGATGAACTATGCGTATTGAAAAATACGCATGTCGGCCTATCTGCAGAGTATTGGTGCTTCCATTTGGGATATTTGTAACTCTGCCGATTACATGGTCTTGGCTGCTCGTGTTACTCAGCGTCACATCGATGAGCACGATGCCAATAGCCGAGCCCGTAATGCTCTTTTCTCATGCTTGAGCATGACGGAGTTCGATTGCATTTCTCACCTCGCTACGGCTCGTGAGATTTGGGCTACCCTCATGCGTTTCCATGAGGGAACCACTCAAGTCAAAACCCGTCTCTACAAGTCGCACAAGAGAGAGTATGAGAACTTTCGACATATGTCTGGCGAGAGCATAGAGAGTTTATTCGCTCGCTTTCAGGTGATTGTCAACAGGATGAGGGCTAACAAAGAGTAGTTGCCTTTTGACGATCATGAGAGAGCCTTGAAGCTTTTGCATACTCTTGATCGATCGGTGTGGGACTCAAAGGTTCAGGCGATCATCGAATCACCTAACTATGAGACCCTGACATGCGACGAGCTCTTCAGTAAGCTCAAGTCCAGTGAGATTGACGCCATAGCGAGGGCTTCTTATGAAAATCCTTCAGGCCCGTCGATGGCTTTGGTTTCTGGTTCTTCTGCTAACCCCTCTGGAGGCTTTGCACTCTCTTCTCTTCTTTCTGTTACAGAGGAGCAGCTGGAGTTCATGGGGGATGATGAGTTGGCTTTGCTCGCCAACCGGTTCTCGCGGTTTCACAACAACCGCATGAACCGTCGCCGCGAAGGAGGACGCTCGGGATGTTTCGAGTGCGGCGACCCCAATCACTTCATCGCCAATTGCCCGAAGAAGAACAAGCAGACCTTCGGCAAGGCGGATCATGGGCACAAGTACGACTCCGGCAAGCGCAAGGAGAAGTACATCCCCGCGAAGCACAAGCGGAAGGGCGGCTTCAACAAGGAGTACATCAAGACGAAGTACTTGGAGAAGGCCCAGGCTGAGCAGCGTGCGTTCTTCGCCACGCTCAGCGACGTCGACGACTCGGATGACGACTCCGCTTCCTCAAGCGACGACGAGTCCGAGAAGAAGAAGAGGATCGAGGACAAGCTGAACGGCCTTTGCTTCTTCGCCGACGACGAGGGCTTCTGCACCATGGCCCTCGACAAGGAGGTCGACGGTGAGCTGGAGGACATCCCTCGGAACGACGATGATGACGACGACACCTCCCAGGTATCTCAGACCCCCGATGAGCTTTCTGCTGAGGTCGAGAAACTTACTGCCGCCCTTCTTAGTCAAGACAAGCTGCTTAGGCGCGCTGCTAGAGAGAGGAAGGAGTTTAGGCAGAAGTGGGAGAATACGGTGAAGGAACTTGAATCTGTCAAGTCCACCGTTGTTGTCACCGAGGAGGAGGAGTGTGAGATATGCTCCACACACATGACTCATCTTCTGACCTTGAGAAGCAAATATGCTGTGTTGGTAGGAGAGGTGGATGAGCTGAAGGCTAGATCCTCACTGTTGGGTGCGTGCAAGACCTGTGCGGGCTTGCAATCCGAGTTGGCAGAGAAGAATGCCAAGATTGTGTCTCTTGAGAAGGCCAGCTCGGATAGCACATGTGTGACTAGGTGCGTTCTTTGTGAGGGTTTGGAGATGGAGATTGTGAACGTGAAGCATGACGAGATGCAAACCGAGGAGGAAAACACATACCTTCGGAGCATCTTGTCATGGGTGTCGAGTGGTGAGCCGCAGCTTGGGATGATGATCTCCCAGTTCAAGCGTGCTGCTGGAGGTCTAGGTGTAGGCTTTGCTCAGGGTGTTGAGTGCGTTTCATCTTTTGGGAAGATTGGACAGTCGAGTGGTCTGAACCCGTGTGAGAAGCCCAACTCCACCACTACTCCCAAGCATAACAAGATTCCACCCAAAGAGCCTCTAAAGCCGAACACCAAGGATGGTGTATTTGTGGAACCTCCGAGAGCTCCACCCAAGAAACAATCTTGGGCTCCAAAACCAAACCACCTCAATAACAAACTGGACACCATGCCACCCATCCAAGAGGAGCTTATGCCACAGAAGGGCAAAGTGATCCACACCCACTACCGTGAGTACCAACAACCCCCTTTGAGAGCGGTGAGGTACCATTGTGAGCACTGTGGGAGAGATGGACACTTGAGTGAGTTTTGCTTTCGGCGCAAGAGAGAGGCGCGCCGTGCAAAGGAGATGAACAACACGGACATGTACCATCCATTCCATGATGTACATGTGACGAATGTTCAGAGGCGTGCTGCTAGGCCTAGAGGTCCAAAACCTCAAGTTCCTAGGCCTAGGCCGCGAAGAGAACGTGCCCGGCGGGAGCCTGCAGTTGTGGGCTATGGACCCCGTGGCGGTGGCTTTGTAGTTGAGCGTTTCTCCCATCGCGTTTTGAGTATCGCGATGGACGCTCCTCCCTTAGCGGACCACGTTTTCCTCTACGTGGTGGTCGCTCTTCCTGTAGGCATGCTAGGAATGGTTTTTCTGCTAACCGTTCTTTTGAGCAGCCGACCCAACACTGGTATTCTCCCTACTTCACTAACCCCAGTGTTGGACCGTATGCTCACCCTATGTCTTTTTATTGATGTAGGTAAAACGATTGGAGAACGTTTGGTTGGCGGATTCTGGTTGCTCGAGGCACATGACCAGAAACGCCAAGTGGTTCTCCAGTCTTAGTCCGGTCGCCGGAAAGGAGTTTATCACCTTCGGCGACAATAGCAAAGGTAGAGTGTTGTCTCATGGGTCGGTGCGAGTTAATGAGCACTTTGTATTGCGCGATGTTGCTCTTGTTTCTAACTTGCATTTTTACCTTCTTTCTGTTTCGCAACTCTTTGATGACGACTATGAGATTCGTTTTGAGCCGAATCTCAGTCGTATTTTGGATCCTCAGGGCAATCTTGTTTGTGTGATTTCGCCCTTTGGGAAAGTCTTTCGTGCGGATTTCTCGGAGTCGTTTAGAGTTTCTCGCTGTCTTTTGGCTGGACCTTCCTCCTCTAATCTGTGGAAGTGGCATAGGAGACTAGGACATTTGAGCTTCGACTTGCTTGCAAGGCTTAGTTCACTTGGCCTAATCCGAGGATTGCCCAAGTTGTGCATGGAGAAGGATCTTGTTTGCCATTCTTTTAGACATGGGAAGATGGTTGCTGCTCCCCACCATCCAGTGACTCAGGTCATGACTAAGCGCCCTGGAGAGATTTTGCACATGGACCTTGTTGGTCCGGCTCGGGTGAGCTCGGTTGGGGGGAAGTGGTATGTGCTTGTTGTTGTTGACGACTTTTCGAGATATTCGTGGGTTTTCTTCTTAGCTGAGAAAACTGAGACCCTCTCTTTTGCTCGCAATCTGATTTTGCGTCTTCAGAATGAGTTCCCTTTGAACTCAATGCGAGCTATTAGAAGTGATAATGGTTCCGAGTTCAAAAACTTGGATTTTGAGAAGTTTTGTAACTCTTTGGGTTTAGAGCATCAGTTTTCTTCTCCCTACACACCGCCTCAGAATGGTGTTGTAGAAAGGAAGAATAGGACCCTTGTAGAGATGGCCAGGACGATGCTCGATTAGCATAGGACTCCTAGGAGATATTGGGCCGAAGCTATGAGCACTGCATGCTACATTTCCAATCGCATTTTTCTCCGAGCTTTCTTGAAGAAGACTTCTTATGAGTTGCGTTTTGGAAAACAGCCCAAAGTGAGTTATTTTAGAGTTTTCGGTTGCCATTGTTTTATACTCAAAAAGGGCAACTTGGACAAGTTTGAGTCTCGTTCTTCTGACGGTGTATTTTTGGGTTATGACACTCATACTCGTGCATATCGTGTACTTAACCTTGATACTAACTGATTCATGGAGACATCAAATGTCACCTTTGACGAGACCATGGTTTGTCCTTCTCGTTTTGAGCGTGCAGGTGATCATGAGGTTGGCAAGCCTCTTTTTGATGACGAGGACGAAGGTGCTAAAGGGATGGATGATCCAGCACCTCCTCCACCTGCTGTGCTGCAAGGAGCGGCTTCTACTACGACTCACGGCCCAGACCCTTCTTCCTCTATGACTTGGGGGCCATGGGATCCGCCACCTCGAGCGGTACCTTTTGTACCGGAGGAGGCACCAGCAGCTGTTGAGGGGGAGGCTACATCAGCTCGGGAGGCGCGACGACACATCTAGCGCCAACATCCGCCTCAACAGATGATCGGCAGCATCGGCGAACGTGTCACTCGGTCAAGGTCACAACAAATCTCTCACTTTGCTCATTCTGCATTTGTTGCTGATTTTGAACCCTGAGATGTTGGACACGCTTTGACCGATCCGGATTGGGTCAATGCCATGCATGAGGAGTTAGAAAATTTTGAAAGAAATCGGGTTTGGGTTCTTGTTCCTCTTCCTCCTGAGTGTCATCCTATTAGGACAAAATGGGTTTTCAAAAACAAACAGGGAGAAGATGGCCATGTTGTGAGAAACAAGGCCAGACTCGTAGCCCAGGGGTACAGTCAGAAGGAGGGGATAGACTATGAGGAGACTTTTGCTCCTGTAGCTCGTTTGGAGGCAATTAGGATACTCTTGGTTTTTGCTGCATCCAAAGGGTTTAAACTTTTTCAAATGGATGTCAAGAGTGCCTTCTTAAACGGCTACATAGAAGAGGAGGTGTATGTGAGACAACCCCCCGGTTTTGAAAATCCCAAGTTTCCAAACCATGTTTTCAAACTCCACAAAGCTTTGTATGGTTTGAAACAAGCCCCTAGAGCCTGGTATGATAGGTTAAAAACCTTTTTGCTTGCTAACGGTTTTAAAATGGGATGTGTGGATAAAACGCTTTTTCTCCTCAAGCAAGGCAGTGACACACTCTTGGTCCAGATTTACGTGGATGATATCATTTTCGGTGGTTCTTCTCACGCTTTGGTTGCCAAGTTTGCAGATACTATGAGCAGGGAATTTGAGATGAGTATGATGGGCGAGTTGATGTTTTTCCTCGGATTGCAAATCAAGCAATCTCGAGAGGGAACGTTTGTGCACCAGGGTAAATATACCAAGGATATCCTGAAGAAATTCGATATGGGTGAGGCCAAGCCTCTTCCAACACCCATGTCGACCACGACGGCCCTGGATGCGTACAAGGATGGAGAAGCTGTGGACCAGAAGGAGTACCGGAGTATGATCGGGTCGCTGCTGTACCTGACGGCGACACGCCCGGACATTCAGTTCGCGGTGTGTCTTTGTGCGCGATTTCAGTCGTCGCCGCGCACCTCTCACCATCAGGCGATCAAGCGCATTATGAGGTACTTTTGCTTCACTACTGAGTTTGGGATTTGGTATTCTGCTTCCTCCACCCTCTCCCTTTGTGGCTATTCCGATGCCGATTTTGCTGGTTGTCGCATTGAGCGCAAGTCCACTTCTAGGACTTGTTAGTTTATTGGTTCTTCTCTTGTATCGTGGTCTTCTCACAAGCAGTCTAGTGTCGCCCAGTCTACCACGGAGGCTGAGTATGTTGCTGCGGCTAGCTGCTGTTCCTAGTTGCTCTGGATGATGGCCACTTTGCGTGATTTTGGTCTGAGTTTTACTCGCGTTCCTTTGCTTTGTGACAGCACGAGTGCGATTAGCGTTGCTAAGAACCCCGTGCTGCACTCTAAGACCAAACACATTGACGTGCGCTTTCATTTTCTGCGAGACCACTATGAGAAGGGTGATATCGACCTTTGCCATGTCGATACTCATCATCAGTTGGCTAATATTTTCACCAAGCCTTTGGACCAATCAAGTTTTGCTAGGTTGAGAGGTGAGCTTGGTGTGTGTTTCCCCTTTTAGATGGAGGAAACATTTTGGCTCTTGTATTATAAACTGACTTTGTGTTTTTCAGTTGGTATCGCTTCTTTCATTTGGTTTCATCATGCATCTTTGCATTTCATCTTGCATATTTACTTTCAGAGCTTCATGTATATAATCTTGAGAATGTGACTATGCTCTGTATAGTATTTGCTCTGATGCTTTATGATGATGTTTGTAGCTTATGCTCTTTCTGATCACTGATGCATGTTGTGAGCGGTGCTATTTTATGAATGGTGAATTTGCTTAATGAACATAAAACTTGAAAGTGTTCACCATTGAGATATGTAACTAACATGTGTAGAATGTGTTGAAATCACTTGTGCTTTTCATATATGCTAGGTTGCTATGTCTCTAGTTCTGAGTCATTCACTTGCTTGGTATGTTCATATGCTGCTTTAATTTTGAACCAAGTTAAGTGAATTAGAAAGATCGAGATGGGATTGCTTGTCAGCACATCACAGTTTCGAGACTGTTTCTCATTGCACTTTGAGTTAAACTTGAGCAGTGTAGTGCATGACCGAAACTGTTGCTTTAAGCTTCTGATCGCTTTTGCATAGGCTTCGCATAGTTGAAAAGTTAGGCAATGACAAGTTTTCAACCTCTCGCAATCACATGCTGAAATTTGAACTTGTGAAATTTAACCGCTGCAACTCCGATAAAATTTGCATACACAAGTCTATGTTTCATTCTATAGCATGATGATTGAACTATGCTAGGGGTAGTTCACCTTGTATACTTGTTTAGCACTTGTTTGACTTCCTGTCTATACATGCTTCGTGCTATTTTGATGGTGAATACCTTTTTGGCTGAAAACTGCTCTTTCTGCTCTCATGTTCGTATTTCGTATTTGGTGATCAGTTTGAGCCTTTGCTAGCTTCTTATGGATGTTGTTGAGTCATCGGATAAGAACTGTGTAGACATCTTTGCACTCTTTTGATTATATTCCTGAAGCTGCTAACTTGCATTTTAACTCATATGCATTCTTGGAGAGGGAGATATTCTGTCAAGGGGGAGAAATTTGCTTGTTGGTGCATTTTCAACTAAGGGGGAGAAAATATTGACAAATCATGTGTGCTCCCTGTGTTCTACTAAGGATTTTTGTTTTCCGAGTTGAACGTAAGGAGACATCTCTTGGTTGTGTGCACTATTTGAGGGGGAGTTTGTTCGTTGTTGAGTTTCTGAGCTGGTAACAGTTGATTTGGAACATTTTTGGTAGCTAGTTGTGTTGAGCCTTTGCCTCTTTCTTGAGGAACTAGCACCTTTGCTTTTATGCTCTTCAGTTGATATCAAGCTCTCTTCAGTTGGTATCGAGTTTCCTCGCTAGCGGTGTTGAGCCCGTTCTACCTCTTCTTGAGGGCTAGCTCTGTTTTGCTTGAATTTCAGTTGATCCTTCAATTGGTATCGAGCTTTCTCGCTAGCGGTGTTGAGCCTGTTCTACCTCTTCTTGAGGGCTAGCTTTGCTTTGCTTGGTTGCGTCGAGCCGTTGCCCATGTCTTTGGGAACCAAGTTGTTTTGCTCTTTCCACATGACCTTTTTCGGCTTTGATATGCTTTTGGGTCATTTGGTCGAGTTCTCTCTCCGTCTTTCTTCCTTCCTTTATTCTATTATGATTTGTGTTGGTAGTTGACAATGCACTCATCAAGAGGGAGATTGCGGATACATGGGTGTATGCCGAGTCTCTGTGTGATGAGTGATTGTCAACTGGGATAATACGCATGTTCTTTGGCTTGTGTTGTGCAGGTGTCGAGCATGGATACAGTGATCAAAGGCAAGGTGAAGGTCAAGTAGAGACGTGCCGTGCCGATGGACCGAGAGTGGCGAAGGGCGGACGTGAGGCTTGGACTGAGGGACCGGTGGCCTGAGGATCAGCTGTGGTGGCTGACAGCCTGGGACAGCGATGAGTGAAGACTTGTGGGCACGATGTTGCTTGGGTCGTGGACCTTGGGACACGTGTCAGTGGACGGGGTGCACGGGTGGTGCATCCCCTCTACGACTCGGTTTGGTGGTTGAGCCACAGAAAAACCACCGAGTGGACGGTTTCCAGGTTTGGGCCTCAAAACCAGGGCGCTGATGGTTTCCGAGTTTGGGCCACAAAACTCGGGCTGAGGACGGTTTCCAGGTTTGGCCTCAAAACCAGGGCGCTGTGGGTTTCTAAGTTCGGGCCACAAAACTCAGGAGATGGATGGCTGGTTTCCCGGTTTGGGCCTCAAAACCGGGGTTAGCTGTGAAGGCTGGTTTCCCGGTTTGGGCCACAAAACTGGGAGCGACGTCCGGGAAAAGGACAAGCAGAGCGGTGGCGGCACGTGGCGGCAATCGGTGAGGTTGCGTCGAGGCAACGCTACCAGTTGTGCGGGCGTGGCCGTCGGATCACCACCTACCATGAGTTGGTCCAGAATAACCCTAGGGTTTAGCTGGTTCGCTCTGTAATTAGTTAGGGGTAGAGTGGGAACTAGAATTAGGATAAGTAGCGGGAGACACCCACCTCCCATCCCATCTCAGTCATTTGCTCTTTGCCTTCTAGGTTTTCCTGCTCTCCCAATCCCCTGCTGTAGCAACTGAGATCCGCAGAGAACCATACCTCTGTGTACTGGAGATTTTGAGGAAGTGAGATCGTAGTCCCACTATTTTAGCGTGTGGTATCCACACGGTTGCAGATCGATGACTTGATTTGCGTTTTGTTCGTGTTCTTCGCGTTCTTCGTTTCTCCGCGATTTTCCCGTCACTCGATCTCCCTCTCTACTGCGTCGTTTCGAAATCCGTTTGAATCAACATCTTCTTTACAGTGAGGAGATCATTTCCACTGAAGGAAGTCATCTAAATCCTCACGAACAAGTAGATCGGGTCGATTTCATTTTTCGTGGCGCTTTTTCGGTTCATACACCTTCCCCTTTGATTTCCCGTTGATTGAATCGATTTGAGCGGATGATTTCTTGGGGATAGTCTCCTAACTACCTCGTGATCATCCTCTCCAATTTTGGGAACAAGGGATTTCGATTTGAATCATTTTTGGAGAGATTTGTGAGAAGGGCGATCAAAATCGCCTTCTCTGGGCAGTGGCGGACAGTCCGCCAAACAGGGCGCGGACAGTCCGGCCATCGGGCTCGAGCCAGACCAGTGGCAGCGAGCCTCGGCCACTTTGGTTAGATTTGACCGGCGGATAGTCCGCCGTAGTCAGTCGCGGACAGTCCGCGAGTCGACCAGGGACCTTCAGCAACCTTGTTGTTTTGTCCATTTGGCCGGCGGACAGTCCGGCCCCCCAGTCGCGGACAGTCCGCAGTTGGGGCGGACAGTCCGGGACCAAGAGTCCGGACAGTCCGGGAATAGGCTGCTTGTTGTGTTTTAGTGTGTTTGCTCTCCCGGCTTCTTCGCTTGGTTTCCGGACTTCTCGGTTGGCCCTTTATCTCACCTAGGAATCTCTCTAAGTATCTTTTCTACTTGTTAGCATGGGTATTTGGGGATTTCCTGACGTAGCCTTTAATCTACGTTTGGGACTAGGTTTTTAGGGGTTGAACTTGTGCCGGTGCTTTTGGCGTTTGGATTACTATCGCTTTGTGGTGCCTCGCTGTGATCCTAGGGATCATCCATCCTCTTCCAAGGGTCGTGGGCATCACGGTTTTGATCGAAGCTTTTGGGGTTGATTTGTGGGACAAAGGCCAAAGTTTCGAGAGAAATTTTTGAGCTCCCATTCACCCCCCCTCTGGTCGCCTAGCATTCTCGGTCCTTCAAATGCTACTACGATAGTTCTGTGCGCTTGCAGAATCTCCTCTTGGTAGATTGCAATCTCCCTAGCTAGCTCCTACTAGTGTCGGGATTGACAACCCCATTTGACATTAGTAGATAGTTGCTTTAGCTTCACTCCTTTAGGTATAGTGACTGAACTTGCTACAAGCGTTTCTGGCGCCGTTGCCAGGGATAGATTCCATAGTCTACTCCTAGTAACGACGTTAGCAAGTGTCAACAAGCATTTCTGGGCCGTTATCGGGGATAGTTGCCTAGCTCTATCTTTAGTGAAGTTAAGAACTACCAACAAACGTCCCTTCTCGGGATTGCTTGATTTGCAACCCGAGGAAAAAACATCAACTCGCCCATCATGCTCATCTCAAATTCCCTGCTCATAGTATCTGCAAACTTGGCAACCAAAGCATGAGACGAACCACCGAAAATGATATCATCCACGTAAATCTAAACCAAGAGAGTGTCATTGCCATGCTTGAGGAGAAAAAGCGTTTTATCTACAAATCCCATTTTAAAACCCTTAGCAAGCAAAAAGGTTTTCAACCTATCATACCAGGCTCTAGGGGCTTGTTTCAAACCATACAAAGCTTTGTGAAGTTTAAAAACATGGTTTGGAAACTTGGGATTTTCAAAACCGGGGGGTTGTTTCACATACACTTCTTCTTCTATGTAGTCGTTTAGGAAGGCACTCTTGACATCCATTTGAAAAAGTTTGAAACCCTTGGATGCAGTAATAGCCAAGAGGATCCTAATTGCCTCCAAACAGCTACAGGAGCAAAAGTCTCCTCATAATCTACCCCCTCCTTCTGACTATACCCCTGGGCAACAAGTCTGGCCTTGTTAATCACAGTGTGGCCATCCTCTCCTTGTTTGTTTTTGAAAAACCATTTTGTACCAATAGGGTGACACTCAGGAGGAGGTGGAACAAGAACCCAAACCCGATTTCTCTCAAAGTTTTCTAACTCCTCATGCATGGCATTAACCCAGTCTGGATCAGATAAAGCATGTCCAACATCTCAGGGTTCAAAATCAGCAACAAATACAGAATGAGCAAAGTGAGAGATTTCTTGTGACCTTGACCGAGTGACGCGTTCGTGGATGTCGCCGATCATCTGTTGAGGAGGGTTTTGGCGCTGAATGTGTCGTGGTGCCTCCCTTGCTGAAGTAACCTCCCCCTCAACAGTAGCTAGTCCCTCCTTGGGTACAAGTGGTACAGCCTGAGGTGGTGGATCACATGGCCCCCATGTAGTGGAAGAAGACGGGTCGGGGCCGCGAGCAGTCGTGGTCGAAGTCGACCCAATCGGCACAACAGGTGGAGGAAGTGCTAGATCATCAATCCCTTCAGCACCTTCTTCCTCATCATCAAAAAGAGGTTCGCCAACCTCGTGGTCACCTGCACGCTCAAATCTAGAAGAAGAACAATGCATGGTCTCATTGAAGGTGACATCGGATGTCTCCATGACTCGGTTAGTATCAAGGTTAAGTACAAAATATGCACGAGTATGATTACCATAACCCAAAAATACACCATCAGAAGAACGAGACTCAAACTTGTCCAAGTTGCCTTTCTTGAGTATAAAACAGTGGCAACCAAAAACTCTAAAATAACTCACTTTGGGTTGCTTCCCAAATCGCAACTCATAAGAAGTCTTTTTCAGGAAAGCTCGGAGAAAAATGCGATTGGAAATATAGCATGCAGTGTTCATAGCTTCGGCCCAATATCGCCTAGGAGTCCTATGCTCATCGAGCATCATCCTGGCCATCTCTACAAGGGTCTGATTCTTCCTTTCTACAACACCATTCTGTGGCGGTGTGTAGGGGGAAGAAAACTGATGCTCCAAACCCAAAGAATCACAAAACTTCTCAAAATCCGAGTTCTTAAACTTGGAGCCATTATCACTTCTAATAGCTCGCATCGAGTTCTTAGGGAACTCATTCTGAAGATGCAAAATCAGATTGCGAGCAAAAGAGAAAGTCTCAGTTTTCTCAGCTAATAAGAAAACCCACAAATATCTTGAAAAGTCATAAACAACAACAAGCACATACCACTTCCCACCAACCGAGCTCACCCGAGCCGGACCAACAAGGTCCATATGCAAAAGCTCTCCAGGGCGCTTGGTCATAACTTGATTCACAGGATGGTGGGGAGTAGCAACCATTTTCCCATGTCTACAAGAATGGCAAACAAGATCCTTCTCCATGCACAACTTGGGCAATCCTCGGATTAGGCCAAGTGAACTAAGCCTTGCAAGCAAGTCGAAGCTCAGATGACCTAGTCTCCTATGCCACTTCCAAAGATCAAAGGAGGAAGGTCCAGCCAAAAGACATCGATAAATTCCAAAAGACTCCGAGAAATTCGCACGAAAGACTTTCCCAAAGGGCGAAATCAAACATACAAGATTGCCCTGAGGATCCAAAATACGACTGAGATTCGGTTTAAAACGAATCTCATAGTCATCATCAAAGAGTTGCGAAACAGAAAGAAGGTTAAAATGCAAGTTAGAAACAAGAGCAACATCACGCAACACAAAGTGCTCATTAACTCGCACTGACCCACGAGACAACACTTTACCTTTGCTATTGTCGCCGAAGGTGATAAACTCCTTTCTGGCAACTGGACTAAGACTGGAGAACCACTTGGCGTTTCCGGTCATATGCCTTGAGCACCCGGAATCCACCAACCAAATGTCCTCCAATCATTTTACCTACATCAATAAAAAGACATACGGTGAGCATACGGTCCAACATTGGGGTGAGTAAAATGGGAAGTGTACCAGTGTTGGGCCGGTTGCTCAAAAGAACGGTTAGTAGCAAAACCATTCCTAGCACGCCTATGGGGAAAGCGATCACCACGTATAGGAAAACGTGGTCCGCTGAGGGAAGAGCGTCCATCGCGATACTCAAAACGCGGTGGGGGGTAACGCTCAACAACAAAGCCACTGCCACGGGGTCCATAGCCTACAAAAGCAGGATCCCATCGGGCATGTCCTCCTTGCGGCCTAGGACATTGAGGCATTGGACCTCTAGGCCTAGCAGCTCTCCTTTGTACATTTGGCATATGTACATCATGGAAAGGATGGTACATGTCTGTGTTATTCGACTCCTTTGCACGGCGCTCCTCTCTCTTGCGCTGAAAGCAAAACTCCCTCAAGTGTCCATCTCTCCCACAATGCTCACAGTGGTACCTCACGGCTCTCATAGGGGGTTGTTGGTACTCACGGTATTGGGTGTGGATCACTCGGTTCTTTTGAGGCATGAGCTCCTCATAGATAGGTGGCATAGTGTCCAGCTTGTTCCTTAGGTGATTGGGTTTTGGAGCCCATGTTTGCTTCTTGGGTGGAGCTCTCGGAGGTTCCACAAACAATCCATCCTTGGTGTTAGGTTTGAGAGGCTCTTTGGGTCGAATCTTGGTCAGTTTGGGAGTAGTGGTGGAGTTGGGCTTCTCACTCGGCTTAAGACCACTAAACTCTCCAACCTTTCCGAAAGATGTAGCACACTCAACACCCTGAGCAAAACCAACACCAGGACCTCCAGCAGCACGTTTGAATTGGGCAATCATCATCCCAAGCTGCGGCTCACCACTATACACCCATGACAATATGGTCCGAAGGTATGTGTTTTCTTCCTCGGTTGGCATCTTGTCATGTTTCACATTCGCAATCTCCATCTCCAAACCCTCACACAAAGCGCATCTAGACACACAAGTGCTATCCGAGCTGGCCTTCTCAAGAGACACAATCTTGGCATTCTTCTCTGCCAACTCGGATTGCAAGCCAGCACAAGACTTGCACGCACCCAGCAACACGGGTCAAGCCCTAATCTCATCCACCTCTCCAACCAAAGCAACATACTTCCCCCTCAAAGTGAGAAGGTCAGTCATGTGCTTGGAGCACATCTCACACTCATCTTCCTCAGTCACGACAACGGTGGACTTGACAGACTCAAGTTCCTTCACCGCATCCTCCCACTTCTGCCTAAACTCCTTCCTCTCTCTAGCAGCACGCCTAAGCAGCTTATCTTGACTAAGGAGGGCAGCAGTAAGTTTATCAACCTCAGCAGAGAGCTCATTAGGGGTTTGTGATACCTGGGAGGTGTCATCGTCGTCATTGTCATTCTGAAGGATCTCTTCCAGCTCGCCGTTGACCTCATCGCCGAGGGGCATGGTGCAGAAGCCCTCGTTGTCGGCGAAGAAACAGAGGTCGTTCAGCTTGTCTTCAATCTTCTTCCTCTTCTCAGACTCATCATCGCTTGATGCAGCGGAGTCGTCATCCGAGTCGTCGACGTCGCGGAGCATGGCGAAGAAGGCACACTGCTCAGCCTGGGCCTTCTCCAAGTACTTCTCCTTGATGTACTCCTTGTTGAAGCCGCCCCTCCGCTTGTGCTTGGCGGGGACGTACTTCTCCTTGCGCTTGCCGGAGTCATACTTGTGGTCGTGATCCGCCTTGCTGAAAGCTTGTTTGTTCTTCTTCGGGCAATTGGCGATGAAGTGGTCCGAGCCTCCACACTCGTAGCAGCCACCTTGTCCTCCTGCGCGGCGATGGTTCATGCGTTTGTTGTGAAACCGCGAGAACCGGTTGGCAAGCAGGGCCAACTCATCATCTGCAATGTGATGGACCAAATTGGCGTTTGAACAGCGCTGTTTTCGGGCTGACCGGACGCTGCTACAGTACGACCGGACGCTACAGTAATTTGCTACAGTGCTGCTCATGCGTCCGGTGCTACAGTAACCTGCTGTAGTAACAGTAACCGGACGCTACAGTACCTGCTTCATTGCGTCCGGTGCTACAGTTACCGGACGCTATGGTACATCGACCGGACGCTACAGTGTCGCTAAAGTACCAGCGTCCGGTCAGTGCCGTTTTCGCGCTGTTTCGTCCGTAGTTTTTGCGTTTGAGCTCCGATTTGAGTTCTGTTTGTTGTGTTGGTTTCCTAACTTTGTAAGGAACATTCTAAACTACTTTTGTCACCAGTTGGCTTAAGTATTTTTGGTTGGGCACTTGCTTTTTCTCCATAGGAGTGCAGTGCTTCTTTTCGGAGCTCCGATTTCGGTGGTGTGCTTGGTTGATCGCGTGTGTGTTGTCCTGTTGTGTTCTTAGGGAACATCCACCCAATATTTTGGGTCATGGACATCACAGTTTGTGATCTTTTCTCTTGGGGTTGTGGAATTGGGATAACGGTCTAATATTTCTGAAAAGAAATTTGAGGCTCCCATTCACCCCCCACCCCCTCTGGTCGCCAATTTGGTCCTTCAGAGCCCTTCAGGGAGGTTTCGAGCCGTGCGCCGAAGGATCTCACTCCTGTGGCTCGGATCCTCCATGAGGTCCTTAGGCGCACCCTGTTGCCTCGTGTCGGTTTCTGGGAGGCTATTTCATGACTCCAGCTATGGCTTCTATCTTATCTGATTCAGCAGAAGGAGTTTGATATTTTGGATGTGATCATCTGTGAGATGGAGGACACCGTGGCAGAGAGCATCAAGGCCCGTCGGCAGCTACCGTACGCTCACTGGATTTCCTACATTCTTTGGAAGGTAGCTGCCACCATAGGGAGCCATCCAGACCAGTCTCTTACCGGCTCCGCGACCATCTTCCCTCCGTACAACATGAATCAGCTTCTAGGACACGGTCGGGATCGCAGGCAGCAGCAGCAGGGGGCATAGTCCAGCTCGAGACAGCGGCCAGAGGTGCCAGAGTCAGCACAGGAGTAGGACGAGACCGTTCGGGCCCTCGCTGAGCAGGAGCTAGCTGACCTCGAGGGCGAGGACACGTTTGTGGCCGACGACCCCACCGACAGCTCCGACGAGGACTACCACCTCCCGCCTCACTACCAGCTGTTGGCGGTTCTTATCGACATATTTATCCCGCCAACATAGTCCACATAAAAGGAGAAAGCATGTATTTTACTCATATATACATTTATTGCTAACCAAGTTCCACATGTAGTGCAAAGTTATGTTTTGCAGATCATAAACATGCATACAGGTGGATAGCAATCAAAAAGGCGCAATCCAACACGCCGAAATGCGCAAAATGAACAAGGACACAAAAAGCCCATATAGAAGTGCAGCAAATTTCAGCCGGGAACAAACTCAGGAGCCCAAAAGGAGCAGCCCAGGCTTTTGCCTGGGCTTGTTGGGCCCAGCCAGGGGGCGGCCGCCCCCTGGGTCGGCCGCCCCCTGGGTCGGCCGCCCCCCTGGAGACGCCACGTGGCCACCGCCTTTGCAGAGGCGGTACATTAATTGCCCTAAAGGCGGTTCCGGGTGAAATTTGCAGCGACACCCCTCCTAAACCGACCTCAAACACCTATATAAGGAGAGGGGGAGAGGAGGCCAAATTAGAACACAATCACCTCTTGAGCTACACACTTGGGCACTACCTCTTCTTAGTTTTTCCTTGTTCTTGTGCTAGAGAGAGAGCTAGGCAAAGCTATCAAGGAGGGCTTGGCTCCTTGGAGAGATATTGGGTATGAATAAGATAGATCTGATCTCCAAAGCCCTGTCTTTATTCTTTCGATACAGTTCTTCATATGAACTAGAGTATAGTTCTTGTTCTAGTATTTTGGTATATGACTTAGATCTTAGGTCTTATATCATGTTGCTAGTATATGAACTTATGAATAGTTCTTGTGGAATTAGTATAATATACATTCTAGTGTATAGTTCTTATAATATATTGCTACCCTAGGGTTAGTAGTGTGTTATATGAATTAGAGCTAAGTGTGTATTGTATTATTCTCACATAGAACATTAGTCTAATTGCTTCATGCTTGTTATATGATTAGAAATAAGCTTTTGTCAAGGGTGGCGGTTTATCATGCTCTTCTGAGTAGGCTCAGGCTTCTTACCTGTCGATCCGTAGGGTCGGGGACCCGGGGGAGTCTGAGTGGGTTCTGTGCATGCAAGCATGGTGCTTGGATGTAGAGGCCGGGTAATTGCATGGTCTTAGTCCACGGTAGTGGGGATGGCGGCAGGTGGTGACAGCCCTGTCCGTCCTTGGCATTCCCCCATGTTCGGCTAGGGTGTAGGAGTCTAAATTGTTACGAGAGGTTGCTGGCAGACCAGTACTCGCGTAATCTCCCGAACCATCTAAAGCATGAGATTAGTTCTATGTCATATGATTGCATGATTAACTTGTTCTGTGTATGACCTGTATCCAGACCATGCCTGCTCTATTAGGTTATTCAATTATTCTTTTATTCATTTATTCTTTTAGTCTCTTTTTACTCTTTGCCCTTTTGCCATGCTCAAGATTGTGTTTCTCCACTATTCAAATCATCACTGTTTATCACCTGTTATGACAATTGATCCATTATTGCTATCATGGTATTTGGTACTATATTTATCCTAGAACTTGATACATACAAAGCCTTCCTCGAGCGAACCAATAAATCACGATACTCGGTATATCTCCGGGTGAAATGCTACACAATAATTCCGTGCGCTTGCGGACCTAAACTCCAAACCTACGAACTATCGTAAAGATGCATGCTTAACACTGTTGCTGGAAACGCGCCATTCTAAGCAACTTGTTAAGAGACATCGTAGAGACACTTCTAGCGCCGTTGCTGGGAATAGATCTTCGGGTCCATTTCTATGTCAATATCCGGCGCCATTGCCATGGATGGATTGCAAAGTCCATTCTTAGTGACGACGTTAGTAAGTGTCAACGTGCATTTCTGGCGCTGTTGCCGGGGATGGATCGTAAGGTCCATTCTTAGTAAGAACGTTAAGAAATGCCAACAAGCATTTCTGGCGCCGTTGCCGGGGAAGGCTAATGTAAAAAGTTCTAGATAAACATAAACCAATATCTGATATGCATAATGAGTCATTGTTATGCGGTTAACTCTGCCTGTTTTCCTCCTGTTGTGGATGAAACAGGAATAGTGTATGTCTGGTTTCTCTCTGCCGGAAAACTTCATTAACAATCCCGAGGCACTCCTAAGGGCTAAGCGGATTCGTTCCGTTTTGTCTTCTGCTACTCCACCGACAGAGCAACCAGCCGGTTCCGCACCAGCCCCAACTGAGGTCATGGCTGAGAAGACACTCCGCGAGTTCTCCGTGCCCGCTGTCACCAACGTGGCTACCGGCCCCGCTGTGGACACGGCCGGAAAGAACTTCGAACTCCGTACAGGCCTGATCACCGTGGTGCAGGCAAGCCCGTTCTGCGGTTTGCCTAGCGAGGATGCGAATGCGCATCTGCAACACTTCCTGGAGCTGTGCGACACTATCGTCATCAAGGACATCACCCCAGATGTCATTCGGCTCCGTCTTTTCCCTTTTTCCCTTGTGGGGAAAGCGAAAAGGTGGTTCTACCAGGACAAGGAAGCTGTCCACACATGGGCAAAATGCTCAGCTGCATTCCTCGCTAAATTCTTCCCCATAAGCAAAACCAATGCTTTGCTGGGAAGAATCTCCAATTTCAAGCAAGATGCCACTGAATCAATCCCTGATGCGTGGGAAAGGCTCCAGGAGTACATCCTGAGCTGCCCCCACCATGGCATGGAAAATTGGATGGTGCTCCAAAACTTCTACAACGGGCTCACGCCCATGTCGAAGGGGCACCTAGATGCATCCGCTGGTGGAGCATTCTTATCGCTCACCACCGCCGGGGCTAAGGCCCTGATCGAAAAGATGGTTGAACACCAAGGCTGGAGTGACGAGAGAACTCAACCACAAGCACCAGCCAAAACACAAAAAAGCATGCATACCGTGAAGGAGACGGATATGCTTGCCGCAAAAATAGACCTCCTTATGAAACACCTATCTGAGAAAAACCAAGAAAACCAAACAAATATGGTGAACGCCATAGATTCACACATGACGTGTGAAGTCTGTGGTGATGTTGGCCATTCGGGGACCGACTGCCCCGAAACCCGTGAAGACGCCGCCTACATCAACAACGGGTTCCGCCAACAAGGAGGCACCAACCAGAACAATGGTTGGAATAACCAGTCACGGCCACCATTCCAAGGTAATTCGAACTCCAATTCGAATCAACCTTCATTAAGAGACTTAGTTCTTGGACAGGCTAAAATTAATGAAAATTTGACTAAAAAGTTGCTGTCCAATGATAAAGTTTTTGAAAATTTAAATACAAAAATAGAAAACCTAACGTCCTCCGTTCAAAATCAACTGAGCTTCAATAAAATGATAGAATCCCAATTAGCTCAAATCGCCGCTGCTATTCCTACCGAAAGTGCGGGACGACTCCCGGGACAACCCGAGAGTTCTCCCACTAACCATGCAGGGTGAAACGGGAAAACGGAAGGAAAGTCCCACTCAAAGGACTCAAAATAATTTGTGCCTCCACCGAAGGTAATCGGTATGTATCCCAAAAAAAAAACCGGCCAAGAGCTAGCTTGGGGGAGGACCCCCACTTCCGAGGTATGTTGCATTGCATATTTAATTCCATGCATTTTTATTTTTCCATTAGCATGTTTACTTAATGCAATTCTAATTTAAAAAAAATGAATTCCACTCTTATATGTGATGTCAGATATGTGCTTCTTCCTTGTTGAAATGATGAATAGTTGCTCTGTCTTATAATTCACCTGTGCCTAGTTTATAACTTAGTTTCTACTAAGATTTGAGTTTATTGGTAAATGGCTCACTTAAGAACTTAAAACTTGTGGGATGCACATGCTTACTCAAGTCCAAGGTTACTGCTAGCCATGATCTGGTATAAGCAAAGATTTGCTATGACATTGTTCTAAGAAAGACTTGACATCCGGAGAATTTATTTAAAAACTTAAAATTCAAAAGTTCCTCGATGATGATATATCCTACCAGAGCCATATGATGAAAAACTTTTCAAACCATATACTCATTTGCTACTTGTATTTGTATTGAGCTTATTCAAATAGTTGTGACCTATGTGTAGACTTCTTTCATGCATTCAAGATCAAGATTCACGTACACCCACCAAATAAAGCTAACTCTTGCATTAAGAGTTACGCAAGACATGCCATGCATCCACCACAAAAATAAATGCTCCACCATTGATCATGATCTTTCTCTCCCAAAAATTTTGAAAAGAATTATGGGCTATCTAAAAAAATGAGAGAGTAAAAAAAATGGACAAGTGTCCAAATGAAAACAATGGGTACTCCGATGCCCGCCTCTCTCTAAAAAAAAGTGAATGAGAGAGTAAAAAAAATGGACAAGTGTCCAAATGAAAACAATGGGTACTCCGATACCCGCCTCTCTCGATGAATAAAGATAGCCCATAGTTCCCAATTTTCCAAAAGGAGAAAGACATGAGAAAAGGAGTATTCAAAAAGAAAATATTCCACACACTTGCACTTCTTGATCTAAGTGTATGACTGAAGTCTCCTAAGGTCCAATTCTTTGACTTTGCAATATCTACAATACAAGTATGCCTACTTCCTTCTACCCACAACTCCAGATAAAGCTTTAGTTGGTAGAATGAAAAGAAAGGCAAAAGCCTTTGGTGAGGATCATACACATCTTGAGCGAATGAGTGAATCATTTGAGGAACTTGCTTTGATTTTCAAAACTTCTAAAAACTCCGGATTATAAAGTTGCTCAAGGAACAAAAGATAAGCACCTCTGCGAAAGCCGATCTAACATGCAGTGACTAAGGATTTGAGGAGGCTAACAAGCCCCATGGGTGACAAGGTACTAGCGTGAGTAATGGACCAATGTATTCAAACCATGGTAGACACTTTGGTATAGACCTGGCACTTGTGAATAATAATCGGCATTGAAGCAACTCCTGATCAACAACCAAAACCTTAGCTTTTGCTCGGGGACGAGCAAAGGGTAAGCTTGGAGGAGTTTTTTGGCGGTTCTTATCGACATATTTATCCCGCCAACATAGTCCACATAAAAGGAGAAAGCATGTATTTTACTCATATATACATTTATTGCTAACCAAGTTCCACATGTAGTGCAAAGTTATGTTTTGCAGATCATAAACATGCATACAGGTGGATAGCAACCAAAAAGGCGCAATCCAACACGCCGAAATGCGCAAAATGAACAAGGACACAAAAAGCCCATATAGAAGTGCAGCAAATTTCAGCCGGGAACAAACTCAGGAGCCCAAAAGGAGCAGCCCAGGCTTTTGCCTGGGCTTGTTGGGCCCAGCCAGGGGGCGGCCGCCCCCTGGAGACGCCACATGGCCACCGCCTTTGCAGAGGCGGTACATTAATTGCCCTAAAGGCGGTTCCGGGTGAAATTTGCAGCGACACCCCTCCTAAACCGACCTCAAACACCTATATAAGGAGAGGGGGAGAGGAGGCCAAATTAGAACACAATCACCTCTTGAGCTACACACTTGGGCACTACCTCTTCTTAGTTTTTCCTTGTTCTTGTGCTAGAGAGAGAGCTAGGCAAAGCTATCAAGGAGGGCTTGGCTCCTTGGAGAGATATTGGGTATGAATAAGATAGATCTGATCTCCAAAGCCCTGTCTTTATTCTTTCGATACAGTTCTTCATATGAACTAGAGTATAGTTCTTGTTCTAGTATTTTGGTATATGACTTAGATCTTAGGTCTTATATCATGTTGCTAGTATATGAACTTATGAATAGTTCTTGTGGAATTAGTATAATATACATTCTAGTGTATAGTTCTTATAATATATTGCTACCCTAGGGTTAGTAGTGTGTTATATGAATTAGAGCTAAGTGTGTATTGTATTATTCTCACATAGAACATTAGTCTAATTGCTTCATGCTTGTTATATGATTAGAAATAAGCTTTTGTCAAGGGTGGCGGTTTATCATGCTCTTCTGAGTAGGCTCAGGCTTCTTACCTGTCGATCCGTAGGGTCGGGGACCCGGGGGAGTCTGAGTGGGTTCTGTGCATGCAAGCATGGTGCTTGGATGTAGAGGCCGGGTAATTGCATGGTCTTAGTCCACGGTAGTGGGGATGGCGGCAGGTGGTGACAGCCCTGTCCGTCCTTGGCATTCCCCCATGTTCGGCTAGGGTGTAGGAGTCTAAATTGTTACGAGAGGTTGCTGGCAGACCAGTACTCGCGTAATCTCCCGAACCATCTAAAGCATGAGATTAGTTCTATGTCATATGATTGCATGATTAACTTGTTCTGTGTATGACCTGTATCCAGACCATGCCTGCTCTATTAGGTTATTCAATTATTCTTTTATTCATTTATTCTTTTAGTCTCTTTTTACTCTTTGCCCTTTTGCCATGCTCAAGATTGTGTTTCTCCACTATTCAAATCATCACTGTTTATCACCTGTTATGACAATTGATCCATTATTGCTATCATGGTATTTGGTACTATATTTATCCTAGAACTTGATACATACAAAGCCTTCCTCGAGCGAACCAATAAATCACGATACTCGGTATATCTCCGGGTGAAATGCTACACAATAATTCCGTGCGCTTGCGGACCTAAACTCCAAACCTATGAACTATCGTAAAGATGCATGCTTAACACTGTTGCTGGAAACGCGCCATTCTAAGCAACTTGTTAAGAGACATCGTAGAGACACTTCTAGCGCCGTTGCTGGGAATAGATCTTCGGGTCCATTTCTATGCCAATATCCGGCGCCATTGCCATGGATGGATTGCAAAGTCCATTCTTAGTGACGACGTTAGTAAGTGTCAACGTGCATTTCTGGCACTGTTGCCGGGGATGGATCGTAAGGTCCATTCTTAGTAAGAACGTTAAGAAATGCCAACACCAGCCTAGAGCTCACGACTCTCAGAGCGGGACGAGTGGTACTGCCTCCTCCGACCCCGCGCTCCTTGCGATACTCTCTCGGATGGAGGAGTAGCAGTGGACGGTCACTCAGGACGTCCAGAGGCTTGCCCAGGAGCAGCAGCGACTAGCTCAGGCACAGGCCTTGGCACAGCAGCAGGCCTAGGAGCGGTCAGATGCCCTGCAACGCCAGATGATGGAACTTTAGCAGCAGACCCTGAGCTTCATGGAGAGGGTCATGAGTGGTCCACCTCAGTGGCAGTGGCAGCAGCCTCCACCGCAGCAGCAGCAGATTCAGTGGCAGCCGCTTATTCCACCACAGCCTCAGCAGTTTCAGCAGCAGCCACAGTTTTCGGGTCCCTCCCAGTCCACCTGGTACACTACTCCACCAAGCGGGGTCCCGCTCTTCAGTTCGCTCCACACAAGTTTTACGCCTCGTCCGACAGAGTCCTTGTTCGCGATGACTACTTCTATGACGCGTGACCTGTCGGCCAGCTTCAGCGAGCTCACTGGGATGCCTACTTCAGATTTCCCCGGGTTAGCTCAAACGACGACGGCTCCTGTGACCTCCACTACAGAGACACTACTGAGCTCCGTCGTGTCTTCAGAGCAGACTGAGCCAGTCTCGTCTGAGCCTGCCACGTCAGTTCAGCCTGAGTTGGTCCCGATTCCAGAGCTTCCGCACTCTGACACTTAGGTTGACACAACTACCGAGACGGTGACTGTGCCAGAGCAGCCAGACACAGAGCAGACCGAGCAGGTTGAGCAGCCAGAGCTGACCCGAACCACCTCTCCACAGCTTCCGCTTCCTAAGGGTCAGCAGGCTATGGGCTCATCCTCTTCAGACTCCGAGGCTATCTTATAGCAGTTCGAGTTCACTCAGCGCTCTCCAGAGACTGCACCTGACTCGTCTGCGCCACCTCCGCCCTCCGACGCTTAGTTTGGCGCTTGATGCCAAAGGGGGAGAGTGGGTCGAGTATAGCGATAGGGGGAGCGATGTGAGAGGGTTTCGGATCTTTTGCTATGTTATGTTTCACATACGCTCTTTACATATTGCATCTTTTGCACATTATTATGCTACTTGTGTGTGCTATGGACCCTATGACATGTATGTGCTCACTATGATATATTATATGACATGTCATTTCGTTTCACTCGTTTACTTGCACTTAATTCTCACTTGTTATGTATTCGAGCTCTTTACTCTTGCACTTGTTATTCACTCTAACTTGTTGAGTGCAGGATGTTGGCATGATATGTATGAGCATGCCTCTAATCATTTTCACTTATTCATTGCAAGTTCATACATGTCATGATTTGAAAACCTCTTCTCTCTATACTTGAGATCGTGTTGTCATCAATCACCAAAAAGGAGGAGATTGAACGCATCTTGGCCCCTAGTGGGGTTCGGTGATTGGATGAAACATAAGATTACTATGACTAACGTGTGTTTTGCAAAAACAGGAATGAGTTAGGTCACGGTAATGGCGACGATACGGGCATATGGAGTTCATGTCCCCTGGCGATGGAAATCTTTTTGGTTTTCAAAGGACGGACGACGAAGACGGTGATAGGCTAGGCTAAGTGTCACATGGTGTTGGAGGACACTTAGGTAGTCTTAGGTCTTTGTTTTTCCTTTGGTCGTACTATAAAGGGGAGCGTGAATCAGTAGCTTGACCTAGATGAGTCTATTGAGGTAGGTGTGGTGCACACTTGTTATTTCATAGCCCTAGGTAGCTCAGAGAGATGCCTTATGTCATGAGGATGAAAAGTCGTTAAGGCCGCGTCGCGATCCGAGTTGGTTTTGCCCTTAACAAGGGCATCGGACGCTGGCCTGGTGGGCATCGGACGCGTCTGATGCTCACTCAAACTAGGGTTTAGTCTGGTGCATGGCATCGGATGCTCCGGTGTTGCCACAACGGACGCGCCCGTGCCACTGTTCACTTGCGAGTGAACTTGGGGTAGCACCGGATGCTGGCATCGGACGCTGAGGGCCAGCGTCCGATGTCCATGCAAAGAGGTTCCAGAGAGGGTAAAATCACATCGGACGCGTCTGTTGTGATGGCATCGGACACTGTCCAACGTCTGATGCTTCTTTAACATGTCTGACCAGTTGTACAGTCGACCGTTGGTTGAGGTCATCGGAGCGTCCGATGCCCCCGCAGAAGCACCTGTTCAGTGCTCTATTGGATGGCCGGTTGGGGGAGTATTTATACTCCTCCCCCTCCTCCATTAGAGTGGTCTTGCTACTTCCATCTGCTGAGAGACACATTGTGAGTGTGAGAAAGTGCAAGAGCCCTAGTGAGGTTGAGAGAATCCCTAATTGAGAGAATTAGTGACCTCCTAGTGAGAATTGAGTAGCAAGTGTGCATCCATCCATCTCTTTGGCCTTGTCTTCGTCAAGTGAGAGTTCTAGCTTGTTACTCTTGGTGATCAGCATCACCTAGATGGCTTGGTGGCGATCGGATAGCTTGGTGATCATCTGGAGGCTTTGTGGGTGACCCAAGCCAAGTTGTGACCGGTAGCGAGCGATTCACCGGGCCAGAGTGGCGAAGAATCAGCTCGTAGTGAGCACTTGATCCTTGTGCGGATCAAGGGGGAGCAATACCCTTGCGCGAGTGCTCCAATGAGGACTAGGGGGTGTGCCGACACCTCGATACCTCAACAAAAAGATCGTCGTGTCATCTCTACTCTCTTTACTTACGCATTTACATTTGAGCAATTCAATTCCGCAATTTACTTGTTGTTCTTTCATACTTGAATTGCTTTGCTAGAGTAGAAGTGGCATAGTAATAGTCTTTTGTGTGGTAGAGTATAGAGAAACACACTTCTAGGCACAAGGGGTTAATTGGGCTTGATAGGTTTTAATTTGTGCTAAAGTTTTAGAAAAGCCCAATTCACCCCCCTCTTGGGCATCTTGATCCTTTCAATGGTGAGCCTTCATGTGCTCACATATTTTTGTTCTTTTCTTTTTAGGGGTGAGCCTTCATGTGCTCACATTTTTTTTTTGAATTTGTTTATAGAATGAAAAACTTAAGAGGATAAAGATACTTACGTGGATACATGGGGATGTCTTCCCCCAAGCTGAATGTTGACGTAGTCGTTCGATCTTGCAATGTAGCAGACTGGCAGTGGATATGTCCTTCCTATATTAGAGCTTTGATTGATGTTGATGTTTATTGAGATTGTTGATGGTCCTTAAACACCTGTTTTACCATCAACATTTTACCCTAACATTCATCAAAAAGGCATGAAATGTAGTCAAATAGGTTTCAAACTAACCGAATTCCACATGTCCATAGATTTTGATTTGAATGCAGGATTTGGACCAAATTTGGAGAATGGACCCACCAGGAGACAAGCCCACTCACCAGGACCCATTTGGGCCCTAGTGGGGTGGCGCCCGCCACCCCTAGGTGGCGCCCGCCACATGGAAAGGCCCAAACCTCCCCCCTGCCATGTCACCGATCCGTGTGACCTCCCCAAGGCCAAATCTTGGCCCTTGGTCACTAGGTCAGTGGCATCGGACGGCTCAGGAGGGGAGTTGCGTGGATCATGACCAATGATGGTTATCTGGACATGCAACCGACCTTGCAACCGCCTCTCTGGAGCTCCTGGATGTCGTTGAAGCAATGACGGTGCATCGAATGGTGATGGGGGTGGCGGCCGCCACCTAGGGCTGGCGCCCGCCACTAGGGTTTGCCCTAGGTCGGTTGGCTGCCCCCTATAAGTACCACCCTCACTCCACAAGGCAATAAATACCCCCCTTGAGGCACCACTTCATTCACACCAAAAGCAAGCAAGAGAAGCAAGGCAAATAGAAGCAAGCAAGTGAGAGCTCAGAGAGCTTAGGCAAGTAGGATAGCTAGTAGAGAGAGTATAGCTCTAGTGCCCTCGCTATAGCGCGGCTCTTAGTTTAGCACAGCTCAACCCTGACCAGTGGCATAGTAGCGTAGAGCTTGCTAGGAGAGAAGCGGGTGCGAGTGACTGGCATCGGAGGTCGGTTGATTTCCCGGCATCTCTGGTCTGGTTTGCTCTCTTGTATCTCAGGTACATTTATCATTATTCCAGTATTACTTTTAGTATTACTTTCAGTATTACTTTATCAAGTACCTTGAGTGTGACCTAGTTATCCCTACAGTTCAATTCACTTAGCCATAGTAGTTAATCTCTAGTGAGCTTAGTATTTGATCTTTGCCAATAGGTTGCTTAGTTAGTTTAGTGTTTATCTTATTAAGTCAAGTATTTGCTCTGACGTCCGCAAGGGTGTCTCTATTCAAAGCTGGGTAGAGATAGTTAGAATATAGTTAAGCGTGGTGCTTAGTTATAGACTTACCTTCAGATACGGCTGGACCCCCGGATAGCTGTGGTAGCAAGCAGGTGGTGACAGCCCTGTGCGCCTTGAATTCCACCACGTAGTTGGCCCGGTTTAACAGTAAGGCTCGTTGTGCTAGCGTTCAACCTAAGTCAGTGGTAAAGGCTAGTACGCCTCGATACTTGACAAGATAGGAATAAAACTATACTTAACTTAGTTGCTTTATTGACATTTGCCTATCTTGCTTCGTAGTTATCTTGCCTCGTAGTTATCTTGCTTCGTGGTTATCTAGCAGAAGTTAATAGTTAATAGTTAGTTATCCTTAGTTATCCTATCCCCCCTATCTATCTATCCATCCACCTTACCTTAGGCATCCATTTCATCCTTACCTATCCACCCATATATTCTTTCTAGCCTTTCATCCCCTCTCTTCCCTTCTATCCTTTTCCCTTTTCTCTTTTCTTCGACTCTCATCCCCTCCTTGACTCGACTCATACACCACCCTAGCCTTCCCTTGGGATCAAATAAATCGACACCTGGTACTCCCAGGCGAAGTGCTACTAGGATAGTTCTGTGCGCTTGCAGAATCTCCTCCAAGTAGATTGCAACCTCTCTAGCTAGCTCCTACTAGTGTCGGGATTGACAACCCCATTCGACATTAGTAGATAGCTGCTTTAGCTTCACTCCTTTAGGTATAGTGACCGGGCTTGCTACAAGCACTTCTGCCGCCGTTGACAGGAATAGATTCCATAGTCTACTCCTAGTAACGACATTAGCAAGTGCCAACAAGCATTCCTGGGCCGTTACCAGGGATAGTCGCCTAGCTCTATCTTTAGTGAAGCTAAGAACTACCAACAAGCATTTATGGCGTCATTGCCGGGGAAGGCAATTGGTGTATCGGTTGAGTCCGTGTCGAATTTATCTTCGCTCAAGCTCCCGCTTAGCGAATCCCATCTTACCCCATTCTTTCTTTCCTTAGTCCTTCTTATCTTTTTCCTTCATCTTATTCAACTTGTTTCTTTCTTATCTCGTTCTATCTTCACGATGGCCAACAAGACCATTCGTGAGTTTTCTGCTCCTTCTGCCGCTAATGTAGCGGCAGGACCAGACATGATCGATGTCAACCTCAATTTTGAGTTGAAACCGGCTTTGATCACGATGGTCCAAGCTAGCCCGTTCTATCGCAAAGCTCATGAGGATGCCAATGCTCACCTCCAACAATTTTTGGAGATTTGCGGCACCTTCACCATTAAGGGGATAACACAAGAAGCCATCCGTCTTCATCTCTTTCCTTTCTCTCTGCTAGGAAAAGCGAAGCAATGGTTCTATACCGATCGCAACGCTGTAGACACATGGGACAAATGTTCCAATGCTTTTCTCGCCAAATTCTTTCCGATGGGCAAGACGAATGCTCTTCGCAACAAAATCTCCAGCTTTACGCAACAAGCCGAGGAATCTATTCCGTAGGCTTGGGAGAGAATGCAAGAGTACGTCGCTGCTTGTCCACACCATGGTATGGAGGACTGGCTCTTGATCCAGAACATCTACCATGGCCTAACCCCACTCTCTAGAAGCCATTTGGATGCCGCCGCCGGCGGTGCATTTTTTTCTCTGAATGTTGCAGATGCTAAGGCTCTCATAGAGAAGATGGTGTCGATCCAAGGATGGAATGACGAGAGACTGCAGCCCCGTAAGCGAGGTATGCATTCCCTTAAGGAGGCCGACATGATCGTGGCCAAGATGGACCTGCTGGCAAAGAAGCTGGACTGCTGTGAGAAGATGAACCAACAAGAGAGTGTCCAGTCTCTGGAATCCTACATGACTTGTGAAGTCTGTGGAGAAACCAGACATTCTGGGAACCACTGCCCCGAGCTACATGAAGATTTGAACTTCATCAACAACAACGGTTTCTGCCAACAAAATCAAGGATGGAATCAGCACCCCAATCCTCAAGGTAATAATTCATTCCCTCGCTCTAATTTCCAGAATTCTGATGATTTCTCATTCTTGAAAAATTTAGTTTACTCACAAGGTAGAACTACTGATTTCTTGAATAAGAGATTAATGTCAAATGATAAAACCCTTGAGAACATAAATGCTAAATTGGAAGATTTCTCATCTGCTCTGAAAAATCAATTAAGTTTTAATAAGATGTTAGAAACCCAATTAGCTCAACTTGCTGCTATCATACCATCTTTTGAAACGGGCAAAATTCCTGCTAAACCTGACATGGAAACTGCAAATATGGTTGAAATAAAATATTTTAAATATTATGAAGATCAAACCATGACTGTTAAAAAGGGTGATCCTGGTAGTCTCATAATTAGATGCTCAATCTTTGGTGAAGTCTTTAAAAATGCCATGTGTGATTTAGGATCGAGTGTGAACATTTTATCTAAAGATTTTTATGAAAACTCATTCTTTCCACCCATGTCATCCACATCTGCCTATGTTGTGCTAGCTGATCAATCCACTTGCTATGTAGAAGGAATAGTCAATGATTTACCTGTTCATATTAGAGGTTCATATGTTCCTGCTAATTTCATAATACTAGATATGGGAAATAGGAAAGATGTGCCTCTAATCTTAGGTAGACCTTTCTTGAATACTGTGAATGTCTGCATATTTGTGGGGAGTGGTAAAATGCAAATGACATTAGGAGGGAGGAAGGAAATATTCTCCTTTTCCCATGGTCCCGCATATGCCGCTAACATGCAGGAAGCAAAACCCGTTCGTACCAAGAAGAGGCGCCCAAGAACAAGGTGGAGCAGAAAGAAAGAACCACCTCCTCCTGAGTTGTGTAATTCACATAACAAAGGAGAGGTGCCAAAAGAAGAAGAACCCGATGGAGTATTTAAAGAAGAAGCACCCGAGGAAGAAGATCCGCCCAGTAAGGATGAAATTCCATGGATTTAAGGTATGGATTTACTTTTAGTTTTTATTTCCCTTCAAATTTCCCTTTTTCAAATAAATAACATATGTCATGCATGTAACTAAAAAAATCAGTTATCATTAGTTATATGCATAAGTATATGTTAACTTAGCTAGAATAATAAAATATCATAATAAGATAGTTCCCTTTTTCACAACATTAGATAGTTTCCCTTTTAATAAAATGAGAACAAGAGCTCCGACCGAGAAAGATGAAGACCCTTCACCAAGCAAGAAGCGAGCTTGGGGGAGACTCCCACTCCAATAAGGTATGTCTCAAGCCTACACTTTATATTCAGTTCTTAAATTCTATATCTTTTGAATATCACATACTTGCCTAAATAACCATTCCATGAATAAAATTGATAAAATCTTCTTAAACAAGTTGAAACCTGAATAAGATTTGAAATATGTCATGCAAATGTTATTGTTATGGTTCGAATAACTGGTGTTATCTAAGTTGTAGCTTTTGTGGGTTGCACATGCTTTAACTGAAATCATGCTTAGTAAATAAAGTTAGTAAGAAATGGAGTAATTCTTTAAACTTGCTAAGGTGAAATTAGGACCTAATCTGGAGGATTTCTTTTAAAAATCATGAAAACCTTGCTAAAAGTTCCTCCTAGATTTTATCCCATCCCACCACCAGCCAAATATTTGTTAGTCAAAACCACAAAGAGCATTGTCTGTGTTGAGCTTTGTTAGACCTCATAGATCTTAGTAGAGAAGCTTATCATATCTTTTGAATCAAGATTCACACACCCATCATAAATTGCCTACTCTCCACTTTGAAAGTTTGCAACCACCAAATAAATTGCTCATTCTCTACACTGGAGATATGCAATACCTTGCCAAACGTCCCATTGCTAGCCTTATGCTATTCCTACACTGGGAATAAGCATTTCTCTCTTTTCCCCCTTTTTCATTTCTAAAATCCTTTCCTATAGATATCTGGGGAAATCTAGAGCTAAAAAAAAAGGGAGAGATATATATAAAAAAAGTTGAGCAAAGTAGCTCAAGAAAGGACTATGTCCTAAGAAAAAAAAGTGAGCAAAGTAGCTCAAGAGAGGACTATGTCCTAAGAAAAGGTGAGGACACATCTTTTTGTCTACTCACTATGTATCCAAAAAAAGAAGAGAGAGAGAGAGAGAGAGAGAGAGAGAGAGAGAATTATCATTAGCTCTAGACCCCAGAAATTAACTAGGAATGATTATGAAATATCTCTCTATACACTTCCACATAACCACACATGCACATCTTGATCAATTTTTATGATTTGCTGCTCCTTATGATCTGAGTGTCTAGCTTAGCAATAAACATCAGGCAATTTACTCATGATTCTTAGCCTTCCTATAGCTCCACATATCATTCTTTAGAAATAGGAGAGGCTACATTTTGGTCTAAGTGAGGATTTAAACACCATTGAGTGATTGAGTGAATCTTGGAGGACTTAAGCAAGTTTTTATCTTTTGAAAACCTTAAAAAACCCTCTAGACAGAATCCTAGTCAAACCTAAGCAAGATAGAAGTTTCCTATCTACTGCTTTATTTTACTCTTGCATGTTTGAAGTGAAAAGCTATAAGCCCCACATTGCTATGATTAATGATATATACTAAGTTATTTCTCACTATACAATATGCACTTGTATACATCTTAATTTTGCTATCTATTTCATGCTTAATGCTTAAACCGCATTGTTGCTCGAGGACGAGCAACAGGTTAGCTTGGGGGAGCTTATTGATGGTCCTTAAACACCTATTTTACCATCAACATTTTACCCTAACATTCACCAAAAAGGCATGAAATGTAGTCAAATAGGTTTCCAACTAACCGAATTCCACATGTCCATAGATTTTGATTTGAATGCAGGATTTGGACCAAATTTGGAGAATGGACCCACCAGGAGACAAGCCCACTCACCAGGACCAATTTGGGCCCTAGTGGGGTGGCGCCCGCCACCCCTAGGTGGCGCCCGCCACATGGAAAGGCCCAAACCTCCCCCCTGCCACGTCACCGATCCGTGTGACCTCCTCAAGGCCAAATCTTGGCCCTTGGTCACTAGGTCAGTGGCATCGGACGGCTCAGGAGGGGAGTGGCGTGGATCATGACCAATGACGGTTATCTGGACATGCAACCGACCTTGCAACCGCCTCTCTGGAGCTCCTGGATGCCGTTGAAGCAATGACGGTGCATCCAACGGTAATGGGGGTGGCGGCCGCCACCTAGGGCTGGCGCCCACCACTAGGGTTTTCCCTAGGTCGGTTGGCTGCCCCCTATAAGTACCCCCCTCACTCCACAAGGCTACAAATACCCCCCTTGAGGCACCACTTCATTCACACCAAAAGCATGCAAGAGAAGCAAGGCAAGTAGAAGCAAGCAAGTGAGAGCTCAAAGAGCTTACGCAAGTAGGATAGCTAGTAGAGAGAGTATAGCTCTAGTGCCCTCCCTACAGCGTGGCTCTTAGTTTAGCATAGCTCAGCCCTGACCAGTGGCATAGTAGCGTAGAGCTTGCTAGGAGAGAAGCGGGTGCGAGTGACTGGCATCGGAGGTCGGTTGATTTCCTGGCATCTCTGGTCTGGTTTGCTCTCTTGTATCTCAGGTACATTTATCATTATTTCAGTATTACTTTCAGTATTACTTTCCGTATTACTTTATCAAGTACCTTGAGTGTGACCTAGTTATCCCTACAGTTCAATTCACTTAGCCATAGTAGTTAATCTCTAGTGAGCTTAGTGTTTGATCTTTGCCAATAGGTTGCTTAGTTAGTTTAGTGTTTATCTTATTAAGTCAAGTATTTGCTCTGACGTCCGCAAGGGTGTCTCTATTCAAAGCTAGGGTAGAGATAGTTAGAATATAGTTAAGCGTGGTGCTTAGTTATAGACTTACCTTCAGATGCGGCTGGACCTCCGGATAGCTGTGGTAGCAAGCAGGTGGTGACAGCCCTGTGCGCCTTGAATTCCACCACATAGTTGGCCCCGTTTAACAGTAAGGCTCGTTGTGCTAGCGTTCAACCTAAGTCAGTGGTAAAGGCTAGTACGCCTCGATACTTGACAAGATAGGAATAAAACTATACTTAACTTAGTTACTTTATTGACATTTGCTTGTCTTGCTTCGTAGTTATCTTGCCTCGTAGTTATCTTGCTTCGTGGTTATCTAGGAGTAGTTAACAGTTATTAGTTAGTTATCCTTAGTTATCCTATCCCCCCTATCTATCTATCCATCCACCTTACCTTAGCCATCCATTTCATCCTTACCTATCCACCCATATATTCTTTGTAGCCTTTCATCCCCTCTCTTCCCTTCTCTCCTTTTCCCTTTTCTCTTTTCTTCGACTCTCATCCCCTCCTTGACTCGACTCATACACCACCCTAGCCTTCCCTTGGGATCAAATAAATCGACACCTGGTACTCCCAGGCGAAGTGCTACTACGATAGTTCTGTGCGCTTGCAGAATCTCCTCCAGGTAGATTGCAACCTCTCTAGCTAGCTCCTACTAGTGTCGGGATTGACAACCCCATTCGACATTAGTAGATAGCTGCTTTAGCTTCACTCCTTTAGGTATAGTGACTGGGCTTGCTACAAGCACTTCTGCCGCCGTTGCCAGGAATAGATTCCATAGTCTACTCCTAGGAACGACATTAGCAAGTGCCAACAAGCATTACTGGGCCGTTACCAGGGATAGTTGCCTAGCTCTATCCTTAGTGAAGCTAAGAACTACCAACAGAGACAGTGCTCCAACAGTGGATGGAGCATTCACTTGCTCGTTAGCTTTTCTTGGCCTTTCAAATCCTGTGAAACTCAAATAGACAAGAAAACTTGTGGAACAGATTAAGCGTTAGTGGTTAGCCACTTAAGCCTTAGTTGTCTAGAATTTCAGTAAGATCTCTTTCTCAATATTTTTGTATTTTATATTTTTATGATGCAAGAGAAAATGCACAGGATGAATGCATGCATATTTATTTTTTATTATTTTTATGCCACCACGATGAACATTCCCGTGGGTTTTTACACACCATAGAATTATTCACATAGGGCTTCATAGTTTATGATGTAGTGTAACTAATGCAATATTTTTATTTTCTTTTCTAATGCAATGCAGAAATTAAAATGTTTGTGAATTAAATATCATGATGCAAGAAATGATTATGGATTAAATATGAGAAATATGCAGCAAAGTAAATATAAAGATAACTACTGATTTTTACCTTTTGGCGAAGGTTCGAATATTTAGGTCCGACGAACCGGACCTTCCCTTGGTTCAGACCTCCCAAGGTTGTCAGACATTTGGAAAGTTGTTATTGATTGTACCTCTTAGGGGCAGACATTTTCTCCCATACTTTCTAGGGCTGAGTCTTCACTTCTTGTGGTTCACTATCTTGAGGTTTCTCTCCTTTCTTTTCCAGGACAGTGTCGATAGCTTCTTCTTCGTGATTGGCCTCTCTATTCTTTATAGCTTGTCTTCTTTTGGCTTTGAGAGCGGCGTCTTTCACTTCTATTCTTCTTGGGTGCTTCATTAGGCATTTAGTTGATGAAGTTGCATCGTGCCTTTTCTCCAGGAAAGTGAAAATGGATTTCCTCTTATAAATGATTGTACTTGTAGCATAGAGGAATGGTCTTCCTAGGATGAGGTGGACATCATCGTCTTCTCATGTCGAGGATCAAGAAGTCTGTGGGGACTTCATGACCTCTGATTCTGACTACGACATCTTCCATCATTCCTTCTTGTTTATGCCTCTTGAGATGGTGTCACTCATGTCATTTGTTCGTCCAGCAGTTTGAAGTGAAGCGTTAATTGTGGACGCTGGCAGCATCTTGCTCAGTGTGCATGTTCTTGTAGATCTAGAACCTTCACTCTATAGAATTTGGGAGTGACAAACTTCTCCATGTTTTGCTCAAGAGTGTGTCCTGCTCATAAAGACAAGGTAGAGATCAAGTGCATGAGCTCTGTTGGTGAAAAAACACCAACAGAACCAAAAGTTTTGTTTATTCCCCTCTAACCTTAGGCACATTGCACAAGACAAACTTGTTTATGTGTCCTATTCAATCTTAACATGAGTGATAGGATCAGAGGATGAGCATGAAAGTAGCATCTTAAAATATTTAACAGATAAGATTACTTAACTCAAGGAAGGATAATCTATGCATAAAGTGTCGATCTTTTCATGATTGAGATATATCATCTTCCAAAGGTTAGATGCACAACATTTTAGCTCATTTAGTTAAGACGGTGAGATTCAAGAGAGTAAAGCTAAGATCAAAGGACTAAACATGTTAAGTTGATTAGGTTGGATCAAGTTAGGTGCAACTTAAACATGTTTTGTTCTTTATTTATGTTTATACTAGAATCAAGAAGAAGCTTTTAATGTGATGGTTACTTACCTTGAAATGTTACTTTGTCATTGAAGAGTGATGCGTCGAACCACCTTGTGGAAGCTCCTCTTATCTAGCTGGTTGATGTTTATGAATGGCTTGTCTTCTCTTGTTTGTCACACAGTGTGATTGAGAGGAGGAAGATCACAGTGGAATCATCTTTAGAGGTATTGACCTTCCTTCTCTTGTGTCGACTTATCAGTGAAGGCGCATTGTTCCTCGAGTATGTTGACTAGGATCCTCTCTCTTCTCTTATCAACCTTTCTTGTTTTCCCTTTAATTATTGGGTTGACAAGAGACTTGAAATTAGAGCTGCTACTCGAGTGCCTCTATGATAGTCTTTGTCTTTTAATGTCACCACTCAGACTTGTTCTCTCAACAGTGTCTAGATGATGGAGATCTTATTGATTGTTCTTCTTGATTTGCTAGCTCAGGTACTATCTCTTCATCTTCTAACTCTTGTGGGGCAGTGGCTTCATTCTTCATGATGCCCTCCTCAATTTTTGGCAATTGGCTCTCCCTTCGACGTCTTCTCTTGGTTCTCTTTGGCTGCTCATAAGTGATGTAGATGTTGAAGGTGTAGCGAAAGATCCAAAAGTTGACTTCTCCAGGTCCGATAAAGATGATAACATTGATGTTGTTTAAGAACAATCTTCCAAGAATGAGTGGTGGATCATATTCTTCTTCTCGACTGGGACAACATCTAGTGGTTTGTACTAATCAAAGTGGTGAGTAGGAGATCGATATGTCTTGAAGCTGAATTTCTCCTTCCCCCTTTGATTGTGAAACACATCTAGACAACAGAATTGTCTCTCCCAGGCTGGCTTGTGATGTAGATGGACTCCCAATCAACATGTTCATGTGTTTGACTTGTAGATCTTGCTATTGTTGTAGTGGTACCATCTTGTCTCCCAAGCTAGCTCTTGATTAGAAAAAAGGATAACTTCCCACTTCTTGTCTTGATGTCTTGGGCAATGATGGTTGCAGGCATAGGTTGTCTCGTACGAGGTAAGTTGCATCCTGTTTGTCATCAACGCCCAAGCAAGATTCAAAGCTAGGCTATTGCCAGTACCATTCATGATCTAAGAGTAGGTTTGTGTGTCTATGGTTTGAGTTTTGGATCTTCAATGTTCAGACCAAACCATGGATGAACAAAATTTGTCTCCTGCGTAATGTTAGTGGACATATACCCGAAGGATTGCAAGAATTTGAAGCATGGGTTATTATCCACAACTTATGTATTTTGCATATATGCTAATGAAAAGATGTTTTTAGGATTATTTTAGCATAGACTAGCATTTTATGTGTTGGCTGCACTTTAACATGATTCAAGGCAAAAGTTAGCTTGCAGTAGAAGACAAAATAAATAAACTTTGATACTCACAGTTCTTTCATCCATGATGAATGAGCTGAGTCTTCATTGTGCAAAGTTGTTGAAGTTCATTGTACGCCTTGCTTCATCTCCAGTGTGAGTTCATCTCCTGGACTTTCCCAAATTGATATTGAAAGTTTCCCAGCAGGGGTTAGTCCAACAAAATATCCAACATCCACTATAGCATACTATCGGCTCAAAAATCAACCTAGACACCATGTCTAATTTGATCCAGGAAGGCATTTTAACTTAATTGCTTAAATTAAAAGCCTTTGAAAGAAAGATCGCCACTCCTAAACTAGGCACCATGCTTAATTTAAGAGATGTATGAAAATACTCCAAACCTAAACATATAATATAGCGAATGAGGGTAGCATGAAAGTATTATAGAGATTTATTCAGATGGTGATGAAAGAGCATGATTAGTATATGAGCATATCTTAAAGGTAGGGATAACCAACATAGCAACATGGCAAGAGATGCTCTTAGAAAGTCTATTCCCCATGCTTGGATTTGGCAAAACAAGATTGGATGAATGTAATTCAATGTTACATGGTGATTGGTTGGGCATACCTTGTGTTTGTTGTTCCTTCGTTCTTTTCTGCTCTAGACCTAGAAAGGTTAGTGACAAGAATACCCGAAGGAATAATTTAATAATTATATTTCTATGCTCATTACAGATGGAAGCGCAGCAGAAAGGTAGGCGTAGCTAATAACCAGTTGTTATGATAGGGTGTAAGGATTCTACTAGTTATAGCTTGTGCTCATGGGGTAGTGATAGATAAGAGTGGAATTCAAAAACAACATTCATAAGAATGAACACAAAAATGATGAAAAGACTGGGACAAAAGGAAAAGATAAAAGTATAATACAAGGTTAAACTAAGACTTAAGATGATCTACCGTTCCCCGGCAATGGCGCCAGAAATGCTTGTTGGTATAAATTAACGCACACTCTACTTTATCCGCAAGCGCACAGATAAAATCTACCGATGTAGCACTTCACCGGAGTAACCCAGTTTTATTATCGAACCTAAAGGAACGGATAGTGTTAAGCCTTAAAGTCTAACCCCTGAGTAGCTAACAAGGATGGAGAATCTAGAAGTATAGAGGGGATCACTAAGGTTGTCTAATTCCAATTTAAGAGTGATATGTTTATATTATTCTTAGTGGGGAAGTTTCCATAAAAGGTCACAAACAGAGTATGAGTCTTTTATGCAAATGTATAATCATACCAAGCCTACACACGGGTAAGTGGACTATAGAAGAATCAACAAGGCTATAAGAGTCACCCTTGGGAACAACCACTACTACCAGCGTTATAGGAGGCATTTATGAGCTATCAAGTCTAAGCACCACGCTTACACTATCCAACTACTCTAACTCTAGAATGACTAGACTTAAAGTACTCAAAAGAGAGTCATAAACCTTAAGAATAACAAGAACAATGGCTCAAACATAAATATAGACGTTGATTACTGAAACAATCACTGAAGCAAGTTGAAGATAAACTTGAATCCACAGGTACAAGATGAAGAAGTAGATCCGACAGGCCGGAGCTCCTTCTTGATCTCTTCCTCTCTCTCTATCTTCTAATTCTAGTATAAGACTAGGTTCTAAACCTAAACTAGAGGGGTAACTAGTCTTCTACTTGAAAGCTGGCTCTTGAAGTCTTCTTCTAGGGTTTCTGAATGAGGCGTAGACTTTTCTGAAGAGAGACTTGATCTTACCTGGGGCCTGGGGGCCTATTTATATAGCCCTGAGGGATCAACCGCGGCCATTAGATCAAACCGACTTCGCGTAGGGCTGAGATGGATCCTCAAAGGCGGTGGAGGAAGCTTCCAGAAGACGGAGGCCATCGAGCCCAGGGGGTGACCGACCGTTCCTAGGGTGGGACCGGTCGGTCCCACCTGGTGGCCTATCGGGGTGTCCCGCCTCGTGGTGTCCTTTGGTGTCCTCTAGGTCCTTCTGGAGTATTCCTGACGTGCCAGTTCTGTAATCTTCCATCAGTTTCCTTCTAGGATAAGTAATCAGTGCTGGTTTTCCTGTTTAGTCCCTACAGAATCACAATCCACCAAAACTCATGGAATATTGTCAATTAAAACCCTAAACCTTTATTGGTGATTGAATTCATGACCTTTTCATATTTATTTATACTTTAATTTTGATAGATAACTGAAGGACCGAGTGTGCTACCAGAAAGCGACCAGAGGGGGGGTGAATGGGAGCTTCAAAATTTCCTATCAGAAACTTGTCACCACTGTCCCGAGAATCAACCCCAAGAGCAAACCCTAGAGCTTGCAAGTGTCCACGACCCTAGATGAAGGGTGGATGCTTCCACGAAGCACAGCGGGACACTACACAACTCTAGAAACCCAACGCAAAAGCTGGAAATCAAAACCGACAACGAACGAACAAACTGCAGACGAAACGGCGTAAAACAGCTCTGACCGGACTCACCCTGTGTCCGGTCTACACCCACCGGACGCGTCCAGTCGAGCAAAAGCTGATTTGGGAACCCTCTGTTTGTGACCGGACTCATAGTCCTCGAGCGTCCGATCACAGCCTCAGAGTCCGGTCAGTTCAGACAAAAACATGAACAGTGTGAACTGCGCGTCCAGTCAGTATCCACGGGAGAGTCCGGTCAACACACAGAGAAGAATCACGAAGAACATTCAATGACCGGACTCTAGGGGTGCGTCCGGTCAGCCCGAGCCAAGCGTCTGGTCACCCCAAAAATGTGCTGTCCGTCCACCGATTCGACTCGATCTCACCCAAAACAAATCCTCTATGGATCAACCTTGGTGAGAGAAGTCACAAGGAGGATAGTGAGCTATCTCTAAGAGATCATGGCTCGAACCTATCTCCAAATCGATGAATCAAAGAAATTCGGGGAAGGGAGAAAAACTTGACCCGAAACGAAAATCAACCGATCTACTAGCTCGTGAGGTTAGAGGAGAATTCCTTCGGTGGAAAGAAGTGCCTCACGATCTAGAACATCTCTGTTCAAACGGAATCGCAAAAGACACAACGAACAAAGAGATCGATCATCGGGAAAATCATGGAGAAAAGCAATTCGTGAAGAACAAGAACAAAACACGAATCACAAACACGAATTTGCAACCGTGTGGCTACCACACGCTACAACAGTGAGATTACGGTCTCACTTCCTCAAAATCTCACGGACACAGAGGTATGGTTCTCTTCTCTGTGGATCTCAGTTTGCTACAGCAGGGAATAGGGAGAGCACGAAACCCTAGAGGCAAAGAGCAAATGACTGAGATAGTTTGGGAGGTGGGTGTCTCCCTCTACTTATCCTAATTCTAATTCCCACTCTACCCCTAACTAATTACAGAGCGAACCAGCTAAACCCTAGGGTTATTCTGGACCAACTCGAAGATACTTGTGATCCGACGGCCACGCTCGCACAACTGGTAGCGTTGCCTCGACGCAACCTCACCGATTGCCGCCACGTGCCGCCACGTGCCGCCACCGCTCTGCTCCTCCTTTTCCCGGACTTCGCCCCCGGTTTTGTGGCCCAAACCGGGAAACCAGCCTTCACAGCCAACCCCCGGTTTTGAGGCCCAAACCGGGAAACCAACCGTCCATCGCCTGAGTTTTGTGGCCCAAACTCAGAAACCCGCAGCGCCTAGGTTTTGAGGCCCAAACCTGAAAACCGTCCTCAGCCCGAGTTTTGTGGCCCAAACTCGGAAACCATCAGCGCCCAGGTTTTGAGGCCCAAACCTGGAAACCGTCCACTCGATGGTTTTTCTGTGGCTCAACCACCAAACCGAACCATAGAGGGGATGCACCGCCCGTGCACCCCGTCCACCCACAAGTCTTCACTCATCGCTGTCCTAGGCTGTCAGCCACCACAGCTGATCCTCAGGCCACCGGTCCCTCAGTCCAAGCCTCACGTCCGCCCTTCGCCACTCTCGGTCCATCGGCACGGCACGTCTCTACTTGACCTTCACCTTGCCTTCGATCACTGTATCCGTGCTCGACACCTGCACAACACAAGCCAAAGAACATGCGCATTATCCTAGTTGACAATCACTCATCACTCAGAGACTCGGCATACACCTATGTATCTGCAATCTCCCCCTTGATGAGTGCATTGTCAACTACCAACACAAATCATAATGGAATAGAGGAAGGAAGAAAGAAGGAGAGAGAACTCGACCAAATGACCCAAAAGCATATCAAAGCCGAAGAAGGTCAAGTGGAAAGAGCAAAACAACTTGGTTCCCAAAGACATGGGCAACGGCTCGACGCAACCAAGCAAAGCAAAGCTAGCCCTCAAGAAGAGGTAGAACAGGCTCAACACCGCTAGCGAGAAAGCTCGATACCAATTGAAGGATCAACTGAAATTCAAGCAAAACAGAGCTAGCCCTCAAGAAGAGGCAGAACGGGCTCAACACCGCTAGCGAGGAAGCTCGATACCAACTGAAGAAAACTTGATACCAACTGAAGAGCATAAAAGCAAAGGTGCTAGTTCCTCAAGAAAGAGGCAAAGGCTCAACACATCTAGCTACCAAAAATGCTCCGAACCAACTGTTACCAACTCAAAAACTCAGCAGTGAGCAAACTCCCCCTCAAATAGTGCACACAACCATGAAATCTCCCCTTAAGTTCAACTCGGAAGGCAAAGATTTGAAGATATTTTCTCCTCCTTAGTCGAACACAGAGAGCACACATGATTTGTAAATATTTTCTCCCCCTTAGTTGAAAATGCACCATCAAGTATCTCTCCTCCAAATGCATATGAGTTAAAGTGCAAGTTAGCTGCTTCAGGAATATGAAGATGCTCGACAAAGTGCTGATCCGATGACTCATAAAATGCACAGAATGCTAGCAAAGGCTCAAACTGATCACTAAATACGAAATCTGAACATTTGAGCAAAAAGAGCAGTTTTCAGCCAAAAAGGTATTCACCATCAAAATAGCACTAAGCATGTATAGACAGGAAGTCAAACAAGTGCTAAACATGTATACAAGGTGAACTACCCCTAGCACAGTTCAACCATCATGCTATAGAATGAAACATAGACTTGTGTATCCAAATTTTATCGGAGTTGCAGCAGTTAAAAAATTACACAAGTTCAAATTTCAGCAGGTGATTGCGAGAGGTTGAAAGCTTGTCATTGCCTAACTTTTCAACTGTGCGAAGCCTATGCAGCAGCAATCAGATGCTTAAAGCAACAGTTTCGGTCATACACTACACAGCTCAAGTTTAACTCAAAGTGCAGTGAGAAACAGTCTCGAAACTGTGATGTGCTGACAAGCAATCCCATTTCGATCTTTCCAATTCACTTAACTTGGTTCTAAATTAAAGCAGAATATGAACATACCAAGCAAGTGAATGACTCAGAACTAGAGACATAGCAACCTAGCATATATGAAAAAGCACAAGTGAATTCAACATATTCTACACATGCTAGTTACATATCTCAATGGTGAACATGGTCAAGTTTTATCTTCATTAAGCAAATTCACCATTCATAAAATAGCTCAGCTGACAACATGTATCAGTGATCAGAAAGAGCATAAGCTACAAGCATCATCATAAAGCATCGGAGCAAATACTATACAGAGCATAGTCACATTATAAAGATTATATACATGAAGCTCTGAATGTAAATATGCAAGATGAAATGCAAATATGCATGATGAAATGATACCAATTGAAAAATACAAGGTCAGTTTATAATACAAGAGTCAAAATGTTTCCCCGATCTAAAAGGGGAAACACACACCAAGCTCACCTCTCAACCGATTGAAGGTTGATTGGTCCAAAGGCTTGGTGAAAATATCAGCCAACTGATGATGAGTATCGACATGGCGAAGGTCGATATCACCCTTCTCATAGTGGTCTCGCAGAAAATGAAAGCGCACATCAATGTGTTTAGTCTTAGAGTGCAGCACGGGATTCTTAGCAACGCTAATAGCACTCGTGCTGTCACAAAGCAAAGGAACGCGAGAAAAGCTCAGACCAAAATCACGCAAAGTGGCCATCATCCAAAGCAATTGAGAACAGCAGCTAGCCGCAGCAACATACTCAGCCTCCGTAGTAGACTGGGCGACACTAGACTGCTTGCGAGAAGACCACGATACAAGAGAAGAACCAATAAACTGACAAGTCCCAGAAGTGGACTTGCGCTCTAGACGGCAACCAGCAAAATCGGCATCAGAATAACCGCAAAGGGAGAGGGTGGAGGAAGCAGAATACCAAATCCCAAATTCTGGAGTGAAGCATAAGTACCTCATAATGCGCTTGACTGCCTGACAGTGAGAGGTGCGCGGCGACGACTGAAATCGCGCGCAAAGACACACCACGAACTGAATGTCCGGGCGTGTCGCCGTCAGGTACAACAACGACCCGATCATACTCTGGTACTCCTTCTGGTCCATAGCTTCTCCATCCTTGTCCGCATCCAGGGCCGTCGTGGTCGACATGGGTGTTGGAAGAGGCTTGGCCTCACCCATATCGAATTTCTTCAGGATATCCTTGGTATACTTACCCTGGTGCACAAACGTTCCATCTCGAGATTGCTTAATTTGCAATCCGAGGAAAAACGTCAACTCACCCATCATGCTCATCTCAAACTCCCTGCTCATACTATCTGCAAACTTGGCAACCAAAGCGGGAGAAGAACCACTAAAAATGATATCATCCACGTAAATCTGGACCAAGAGAGTATCATTGCCTTGCTTGAGGAGAAAGAGCGTTTTATCCACACATCCCATTTTAAAACCCTTAGCAAGCAAAAAGGTTTTCAACCTATCATACCAGGCTCTAGGGGCTTGTTTCAAACCATACAAAGCTTTGTGAAGTTTTAAAACATGGTTTGGAAATTTGGGATTTTCGAAACCAGGGGGTTGTTTCACATACACCTCCTCTTCTATGTAGCCATTTAGGAAGGCACTCTTGACATCCATTTGAAAAAGTTTAAACCCTTTGGATGCAGCAAAAGCCAAGAGGATCCTAATTGCCTCCAAACGAGCTACAGGAGCAAAAGTCTCCTCATAGTCTATCCCCTCCTTCTGACTATACCCCTGGGCTACAGGTCTGGCCTTGTTTCTCACAACATGGCCATCTTCTCCTTGTTTGTTTTTGAAAACCCATTTTGTCCCAATAGGGTGACACTCAGGAGGAAGAGGAACAAGAACCCAAACCCGATTTCTCTCAAAATTTTCAAGCTCCTCATGCATGGCATTGAGTCAATCCAGATCCGTCAAAGCATGTCCAACATCTCAGGGTTCAAAATCAGCAACAAATGCAGAATGAGAAAAGTGAGAGATTTGTTGTGACCTAGACCGAGTGACACGTTCGCCGATGCTGCCGATCATCTGTTGAGGCGGGTGTTGGCGCTGAATGTGTTGTGGCACCTCTCGAGCTGCTGTAGCCTCCCCCTCAACAGCAGCTGGAGCCTCCCCGGGTACAAAAGGTACCGCTTGGGGTGGCGAATCCCACGACCCCCAAGTCGAAGAAGAGGGATCGGAGCCGTGAGTCGTAGTAGAAGCCGCTCCTTGCGACACAGCAGGTGGGGGTGATGCTGGGTCACCCATGCCTTCAGCATCCTCGTCCTCATCATCAAAAAGAGGTTCACCGACCTCATGATCACCTGCACGCTCAAAACGAGAAGAAGGACAAACCATGGTCTCATCGAAGGTGACATCGGATGTCTCCATGACTCGGTTAGTATCAAGGTTAAGTACACGATACGCTCGAGTGTGAGTGCCATAACCCAAAAATACAACATCAGAAGAACGAGACTCAAACTTGTCCAAGTTGCCCTTTTTGAGTATAAAACAGTGGCAACCGAAAACTCTAAATTAACTCACTTTGGGCTATTTTCCAAAACGCAACTCATAAGAAGTCTTTTTCAAGAAAGCTCGGAGAAAAATGCGATTGGAAATGTAGCAAGCAGTGCTCATAGCTTCGGCCCAAAATCGCCTAGGAGTCCTATGCTCATCGAGCATCGTCCTGGCCATCTCAACAAGGGTCCGATTTTTCCTCTCTACAACACCATTCTGTGGCGGTGTGTAGGGGGAAGAAAACTGATGCTCTAAACCCAAAGAGTCACAAAACTTCTCAAAATCCGAGTTTTTGAACTCGGAACCATTATCACTATGGATAGCTCGCATTGAGTTCAAAGGGAACTCATTCTGAAGACGCAAAACCAGATTGCGAGCAAAAGAGAAAGTCTCAGTTTTCTCAGCTAAAAAGAAAACCCACGAATATCTCGAAAAGTCATCAACAACAACAAGCACATACCACTTCCCCCAACCGAGCTCACCCGAGCCGGACCAACAAGGTCCATGTGCAAAAGCTCTCCAGGGCGCTTGGTCATGACCTGAGTCACTGGATGGTGGGGAGCGGCAACCATCTTCCCATGTCTACAAGAATGGCAAACAAGATCCTTCTCCATGCACAACTTGGGCAATCCTCGGATTAGGCCAAGTGAACTAAGCCTTGCAAGCAAGTCGAAGCTCAAATGTCCTAGTCTCCTATGCCACTTCCAAAGATCAGAGGAGGAAGATCCAGCCAAAAGACAACGAGAAACTCCAAACGACTCCGAGAAGTTCGCACGAAAGACTTTCCCAAAGGGCGAAATCACACAAACAAGATTGCCCTGAGGATCCAAAATGCGACTGAGATTCGGCTTAAAACGAATCTCATAGTCATCATCGAAAAGTTGCGAAACAGAGAGAAGGTTAAAATGCAAGTTAGAGATAAGAGCAACATCGCGCAACACAAAGTGCTCATTAACTCGCACCGACCCACGAGACAACACTCTACCTTTGCTATTGTCGCCGAAGGTGATAAACTCCTTTCCGGCGACCGGACTAAGACTGGAGAACCACTTGACGTTTCCGGTCATGTGCCTTGAACAACCGGAATCCACCAACCAAACGTTCTCCAATCGTTTTACCTACATCAATAAAAAGACATAGGGTGAGCATACGGTCCAACACTAGGGTTAGTGAAGTAGGAAGAATACCAGTGTTGGGCCGGCTGCTCAAAAGAGCGGTTAGCAGAAAAACCATTCCTAGCACGCCTACGGGGAAAGCGATCACCACGCATAGGAAAACGTGGTCCACTAAGGAAGGAGCGTCCATCGCGATACTCAAAACGCGGTGGAGGAAAACGCTCAACAAAGCCACCGCCACGGTGTCCGTATCCTGCAAAGTCAGGACCCCGCCGGGCAACTCCTCTCTGACGCTTAGGACCTTGAGGCATTGCACCTCTAGGCCTAGCAACTCTCCTCTGAACATTCGGCACATGCACATCATGGAAAGGATGGTACATGTCCGCATTGTTCATCTCCCTGGCACGGCGCGCTTCTCTCTTGCGCCGAAAGCAGAACTCACTCAAGTGTCCATCTCTCCCACAGTGCTCACAATGATACCTCACCACTCTCATAAGGGGTTGTTGGTACTCACGGTAGTGGGTGTGGATCACTTTGCCCTTCTGTGGCATAAGCTCCTCTTGGGTAGGTGGCATTGTGTCAAGTTTGTTTTTCAGGTGGTTGGGTTTGGGATGCCACATCTGTTTCTTGGGTGGAGCTCTCGGAGGTTCCACAAATACACCATCCTTGGTGTTAGGCTTTAGAGGCTCTTTGGGTGGAAGCTTGGTAAGTTTGGGAGTAGTGGTGGAGTTGGGTTTCTCACTCGGGTTCAAACCACTCGACTCTCCAATCTTCCCAAAAGCAGAAAGATCAACACCCAGAGCAAAACCTACACCAGGACCTCCAGCAGTTCGCTTGAATTGGGAGATCATCATCCCAAGCTGCGGCTCACCACAATACACCCATGACAAGATGGTCCGAAGGTATGTGTTTTCTTCCTCGGTTTGCATCTTGTCATGCTTCACATTGGCTATCTCCATCTCCAGGCCCTCACAAAGAACACACCAAGCCACACATGTGCTACCTGAGTTGGCCTCTTCAAGAGACACAATCTTGGCATTCTTCTCTGCCAACTCAGATTGCAAGGCAGGAGTAGTGGTGGAGTTGGGCTTCTCACACGGGTTCAGACCACTCGACTCTCCAATCTTCCCAAAAGAAGAAGCATCAATGCCCTGAGCAAAACCTACACCAGGACCTCCAGCAGCACACTTGAACTGGGAGATCGTCATCCCAAGCTGCGGCTCACCACTAGACACCCATGACAAGATGGTCCAAAGGTATGTGTTTTATTCCTCGGTTTGCATCTTGTCATGCTTCACATTGGCTATCTTAATCTCCAAACCTTCACACAAAGCACATCTAGACACACAAGTGCTATCCAAGCTGGCCTTCTCAAGAGACACAATCTTGGCATTCTTCTCTGCCAACTCGGATTGCAAGCCTGCATAAGACTTGCACGCACCAAGCACCGACGATCTAGCTCTAAGCTCATCCACCTCTCCTACCAACATAGCATACTTACTTCTCAAGGTGAGAAGATCAGTCATGTGTGTGGAGCACATCTCACACTCCTCATCTGTGACAACAATGGTGGACTTGACAGATTCAAGTTCTGTCACAGTATCCTCCCACTTCTGCCTAAACTCCTTCCTCTCTCTAGCAGCGCGCCTAAGCAACTTGTCTTGACTAAGGAGAGCGGCAGTAAGTTTCTCGACCTCAGCAGAAAGCTCATCGGGGGTCTGAGATACCTGGGAGGTGTCGTCGTCGTCGTCGTTGTTCCGAGGGATGTCCTCCAGCTCGCCGTCGACCTCCTTGCCGAGGGCCATGGTGCAGAAACCCTCGTCGTTGGCGAAGAAGCAGAGGCCGTTCAGCTTGTCCTCGATCCTCTTCTTCTTCTCAGACTCGTCGTCGCTTGAGGAAGCGGAGTCGTTATCCGAGTCGTCGATGTCGCTGAGCGTGGCAAAGAACGCACGCCGCTCAGCCTGGGCCTTCTCCAAGTACTTCTTCTTGATGTACTCCTTGTTGAAGCTTCCCTTCCGCTTCTGCTTCGCGGGGACATACTTTTCCTTGCGCTTCCCGGAGTCGTACTTGTGCCCATGATCGCCCTTCCTAGATGTGTGCTTGTTCTTCTTGGGACAGTTGGCGATGAAGTGGTCGGGGTCGCCGCACTCAAAGCATCCTGAGCGTCCTCCTCCGCGGCGATGGTTCATGCGGTTGTTGTGGAACCTCGAGAACCGGTTGGCGAGCAAAGCCAACTCATCATCCCCCATGAACTCCAGTTGTTCCTCTATGACAGAAAGAAGTGAAGAGAGTGCAAGTCCTCCAGAGGGGTTAGTAGAAGAGCCAGAAACCAAAGCCATAGTTGGGCCAGAAGGATTTTCATAAGAAGCCCTCGACATGGCATCAATCTCACTAGACTTGAGCTTACTAAAGAGCTCGTCGCATGTGAGGGTCTCATAGTTAGGTGATTCGATGATCGCCTGAACCTTTGAGTCCCACACCGATCGATCAAGAGTATGCAAACGCTTCAAAGCTCTCTCATGATCGTCGAAAGGCAACAGCTCCTTGTTAGCCCTCATCCTGTTGACAATCACCTGAAAGCGAGCGAATAAACTTTCTATGCTCTCGCCAGGCATGTGTCGAAAGTTCTCATACTCCCACTTGTGCGACTCGTAGAGACGGGATTTGACTTGAGTCGTTCCCTCATGGAAACGCATGAGGGTCGCCCAAATCTCACGAGCCGTGGGGAGATGAGAAACACGATCAAACTCGGACATGCTCAAACAGGAGAAAATAGCGTTACGCGCTCGGCTATTGGCATCGTGCTCATCCATCTAAAGCTGAGTAACACGAGCAGCCAAGACAACGTAATCGGCCTTGTTGCAAATCTCCCAAACAGAAGAGCCCATGCTCTGGAGATAGGCCGACATGCGTATCTTCCAATACGCATAGTTCGTCCCATCGAAAAACGGCGGTTTACCCACGCCGCGATCCATGTCGCCTTCTGTGGATCTGGAACCAGCTACGGTGGAAGATCCTTAACCCGCTCTGATACCAATTGAAGGACCGAGAGTGCTACCAGAAAGCGACCAGAGGGGGGATGAATGAGAGCTTCAAAATTTCCTATCGGAAAATTGTCGCCACTGTCCCGAGAATCAACCCCAAGAGCAAACCCTAGAGCTTGCAAGTGTCCACGACCCTAGATGAAGGGTGGATGCTTCCACGAAGCACAACGGGACACTACACAACTCTAGAAACCCAACGCAAAAGCCGGAAATCAAAACCGACAATGAACGAACGAACTGCAGATGAAGCGGCGTAAAATAGCTCTGACCGGACTCACCCTGTGTCCGGTCTACACCCACCGGACGCGTCTGGTCGAGCAAAAGCTGATTTGGGAACTCTCTGTTTGTGACCGGACTCACAGTCCTCGAGCGTCCGGTCACAGCCTCAGAGTCTGGTCAGTTCAGACAAAAACATGAACAGTGTGAACTGCGCATCTGGTCAGTATCCACGGGAGAGTCCGGTCAACACACAGAGAAGAATCACGAAGAACATTCAACGACCGGACTCTAGGGGTGCGTCTGGTCAGCCCGAGCCAAGCGTCTGGTCACCCCGAAAATGTGTTGTTCGTCCACCGATTAGACTCGATCTCACCCAAAACAAATCCTCTATGGATCAACCTTGGTGAGAGAAGTCACAAGGAGGATAGTGAGCTATCTCTAAGAGATCATGGCTCGAACCTATCTCCAAATCGATGATTCGAAGAAATTCGGGGGAAGGGAGAAAAACTTGACCCGAAACGAAAATCAACCGATCTACTAGCTCATGAGGTTAGAGGAGAATTCCTTCGGTGGAAAGAAGTGCCTCATGATCTAGAACATCTCTGTTCAAACGGAATCACAAAAGACGCAACGAACAAAGAGATCGATCAATGGGAAAATCGTGGAGAAAAGCAATTCGCGAAGAACAAGAACAAAACACGAATTACAACCACGAATTTGCAACCGTGTGGCTACCACACGCTACAACAGTGAGATTACGGTCTCACTTCCTCAAAATCTCACGGACACAGAGGTATGGTTCTCTTCTCTGTGGATCTCAGTTTGCTACAACAGGGAATAGGGAGAGCAGGAAACCCTAGAGGCAAAGAGCAAATGACTGACATAGTTTGAGAAGTGGGTGTCTCCCTCTACTTATCCTAATTCTAATTCCCACTCTACCCCTAACTAATTACAGAGCGAACCAGCTAAACCCTAGGGTTATTCTGGACCAACTCAAAGATAGTTGCGATCCGACGGCCACGCCCGCACAACTGGTAGCGTTGCCTCACCGCAACCTCACCGATTGCCGCCACGTGCCGCCACCGCTCTGCTCCTCCTTTTCCTGGACTTCGCCCTCGGTTTTGTGGCCCAAACCGGGAAACCAGCCTTCACAGCCAACCCCCGGTTTTGAGGCCCAAACCGGGAAACCAACCGTCCATCGCCTGAGTTTTGTGGCCCAAACTCAGAAACCCGCAGCGCCCAGGTTTTGAGGCCCAAACCTGGAAACCGTCCTCAGCCTGAGTTTTGTGGCCCAAACTCGGAAACCATCAGCGCCCAGGTTTTGAGGCCCAAACCTGGAAACCGTCCACTCGGTGGTTTTTCTGTGGCTCAACCACCAAACCGAACCGTAGAGGGGACGCACCGCCCGTGCACCCCGTCCACCCGCAAGTCTTCGCTCGTCGCTGTCCCAGGCTGTCAGCCACCACAGCTGATCCTCAGGCCACCGGTCCCTCAGTCCAAGCCTCACGTCCGCCCTTCGCCACTCTCGATCCATCGGCATGGCACGTCTCTACTTGACCTTCACCTTGCCTTCGATCACTGTATCCGTGCTCGACACCTGCACAACACAAGCCAAAGAACATGCGCATTATCCCAGTTGACAATCACTCATCACTTAGAGACTCGGCATACACCCATGTATCCGCAATAACCAGTGTCAACAAGCCTCTAGTTTCTCAATTTTATTAGATAGCTCCACATTTAAGTTTGAAAAAGTTTCATATTGATCAAGCATAGCATTGTAAGCTTGTTGAGAGCTATCTAATTTTTCTTTTAGAGCATTGATTTTCTTTTGTTGGCTAGTACAAGCTTTAGCATATTTGAGATTATCTTACACAAGTTCATTATAAGAAGGTATCTCATCATCACTATCACTATCACTATCACTATTACTAGAGATAGAGTTTGTGTTACCTCGTGCCATAAGGCACATACGTGAGGAGTTTGATGATGAGTGCTTGTGACCGCGCCTCTTATTTTGGGCTTCATCATCACTTGATGAATCATCCCATGTCTTGATGGTGGTGAGGGCTTTGGCCTTGCATCCCTTCTTTTTCTTGTCCTTGGGTGTGGGCTTTTGTTTTGGACAATTTTCCACAAAGTGCCCTTTCTTGCCATATCTATAGCATCCATTTTTCCTTTGCTCTCATCTTTGATTGGTGAAGAGACAATCTTCAATTGTGATGGACACACCCTTGACATTGAGCTTGCAGATCATCCTCTTCACTCCTTTCATAAGCTTGATTGTTTCTTCTTCATTTAAGGAGGAGTCGGATGAGGTGGATGCTTGATCATCATCACTTGATTCTTCATCATCATCATCCTCTTCTTCATATTCACTTGAGGAGCTTGAGCTTGTTTCAACTTGCTTTTTGCCCTTCATCTTTTTGTGCTCATCACATGTGAGAGCAATGCCTTTGCTTGATGAAGTGGTTTCTTATTGACCCATCTTGCGTGACATCTCAAATGCTACCAATTTGCCAATGACAATGGTCGGGGTCATGGTGCTTAAGTCCTTCATGTTGTGGAGGATGGTGATGATAGTTGCATATTTGTTCTTTGGAAGCACGGAGATGATCTTCCTCATAATATCTGCATCACCTAGCTTTGTGATTCCTATAGAATTGAGCTCATTGATAATTAGATTCAAACGAGAATACATATGACGAACAAGCTCATTATCATTCATTTTAAAGGAATCATAGCTTGTTTTTGTTAGGTGATGTTTTTGCTCACGTACATTACTTGTACCATCATGGAGCTCATGTAGCTTTAACCAAATTTCATGAGATTTTTGTAAAGTAAAAACTTGGTTAAAGACATCCATGCTAAGAGATTCAAACAAGCAATTTTTAGCTCTAGCATTTAGATGAATTTCATTTTCATCACCCGCGGTTAACTTGATGGGATTTTTTGGGGGTCTCATCCCATCGCGGGTGACTCTCCAAACACCTAGATCAACGGCTTCTAAAAAGCAAGCCATCCTATCACTATAGTAAGGGAAGTTAGTGTCGTCAAAGTGCGGAGGCCTAGAGGTATCCATCCCAACCACTCTTCTGGGCGTCGGCTCGAAGGCGGTGAAGCCAAGAGTCCACAAATGAGCCAACCGGCTCTGATACCAATTGAAAGGACCATGACACCTAAGATGGGGGGTGAATTAGGCAACTTAAAACTTCAACTCTAAACTATGGCCTCTAATTTCCACCTAGTCAAAAACCTATGCAAGAAAGTAAACTATCCAATGTGCAACTATGGTTTTGCTAGGTGTGTTGCTATCTCTACCGCAAAAGAGTTTTGCAACCTATGATCCAAACCTATCAACTATCCTATCAACTAAGCTAGGAAAGGTAAAGCACACAACAAAGGAAGCAAGTAAATGCGGAAGCTAAAGAGTGTGGTAGAGATGCAAACTCCCGTCGATGACTCTGGTATTTTTACTGAGGTATCGAGAAGCGCGCAAGCTTCCCCCTAGTCCTCGTTGGAGCCCCTCGCAAGGAATCCCTCGCAAGGGCTAAGCTCATGGTCAGGTAACTCTATGGATAGCCCGAGCCTTCCCCACGCACAAGTGGGTCTCTGGTTAAACCTCGCAAGGCACGACCTTTCCCGGATGCTCCCCGCCGTCTGCACTATCAAGCTTCCGGCCGAACCGCCGCGGGCCTTGTTCCATTCGGTACACGGTGGCGGCCACACCACAAATGCAGTTGGTGTGGTCTCGCAAGACTACAAGCCCCTCCGATGTACAATCAACGGTGCGCGCAAGCACCGGTAGGTAAGAGGTATGCAAACCTCACTAAACACTAGGCCTAACACCTAGAGCAAGCGCAAAGTGGTGGTCTAACTAGCTTAAGCATTTCGCAAAGCAACTACACTAATCACCTAGTATATCACTTAAGCACTTTGGTGGCTAGAGCAACTAAATATGTGTCTAAGCACTTGGTACACTTCCTTGAGCTCCAATCATGTGTTCTTGGCCGACCATGGGGGTATATATAGAGCCCCAACCAAATAGAGCCGTTGGGCAAAGAGATGCACATTTATGACATTGACCGGACTCACAGTATGTGCTGATAGGACGCGTCCGGTCACTCACAACGGCTAGTTGCCAGCCTACATAGGCACTGATCGGACTCTGCATCAGTCCGGTCACTTGTGATCGGACGCGTCCGGTTACGTTTTTGTGCCTCTGGAACCTCTTTGTATTCGATTGGACTCAGCTGAGCTCCAGCGTCCAATCGTGGTCGTAGTGTCCGGTCACACGGCCACGCTGATGAATAGTTGTATCGGTAAGTCCGATCACAACTGACGCAGCGTCTGATCGCTTTGACGTGGCACTAATGGCTTGAGTTACTAACCGAAGGCATCCAGGCCAGCGTCCTGTCACTTCTGTTTTCCGCCTTTCACTTGTTCTTTGCGCCCAACTTGGTTCCATTCTTGTGCCTTGGACTTTGCTTGTTCTTGAGAGTCTTCTACTGAGCTTCAAAATGTCTTGCTTGAGGTGTTGATCATCGGATCACCACGTCTCCTTTGTCCAAGTCAAATTTACACCCTATTGAACTACAAAATAAACACTCACAAACACATTAGTCCAATATGGTTGTGTTGATCATCAAACACCAAAATCCTAAGTCGAATGGGTCGAGGTCCATTTTCCTTACAGTGTTGTTTTCAATGAATCTGTGATGTTTAATGACAGTTTATCCTCAGATCATGTTCCAGAGAGTTCTGAAAAGGAGATGCAGTATGTCAGTGTGCAGGTGGAGCATGTGGATGATGAGGAAGGTGAGCAGGTGGAGCCGGTTGATCATTCAGATGAAGTTGCTGATAATGATGCTCATGATGATGTTCAACACTCAACTCCTATTTTGCAGTCAGAGGAGGATTTGCCTATTGCTCATCGCAGATCAAAGAGGGGTTGTGGACCTCTAGTCTGTCTTATTGAAGAATGTAATTTTACTTCTTATGCTTTGAGTTGTGCTGAACAGGTAGAGAATGTTCATGAGCCAGCTACTTATACTGAAGCTATTGATTGTGATGATCGTGAGAAGTGGATCTCAGCCATGCATGATGAGATGCAGTCTCTTGAGAAGAATTGCACATGGGAGGTTGTGCCCCTGCCTAAGAGTAAGAAGACTGTCCGCTGCAAATGGATCTTCAAGAGAAAGGAGGGTTTATCTCCAAGCGAGCCTCCAAAGTTTAAGGCAAGGTTAGTAGCAAAAGACTATAGTCAAATTCTGGGTATGACTATAATGATGTTTTCTCTCCAGTGGTAAAGCACAGTTCTATTCGTACTTTCTTTAGTATTGTTGCTTCACATGATCTTGAGCTTGAGCAGTTAGATGTGAAGACTGCGTTTTTGCATGGAGAGCTTGAGGAGGATATATATATGCACCAGCCGGAAGGGTTCATAGTGCTTGGCAAGGAGAAATTTGTTTGCAAATTGAAGAGGTCCTTGTATGGTTTGAAGCAGTCCCCTCATCAGTGGAATAAAAGGTTTGATTCATTTATGCTATCACACGGTTTTAAGAGGTCAAAAATTGATAGTTGTGTTTACATTAAGCATGTTAATGGATCACCTATATATTTATTGTTATATGTTGATGATATGTTGATTGCTGCCAAGAGCAAAGTTGAAATCACTAAATTGAAGAAATTGTTGAGTAGTGAATTTGATATGAAGGATCTTGGTGCTGCTAAGAAAATACTTGGTATGAAAATTACTAGAGACAGAAAATCTGGTTTGTTGTTTCTTAGTCAGCAAAATTATATTAAGAAAGTTCTTCAGCGTTTCAACATGCATAATGCAAAGTCTGTTAGTACTCCTATTGTACCTCATTTTAAATTGTCAGTTTCTCAGTGTCCTAGTTCAGATCAAGATATTGAATACATGTCAAAAGTTCCTTATTCTAGTGTTGTTGGGTCTTTGATGTATGTCATGGTTTGCTCTCATCCAGATTTATCATATGTTATGAGTTTGGTTAGTAGATATATGTCTAATCCTAGTAAAGAGCATTGGAGGGTAGTTCAATGGATTTTCAGGTACCTCAGAGGCACAACAGATTCTTATTTGAAGTTTGGCAGAACTGACAAGGGACTTATTGGTTATGTGGATTCAGATTATGCTGCTGATTTGGACAAGCGAAGGCCGTTCACTGGTTATGTGTTCATTGTTGGCAGTTGTGCTGTGAGTTGGAGGGCTACTTTGCAGTCTGTTGGTGCTTTGTCCACCACTGAAGCAGAATACATGGCTGTTTCTAAACCATGCAAGGAATTAATTTGGCTAAAAGGTTTGTACGATGAGCTGTGTGGAGTTGATTCTTGCATTAATCTGTACTGTGACAGTGAAAGTGTCATTTACCTTACTAAAGATCAGATGTTTCATGAGAGGACAAAATATATTGACATCAAGTACCATTTTGTTCGTGATGTGATCGAAGAAGGTAAGCTGAAGGTATGTAAGATTAATACTCATGACAATCTTGCTGATATGATGACGAAGCCAGTTCATGTTGCTAAGTTTGAGCTTTGCTCAAGCTTAGTTGGCTTAATTGATTAGCCCAAGAGGCTATTTGGTGCCAGAAATATTTTCTTTTGTTATGTTTAGGATGAAGGTGTTGATTCATGCTATTAGATGAATTTGTTGCAAGGTGGAGTTTGTTATATATATTCCAAATTTGGTTGCACATTATATTGGCCGACTTCTGACGGAGTAAAGCGGAGGCCCGTCGTCGGAGGCTTGGGTCAGAGCGAAGCGTAGTCTGAAGTCGGCCCATTGGGACGCGACCCCGAGGACGCTTGGGGGTGCAGGGGGCGAGCCCCCTGTGGAACGGTATATATACGTGTCGTTAGGGTTTCACCTTGATCACGATCTTGTAAGCCGTCATACGGCGTTGTAACCCAACTCTTGATAATAGTGAGGAGTGTTTGTTGACTGACGCCCGTGGTTTTTACCTTCCACATTGGGAGGGTTTTCCACGTTAAATCTTGTGTCTCGTTGTGATTGATCTTGTTTGCATCGTCGTTTTCCGCCGTATTTCATAATAGGTGTAGGTGCGGAGGATGGTGGTGTCGACGGAATATAGTCGATAGCCCACCTAGGGGTATGCCCAAGGTGGTAGATTAGAGGGGAAGGTGCGCAAGACGATGACCCAGACGTTGACGCAAGGCAAAAGTAGATGAACACAGAGGTTTATCCAGGTTCCGGCTGCTAGGTTAGCGTAATACCTTACGTCCTGTGTCGAGTTGTATTGATTGGATGTGGCTTGTGGCTTATGACCTGTGACCTAGGACCTATCTGACTTGTCCTCTCGGTGGACCCCTGCCCCTCCTTATATATTTTGAAGAGACAAAGTTACATGGTAAGTATTTGAGTTGGTACTGTATCTAGATTACAACTGTCGTACGGTGCATGTCGTGCGCCATACGCCTTCATCCTGCGGGCCGGACGACCCCCAGTGGTGCGGCCGATGTACCATCGTGTGGTACCCTGGGGTCTATATCCCCACAGCTAGTTCCCGAGCCTGACAGCAGGTGACTCGGTCACGTGGTGCCAGGGTCTTGAGAATAATCAAACTTATATACATGCGCGAACGAGCGCCAAGTATACATGATAGTCCCCAAGGCTGCTAGAAGATGAAGAATAAATCTTGTAGCAGGCTTATAAAAAAGGCAATCTACTATAGTGAAAGCAGTATGTTGTTCGAGCAGGTTGCCGAACGACGAGTCCGAGCACCGAGCAGTCCCTAGGTTAGCTGGTGACCCTCGGTGTAGCCGTCGATGAACGTCGAGGAGTCTGGCTAGCTGGTCGGCGATGAAGTCTGAGCGCTAGGCAGTGAGCACCGAGCGATCCAACCAGCGCTGCTGACGATGTTGGCGTGAAGAACTCGAGCACCAAGGAGTCCCCAGGTCAACTGGTGAGCTCTCGGTGTAGCCGTCGATGAGCGTCGAAGAGTACGACCAGCTGGTCGGCGACGAAGTCCTGAGCGCCAGGTGGTGAGCACTGAGCGAAGCGACCAGCTGGTCGATGACGAAGTCCGAGCACCAAGTGATGAGCTCCGAGCAAAGCGACCAAGTGGTCGACGAACCCGAGCACCGAGGAGTCCCCAGCTCAGCTGGTGAGCTCTCGGTGTAGTCGTCGATGAGCGTCAAAGAGTACAGCCAGCTGATCGGCGACGAAGTCCGAGCGCCAGGCGGTGAGTACCGAGCGAAGCGACCAGCTGGTCGGCGACGAAGTCCGAGCGCCAGTTGGTCCCAAGCAATGATCTTCTCGTCCATCATAACCGGTCCAGTCCCCGAGCATAAAGAATTAGCTCGCAGACCGAACATAGTTCCTGTAAAATAAACATGAAGAATAGTAGTACATGACTTATAAATAAAATATGGAGAAAACATTAGCGGTAAAGAAACAGCATGTGCCGCTCAGCGGCCAGTCAGCTGGATTGAACGCTCAGCATTAAATAAAAGTCCCTCTAGCAGTTTGTTTGTAACTGAGTCGCCAGCCCCGGCTAGCCGATAACTCCGGAGCGTGAGGCGCGGAGTCCAGGCATGCGTAAGAGCACCAGCGTCACCGAGGAGCCGTTGCCGACCACCCGTAACGCAGAGCGCGGAGCTGCATTCACTTGTAGGGAGGAGCCAGAGACAGGGCCGTCTCTGGAAAGCACGAGTGTAAACGTGGCTGCTCGGGAAAACGCATATGTCATCCTCAGGATAGTATATATGGTGAAAAATAATGAAGAGCCGTTGTAAAGAATAATGTGACCGCAAAGGCACACGATGATATCTAGAGATATATCAGGATCGAAGAAATATTTGATTGATGTGAAAGATAATACTTAGCTTGATTGTCGTCCAAACGGAGTAGTCGACGAGAGGCGTCGAGGACGGCGATGAGTCAACAACGCGCGGTCGGTGAGGATGGCGGTGAGACGATGACGACGACGTGATGGCTTGTCGCGTCTCATTGGTGCCTCGTCGGTGGCTCGACGTCGGCTCGTCGGTGGCTCGTCGGTGGCTCGACGATGGCTCGCTTTTGGCTCGCTGGCTCGTCGATGACGTGATGGCTCGCTTTTGGTTCGTAGGCTCGCGGGTGGCTCGTAGGCTCGTTGGTGGCTCGTTGGCTCGTCGGTGGCTCGTCTTTGGCTCGATGACGACGTGATGGCTCGCTTCTGGCTCGTAGATGATCAGAGCGAGCATAGGGCACGGGTCGTGGAGCAGCTTCTCGTAATCCTCATTGTAGTTGATTAGTCGAGCCAACGATGTCTTCTTGTCGACGGTGATGGAGTTGCCTAGCTCTTGATCTTTCCTCCCGGTCGTGGTCGTCATAGCGCCGCTTATTATGGCGATCATCATTGCGACACGGTTGGAGGTCGGAGCGAGAGGTACGACGATGTCTGCTCGGAGATCGATCTCTGATCAGATCTACGAGAGCGAGAGTGTCACTGATGCCTATCGTGACCCGATCGATGGATTCGATCAGATCGGTATTGTCGACACGCCGTCCCCGATACCGGGGAAGCGTGGTCGGAGCGCCGGGGAAGATGACCTCGAAGAGATGTCGAGGCTGGTCTCGCCGATGCTGAAGTGGTGGAAGCAGATCCGTTCGGCACAGGGGAAGCCTGCACCGCCTCCACGCCCCGAGCGGCGCCGTCGACGTCAATGGTCTAGAAGAACGACCCGACGACGAACATGAAGCCTCCGGAAGAGTCGTGGAAGCAGGGAAGAAAACCATCTGACTCGTCATGGCGTCCGTAGGCACAGGCCCCACGGTGGGCGCTGCTGCCGACGGAATATAGTCGATAGCCCACCTAGGGGTATGCCTAAGGTGGTAGATTGGAGAGGAAGGTGCGCAAGACGACGACCCAGACGTTGACGCAAGGCAAAAGTAGATGAACACAAAGGTTTATCCAGGTTCGGGCCGCTAGGTTAGCGTAATACCCTACGTCCTGCGTCGAGTTGTATTGATTGGATGTGGCTTGTGGCTTATGACCTGTGACCTAGGACCTATCTGACTTGTCCTCTCGGAGGACCCCTGCCCCTCCTTATATATTCCGAAGAGACAGAGTTACATGGTAAGTATTTGAGTTGGTACTGTATCTAGATTACAATTGTCGTACGGTGCATGCCGTGCGCTGTACGCCTTCATCCTGCGGGTCGGACGACCCCCAGTGGTGCGGCGGCCCATGTACCATCGTGTGGTACCCTGGGGTCTATATACCCACAGCTGGTGAGAAGGTGGCCACCTCCACGCATCGCAGAAGGCGGCTTGACGGCACGAGAGCAAGAAGGGAGAGGAGGTGTCTGCGTTGGCTGCTGATGTTGATCCATCGATGCACAGACATGGATTGTAGCGCGCGAGATGATGGAGGGTTTCTCGGCGAGGAGCTCAAGCAGTGGGGAACGATCGCAGGGAGGTAGGCTGAAGTGGCGAAAAAATATCACACGAAAAAAAATTCACGACTTATAGGGTGTTTGGTTTGTGGAATCAAGTCATGCTTCATGAGGTGATCCATCATGAGTTCATCCCACGAATTTTGGTGGAACCAACTCATTCCTCATCCATATACTAATTATTAGCTTATAAGGGTGAGGTGGTGATGCACCAACTCATTCGATTCCACCAACCAAATAGAAAAAGTGAGGAGTGAGAAGATGATAGACCACCTCATTCCTCAAACCAAACAACCCATTAGTCTTTTTAGATTTGTAAGATAGATCGAGAATGGCCAAGATTCAAAACACAAGTACTTGACAAATCTTGTGTTTTAGCAAGTTACTAAAATATTTGGCAAGTCAAAATTTATTCTCTCTTCAAGAGTTTGTCATTTGGACTTGTTAAAATTAAAATTTAGGCCCACAAATAAAGTTGAGCACAAAGCCTGAAGCCTGATGGCACGGCCCGGAGCCCGGGAATTTGGCCCGGTCCAAACACGGTCCGGCCCAGGCCGCCCCGAAGCCCGCAACGGACCGGGCCTGGGCCGCACCCTCGACCCGTGGGCTGGCCCGACCCGGTCCGGTATATATAAATATATATAATATTTATTAATGTAAAAAATATTTTTTTACTAGCGGGCCTGGTGGGCCTGCGGGCCTTTGGGTCGTTCCGAGTCCCGATCGTACTGGGCCTGGGCTGATGGCGCGAGCTGGTGGCCCGGCTCAATGGCCCGTCGTGCCTTGGTCGGCCCGGTCCGATCGGGTCGTGCCTAGCCCGGGCCCGGGCTGGGAAGCCCGGTTGCTCATCACTACTCACAAACCTCTTTTGCTGTTGCGAAAGATAGAAACTTGTCAAAGATAACAAATTTAGACCTCTGGATAGCAACTTGGTAAAGATAGCAACCTCTTTGACCAAACTGTTGGAGTGTGAATTTTCATGTTTTGCCAAAATATAAAGGTTGACAAGTTGATTCGAGGAACTCTTGGAGATGCTCAGTATGCTTTTATTCTACTTATAGTTCTGATGGAGTGATCTTTTTTATTTATTCTGGTATTCAATAAATTTATATTGCTAAAGCATTTCCGCTCAAAAAGCAGTTTCTAAACAAGATCAGAAAGAACAATCATAAGAGTAGCGCGCATGGATGATGGCGGTTTTTCCATTCACGGTGGAGAGGACGAAGGGACGTGTGTGCACTTGGAGGGGTGGCTCCACGAAAAGGGCATCCATCCATCACTAGTCTGCGCATGGCAAGAAAGCATTATTACAACGCACTTAGATGGCGTAATCCCCCCCCCCCCCCCCCCCCCACCCCCCAAAAAAAAAGAGCAGGCTGGATTGCAGCTGCACGTGAGAAAAGGACCCCCAGGCCTGTTCAGATGGAGAAAAATTTGGTACAGTGATAATGTAGCACTTCCATTATTATTTGATAAACTTTAACTAAATATAGACTAATTAGGCTCAAAAGATTAATCTCGACATGAATAGACTAAAAGTACAATTAGTTATTTTTTATCTATATTTAGTGCTTCATGCATATGTCTAAAAATTCGATGTGATGGAGCCTTAAAAAATTTTGTGAACTTTTGAGTAATTGAACGTGGCCCGAATTCGAGTAAAGCACAGCCACCCACGTCCTCCTGTGCACTAGCCGAGAGGAAAGCGGTTGCGAGCATCAGACTATACGCACTTATCTATCCTCTATACATTTTAGTCATCAAGATTATCTCCTCTATACTCATTTCTTCCGCATTCATCCATTCTCTATATCATCCTCTATCCACTGAGGACTTACTTATCACTTTATCTAAATATATTCATACGAGATCTAGTTTTGAAGAATTAATTGCAACGAATTCAATGGTGCAATCGGAATTTAATTTAGATTTTCGGTTCATAAGATATAACATTTTTGGTAACTTAAGAAGATGGGACCCACACTGAGCTGCAATCCCGCCCTCTCCACACGTGCATGCCGCAGCCCGGCACCCTCTCGGCTAAATGTTCTCTCGACCGCTGCCTTTACCGGATGCATGCACATACCGGATGTGATAACAGCTTCCGCTGCACACATTTTTTTACTCTATGCTCTACGCTACTCTCTCCGTTCCAAAATGTTGGTCACGGAAAGCGTGTCTGTGAGAGAAACACGGATTTCTAGAAACAGACATTTTAGGACTGAGGGAGTATCTGTTTACCGGACCGGATACAGCAGACCAGTACGGGTGGTCTAATGATGGGTTTGGAACACGCTTTAATCTTCCAAACAGTGTGCGAGGACACTTCCACTACAGTGCAGGATTGCAGCTGCAATCATACTACCATGCAATATCCACCAATGAGTGGAGTGGATGAACAGTTGCTTTGACACTGGGGTATTTAGTTGGTGGGTTAAAAGTCCTCGGCCTTGTTCAGTTACCGAAATTTTTGGAAAAAAAATCCTATATTACTTTCGTTGTTATTTGACAAACTTTATCCAAACAAAAAAACTAACAAGCCTCAAAAGATTCGTCTCAACATAAACAGACTAAAAGTACAATTATTTAATGCTTCATGCATGCATCTAAAGATTCGATGTGACGAGTGCTGTGCAAAATTTTTGAGGAAATTTAGAGAACTGAACGTGGCCTTAGGGTGTCTTTGGTTGAGCTGTGGCTGTGGGAAAAAAAGTGTTTTGGCTGAGCTGTGCAAAAGCTGCTGTGAGCTGTAGAAAAGCTGAAAGCTGTTTGGTTGAACAAGTATACGATATATCTTTTAGTTTTATTTTTCTTAAAACAATTATGAAAACGTTTTTTATTTGACCTATTTTGAAAAGCTGAAAGCCAACAGCCAAAAGCAGGGTCACAACAGCTTTCAAAAATAAACTACGGAAAAGTATCTGCTTCTGAAAAAGCCGCCTACAGCAGCAACCCCTTTGGTAGCACCCTTGGTATCACACGGGATGTCATATGACATGTCCAATATAATATTTCGATACTAATAAAAAATTACAAATTCCGTAAGCAAACTATGGGACGATTTTATTAAGATTAATTAATCATTTATTAGCATAACATTTAATTTGTGTGATCTATCATTAGCACAACATTTAATTTGGAATTTATTAAGGCTAATTAATAAGTAGAACATTGTGAAATTATGAACTAATTAGTTTAAAAAATTATCTTGTAAGTTATCATAATCTATTGAAATAGTTATTTTTTAGTCTATATTTAATACATGATAGATGAATTTTTTTTAGTGTAGTAAAACATTGTGAAATTATGAACTAATTAGTTTTAAAAAATATCTTGTAAGTTATCATAATCTATGTAATTAGTTATTTTTTAGTCTATATTTAATACTTAAAATTTTAGAGTGGTACCTAACCACCCGCTTTGTTCAGATTGCAATTGCAAGACACGTGGTAGTATTGAAATTGAGGGCTTGCCATGAGCTAACATTTGGCCAAAAAGGAAGGACAAAGACAGCTGCAGCCATTTTCTCTACCCCGTGCAAAACATATGTTTCTGTTTTTTTTTTTGGCCTTATCAGCCCTACTTTGGTTTATTCTCACTTTTGAAACAGCCGAAATCAGCCATATAAACAACCAGCCAAACAACACCCTTGCACATTGATGGGAGCTTTCAGTATGTCTCGAGCAGTAGTGACATGGTTAGTAGTAAGGGACAGGTATGACAGAGCTGTATTGCAACAATCTTCAGCAACTGGAAGAATCAGCAAGAGGGGAGGGAAAGAGAAAAATGAGAAAGACATACTCAGGCTCAGCACAGCAAGGCATGGCATAGTGAGCCCCACTAAGGTAAAACAACCAAGAGCTCACTCACAGCCTGCCTCCGCTGTCACTACACATATTTCAACACCATCCGAATCGCTGAAAGTAATCACTTCCTTTGTTCTTGAGATCTTCAATCCTGAACTTCTACCTTTGGCTCGATGTCCTTAAGGAGACCGACAATCTGCTGCATGGCCGGCCTCTTAGATGGCAGTTCCGCGGTGCACAGGTAGGCAATCCTCAGCGCCTCCTCCATCTGCCGCTCCAGCCCCGTGTCACGGATCTTGGGGTCAATGATGCTTGGCCCATGGTTCGCCTTCACCATCGCCCTGGCCCAGTTCACCAGGCTTGCCTCCTTCTGGTCAGGGTACTCATCACCCAATGGTTTCTTGCCAGTGACCAGTTCGAACAACACAACACCAAAGCTGTAAACATCGGACTTTGCGGTCGCCATGGCGTTCTCTGAGTTGGAGAACTCTGGCGGAGCATAGCCTGGGGAATGGTGTAATAGATCATTGTCGGTGCTGGTTCTAGCGACCATTGACAACCCAAAATCAGACAGCCTAGGCTCCATTGTGCAGTCAAAGTAGATGCTGCTTGCATTCACATCCCGGTGGACAATCTGTGGTATACAGCCATGATGGAGGAATGCCAGTGCCCTTGCGGCACCTAATGCAATTTTGTGTCGAAACATCCATGTGGCAGTACCTTCCGGTGTAATGATTTCAGTTGCGACACCACCAATGTTGTCCTCCCATGTGTCGCCGCTCCAATCTTCAGTTGCCTGAACTCCTAGCGGTAAGTCATGCAGTAACTTGTGCAAATTGCCGTTTTCCATGTACTCGTAGATGGCAATCCTCTGTTCCCCTGCCAGACAGTAACCAGTCAAAGGAACCAAGTTAGGATGTTTGATCTGTCCCAGCCGCTCGAGCTCCCTTGCTGCATCTTGGCCTTCCATTACTGATCCATGGACCAACACCTTCACAGCAACTTGAATTCCGCCAGGAAGGAATCCCCTATACACTGGCCCAAACCTCCCTTCTGCCAGCAAGGTACCCCTGTCGAAGTTTGATGTAGCTGCTAAGAGGTCAGCAAATGTGAAGCTCAGCAAGGGCTTCTCAAAGATGACAACTGGCACTGAAGTTGCAACCTTCACATCAGCAACCCACGTTGTTGAATCGGTCCGGAAAAAAAATGGGCCTGATACAGCAGGCTCCTCCTTGAACAGCACCTGCTTAACCACAGGAAGCGCATCACACCTCTTCCTCCCCCTCCGACATGACACTGCCAAGCAAAGCAACCCAAGAACACAGAAGAACAAGGAGAGCACAAAAGCCAGCACCAATTTCATCCGGATATGCTTCCCTCTACTTTTCTTGATACTATCTGGATTCACAGCAATTGGGCAGTCATTCATGGACCGAGCAAATGCAGTGGCAAACACCTCAGGAGAGAGCTCAGAGGCGCAAACAGTCAGATTGTTGTATGAGAAGTTGAACCGATCCATCGATGCCAACTTCTTCACCAATGCCACAGGTATCTCACCAGTAAGATTGTTCACCGACAAGTCTAGCATATGTAGACGAAGAGAACTCATGTCTGGGACTACCCCACTGATGTTGTTCCGTGATAAATCGAGCACCTTCAATCCAACCAATCGGGACGAAAGATCAGAAGGAATTTGCCCATGCAACCCAGTGCTTGAAAGATTAACATACTCTAGCCCAGATATCTCACTCATGGACACCAGCAAATTAGCATTGGACAACTGGTTGTGTGCAAGATTCACATGCCTTAGGTCCTGCAACCGGCCGGTAATGGTGAATTCTCCTGCAAGCTCATTTCCTGACAAGTCGAGGTACATCAACGCCGAGCCGGCATACCCACTGCTGAAATTCAACCCGGAGAAGCCGTTGTTGCTGAGGTCTATCACCCTCAACTGCTCTTGGAACGCCCCGATGATGGAGCCGCCCAGCCTGTTGCCCGACAGGTTGAGACGGGCTAGCGAGCGGAGAGGCGACAGGTCCGGCAAGCCCCCGTCGAGTGCATTACCGGAGAGATCCATAGCCACGACGTTCACACAGCCGAAGACGATGGTGTTAGGAACCTGACCCTGGAACTGGTTGTGGCTGGCGTTGAGCACCTGCAGGCCGGCGATGGAACCGAGCGCTTGCGGCAGCGCGCCGGTGAAGGCGTTGTGGGAGACGTCGAGCACCTCGAGGCGCGCGAAGTTGCCGACGTTGTTTGGGAGCGCGCCGCGGATGGAGTTGCCGGAGAGGTTGAGCGCGCTCAGGGACGCGCCGAGCTCCCACAGGTCGTTGGGCAGCGCGGTTAGGCGGTTGCCGCTGAGGTCGAGGACCTGTAGACGCGCGAGCTTGCCGACGGTGTCCTCCGGGATGGCGCCGGCCAGGTCCATCCCGGCGGCCACGAACGCCACGACCCGCCCCTCGCCGTCGCAGGACATGCCGGGCCAGGAGCACACCCCGTTGGCGCCGGACGAGGACGGCGCGGCGCGGCCCATCTTGGAGAAAAACCCGGAGACGAAATAGGCGTCGGTGTTGGGCTCCTGCGCTGCCGCCGCCGCAGCGCAGGCGGCCACGGCCATGGCAAAGAATAGGATTGCGGCGCTGCGGCGGCCGCCATGGCAGCAAACCATGGTAGAGGAGAGATCTTGGCGCTATTGCGAGACTGCAGCCGCGTCGTTTGGTACTTGGGGTGATGGTGGCGGTGCGGGCGGTGGTGTCATGGTGGGCAAGTGGCTGGCTGACCTCCGCAGCCTCTTCTCATTCTTGTTTGAATGCGGCGTGCGTTTGGCACTGGCAGGTCCTGCTTGGTGTGAAAAGGGAAGCAGGACGGAAGAAGCTTTGCGTAGTGGAAAGTGACGAAGTGGGGAGGTGAGCTGAGTTGAGGAAGGAGGCCATAAATTTGGGGAGGTGGACGGAGTAATTGAGGGAGTAAATTGTGGGAAGTCGGATTCAGCTCAGCATCAGCTGCTGCCCAGCACACCATACGGACGCGGAGATTCAGGATTTCCATTGGACAGCCCCAATTGCTGCCGGTGTTATCTCTAAGAGCAAGTACGAAGGTGGCGAGCCGGCTAAATACTGACGCGGACGAGAGAAGAGAGGAAAAAGACAAGAAACTAGCTATAAGTTTACAGACGGCTTAGACATAATAACCAACAAATTTGTCAGAGAGACAGGTGAGTCATATAGTAATGGTAAAAGCTCAATAACTATATGAGTGGGCTGAGAAAATGCTGCAAGGACTCTTACAAGCCGCAAGTGAGTTGTATTATAATACTTGCTCTAACGGCATGTTTGGAAGTCCGGTATTTATGTCAAAACCATTTTAAAATACAGGTTCTAAATAATACTCCGACTCTACCTGCGGGAGAATCGTCGCACGTACACACCGTCCGCGCCTCCCGTAATGGCTGCTTTCGACGCGTGTCTTCGTGGGCTTTTTTTTTGCACCGGCCACCGGTTCATGGGCTGGACAGGCTTTGCAATACAGCAAGTCCCTCAGAAAAAAAACGTGTCGCCGTATACTTCTTCTATACGCCTCGCGTGCTCTGTACGCCGCCGGTCCTCATTTTCTCGGTGCCTCCATCCGCGCATGGTCATCTTCTCCACTGGTCCCGCTTGCTCCTTTTCTCCTCGATTGGTATATTCTCTTCCCTCTGTTGCAATCCTGCGCATCGAGCTTTGGTGTTGTATTGCTTCATCGGTCCCTGTTCTTCTTCGTCTGTGCGTTGCTTCATTTGGATTTAGTACTTCGGCTGCTATGATTTAGCTGTCTGCACCTTTCAGTGTTTAGGATAGCAGGGTCTGATTTTGCTTGCCGTGTTCATTCTCCCATCTTTAGGGGTTCATTTTCCTTCCCCCGTCTGAAAAACATTAGGGAATAGTTTGGGAAATAATTTCTCTGTTTGTGTTGCCAATGTGGTTTAGTTATTGGGTCGCTCGCATATTGGGGATTGTTTACTACCTCCTGCTTGCTGACCTCTGCGTTTTTGGAGTTCTTGGTTTTTTATGGTCTATTTTTTTTAGGATGCCCAGTTGCAGGCGGCGGCACTGGGTTTGGGTTGCAGCTGAAGGCCGTAGTTGGGGGCTTGCGGCCACCGTCTTCGCTGCACTGCAAGGTGAGGGTCAGCTATCACTTTTTTACTGTGTTTTGCTATCTTTTTTTTTTGCATAGTCATTGTCTATTTCAGTTTAATTTTTTATACCTCCTAGATTGTGTTAGTGCTCCCATAGTGTCGGATGCATGTGTTTATTATGTGAGGTCCTTTTTGTCACTACCCGAAAAGACTGAGATTGTTATTAGGGTTGAGATAGACTTTTCCTCATGTCAACGTTTGCCTTTCAAGCTGCTTTTAGGTGGTCTCTGTTGATGTGTACCTGTGTTTTTCATGCCTTTTTTTTAGATTTGCATGGTAGGATTTTTTTGGCTTTTAGTGGTAGGCTGTGTCGAGCCTTTTGTTGCCTTTATGTCCTGTTGTCATTTGCCTGTCTTACAAAATTGTTCTGTATAGTATGAGTTAGTTTTTGGTCATTCCACTGTTTGCTTCATCATGATTATGTATTATTTACCTCATTTGTGCATTGTTAGTTCGTTGTGGTTTCTACATCTATGCCAGCAAGAAAAGACAAGACTCCGCGGGCAATGTCAGATGCCCCGTCCACGTCATTAGGTTATGCGGGTTTAGCAGTTCGTGGTGCGCGCAGCGGGAAACGCAGTCCACACGCAGACGCCATGCCTCTGTGACTCAGTTTTCTACTACTGTTAGTAGGGTTACTGGGTCCTTGGGTATGACTTCTCATCAAATTTCTGACATGGTTATCCAAGTAGTGTTTATGTGTGTATATTTTTAGGTTCAGTTGTAGGTGATCTAAATAACGACATCATGTTTTCGTGTTTTTATGTTGCTTCATTAACTGATGAATTTGCTTCAGCGCGACCGTCATGGAGTGTCGTAATTGGTCAGTGTTCGTTCCTTACTTTCAGATTATATTTCGTTATGTTTACTTTGCTATATCTTACCAATTCCATGGTTATATAACTGTACTGTAGGAGACCATTTCTGTCCTCTCATACCACGTCATGAGTCCAACAAAAATCGTTATGCACGGTTACATCGTAATAGGATTAAAGCAACAGCTAGAAAAGGGCTAGAAAAGGTTTCCTGCTACACATGTGTCCACGTGTTTCCTGATATTTCGATTTTCTTATGTCTATTTTTGGCTTTGTAGATCGAATTTGTCCAGTTCCTTTTACACAGCCTGTGCTTTCTTTTCCTAAGGAATATGTTGAAATGTTGAAAGGTATATGCGGTCTGTTCCATATTATTTTTTAGGCAGATAATCTTGGTCTACCGTGGTTCTTTGATTTTTACTGTTTATGTGTGCGCTGCTTATATTCTGTAGCTAGGTACATGGACCGCTCATACTATGGTGGTCCTGATTACATCTGCGAACATTGTTGTACGGTTTTCTGGTATCGTGAGAGAATGGAGAGCCGTAGCACTAGGCGTCACATTTTTTATAAGGGCTGTTGTCGTGGAGGCAAGGTCTCCCTGCCTAAGCACCGACCTTTTCCATCCCCGCTTCATGAATTGGTTTGCTTTAATGGTGGACCATGTTCTGACGCATTTATGCGTTTGATCAAGCAGTACAATTTGTTGTTTCCATTCACGTCTCTTGGGGTTGATGTGGATAGATCTATTAATACTGGTGACGGTTCGTATGTATTTCGGATCAATGGTGTTGTCCATCATAGAATCGGTTCTCAGCTCTATATCTTTGATACCCTTAATGAGGTTCAAAATAGACTGAATATTTTTTCTGCTGAAGGTGATGAGCAGCCTGATCCTGACATTGTGTCTGCATTGATCAATATGCTTGATGAGATTAATCCATTAATACGTAAATTTAGAATGGCACGCGATAGGATGTTGTCGCCTTTTGCTCCTGAGATCGCCATTAAGCTTGCTGGCAAAATAGATAATCATGGTGATAGGTACTCTCTTCCTTGTGTTCCTGAACTTGCTGCTCTCATTATTGGTTCTGATTCCCCGGATGTCTCTTCTTTTGATATTGTTGTTGAAGCTCATAACTCAGAGCTAAAGCATATATCTCCTATCCATCCATCATTAATGTCGCTGCAGTATCCTTTACTTTTTCCATATGGTGATGTTGGATATCATCCTGGGATAAAGCTAAAACCAATTTATCAAACTAATGTTGGGCGTGATGAGGTTTCTATGATGGAGTATTATGCTTATTACAGGCACTACCGTAAAGGAGAGCCCAATCCTGCGCTTTGCTCTGGAAGATTATCTCAGCAGTATCAGGTTAACTGCTATTCCTGTGTTGAGGCCAATAGCTTGAGTTTCTATTTCTTTAATCAAGATTTGTTACGTTGTGAGACCTATCAAGGGATTTCAGATGCCATAGGTCATGGGGCAGCTACTGGAAAAGATGTTGGGGTTAAAAAGATGTTGGCAGCTAGCCATATTGGAGAGAAAAGATATATGCAGCAAAACTATCAAGATTGTATGGCAATTTGCCGAGCATATGGCCCTCCACGTAAATTTACTACCTTTACCTGCAACTCTAAGTGGCCAGAGATCACAGAGGCAATTCTATTTGAAGAAGGCCAGAGGCCTACTGATAGATCAGATATGGTGGTTCGTGTTTTCCATATGAAGCTTGAAGAATACCTTGCTGATATAAAGGAAGGACACATTTTTGGTCCTGTTCGTGCAGGTATATCATGTCTCCCTATTATACTATTATTTGTTTTGGCATTTTTTACTATCTGTTGCATAGTTTCTGACATGTATGTGTTCACGGATGCAGTTGCGTATACAAATGAGTTCCAGAAACGTGGACTACCTCATTCAGACATTCTAGTTTGGCAGTGTGCTACGGATCGAGAACCTTCCATTGCTGATGTTGATAGATATATATCTGCCAAGTTGCCTGATCCTGTTGCTGATCCGTTAGGGTTCTCTCTGGTTCAGGAGTTTATGATACATGGCCCATGTGCTTCAGCTAATCCAAACAGCCCCTGCATGAAAGATGACAAGTGTTCGAAAAGATATCCCAAGTCGTTTAGGTCTGAAACGGCTTTTGATGAAGCTGGCTACCCTCTATACAGGCGCAGAAGAAATGGGATCGTTGCTTCCAAAGGGAGTGTACACGTTGACAATCGGTGGGTTGTGCCGCACAATCTATCAATACTCAAGAAATACCAAGCTCATATTAATGTTGAAGCATGTAACCAGACGTATCTGATCAAGTACCTATTTAAGTATGTCAACAAAGGATTCGACTGTACGAGAATGAGGTTGAAGAATGCACAATCATCTGCTTTACAGTCTAGGCAAGGTGCCGGTACAACAGATGAAGAAAATAGGACCTCTGATGGTATCAATGAAATTGCTGACTATATCAAATTTAGATATCTTTCTTGCTGTGAAGCTACATGGAGGTTGTTTGGTTTTGAGATTCATGGTAAATTTCCTCCTGTAGAGCATCTCTTCTTGCATCTACCAGGATTAAACTTTGTCACAGTGCATGAGGAAACTGATCTGCCGGAGGCTCAAATGAGCATGCTAACTGAGTGGTTCACTGCAAACCAGGCATCATCCAGTGGCCATGATCTTACTTACTGTGAATTCCCGTCTAGATACACGTGGGATCCACAGGAGAAAGTTTGGAATGGTCGGAAAAGAGGATTAAAAATAGGCAGATTAAAATATGTACACCCAAGCACAGGAGAGACCTTTTATCTCAGAATGCTTCTTATGGTTGTTCGTGGTGCAAGGAGCTATGAAGAAGTTAGGACATATGAAGGAGTCCTGATCAACGAATTGTACTGCCTGATCAACGAATTGCACTGCCTAATCCGAAATAAGTACACCTATTATTTGTTTGGGGAATTATACATGCCTAATTCTGGGGACGGCCTGAGGGAGCCTCCACGTGAGGCAGAATGTTGGAGCATAAGTGAATTGCCATCTCTTCCCATCAGCTTAACCTTTTGGGTTGAACTGGTTGGTACATGCAACTTAATAGTATGCATAAACTTTTGACAACCCAAATAAACAACCGCTCATATTATTTATTTATCAATAAGAGACACACATGAAAAAAGGTAAGCACATCAAAAAAAAAAATCATAGGTAGACGGCGTAGTGGAGCGCGCATGTCAACCTAGTATTTTCCGATCTAAGATGGATTTCATTATTTGGATCACCGGTGTACCTACTAAATTTACGTTCGGTTTGATTCAAAACCGTTCGAAAAAAATAATTAACTCCTACGGTCTAGAAAAAAATACGAGAAGTATCGGGCTTATATCTCACGGATGATCCGAACCTCCGCTCAAATCACGCCGCTGCTCCATGGCGAGCTGGGCGCCGAGGTGGGGACTGACCACCAGTCTGACTCTGAACACGTCGTCCTCGATGTCCTCCTTGCGCCGCACCTCAGCCATGACGTCGCCGCGTGCGTCGAGCACGACGCCGGGCCAGCGGCCATAGGAGCAAGCAACACTGCCCGTGAGCTATGACGACACGGCACCGTGTGGTGGCACGGCGGCCGCGGACACATGGGGGCGCGCGAGATCTGTTCGGCATGTGTGTCCTCTAAACGTCGGACCACATGTCATCAGGCGACCGGAGTCGGAGCACCAACACTGTTCGTCGGCGAGGACCACTGCGCCCTGCCAAAGCTCCTCCTGGCTATAGTCTAGGTGCAGTGCAGCTAGTAATGTCACTGTGCCCTCTATGGTCGCTAGCTGGCTGGGCGTGCGCAGCCGCGCAGGCGCAGTGCTTGGCGAGCATGCATACACCGCCGATCAGCGAGCTTGGATCTAGCACATGGCGAATCGGCCATAATGGATCCATCTTCCTCACGTCTCGTCAGCGTCCGAGAAGGACACATCGACGACATGCGCCGGCGTCTTGCTACCGGAGGCGCGGAGGCCGCGGACGTGGCAGTGGATAGAGAGAAAGGCGGCCTGCTGATGGTGTTGCCGCCGCCGTAGATAACCCAGCATTCCACAAGGCTGAGCCTCTAGCAATTTTCTAATATTGTGCCTGATACTAAGCTTCCAAATAGTATTCCACAACCGAATGGATATCCGCTGGTGTTCTTGTGCACATTAGAATACAGTTGTAATCATTTTACAAGTGTGTATATTTTCATAACATCCAAACGAGGCCTAATGATACTAGTTTTAGCAATAGCATATAATATAAATAGGTCCAAATGACACCCTCACATGTTCTTAAAATATACTTCCTCTATACCCATATTAGTTGTCGTTTAGGACAACGACATGGTCTTCAAAACATAACTTTATTTATAAAAAAAATTATGGAAAAGTGATATAGGTATACTTTTGTGAAAGTATTTTTCAAGAAAAATCTATTCATATAATTTTTATATTTACAAACTTACAAACTTAATAGTTAATGATGATTTATATTCCTAATGTTTGACTCAAATCTTGTCTAAAACGACAACTAATATGAGTATGGTGCCGGTATTGGTAAAAGATGTTATTTTAGACATGGTTTGAGTCGAACATTAGGAATATAAATCATGAATAAGTTTTAAATTGTTGAGTTTAGAGATATAAAAGTCATATAAATAAATTTGTCTCGAAAAGTACTTTCACAAAAATATACATATAACACTTTTTAATAATTTTTTTAAAGAAACAAGTGGTCAAAGTTATGTTTTGAAGACCGTGTCGCTGTCCGAAATGACGTCTTTTACTAATACCGAGGGAGCATGTATGAGCCTAACTTTTGCTTAAGAACTAGATTTTCTCACTCTTTTATTAAAAAATAAAAGCAATGCTTAGAGCTAGCTTAAAAGCCAATCATTGCTGCTGTGTTGGTGTTTGTTAACCGACAACTCATCACGGGATTACCCAAGACGATTTGTTCAGTGGAGATCGACATTCGCAGGACTCGGCGAGAACACAAGAACAACGATTTATACTGGTTCAGACTACTAAATGAAGGACCGAGAACTCTACCAGAAAGCGACCAGAGGGGGGGGTGAATGGGAGGCTAAAAATTTCTCTCGAAACTTTGGCCTCTGTCCCGAAAATCAAGCCCCAAAAAGCTTCGATCGACACGTGATGCCCACGACCCTTGGAAGAGGGTGAATGATCCCTAGGATCATAGTGAGACACCCCCAAACGAGAGCAAGCCAAACGCCTAAAGCTCCGGCTCAAGTTTGATCCCAAAAACTGACTCCCGAACGTAGATGGAAGGCTATGTCGGGAAAACTCCAAATACCTATGCTAACAAGTAGCAAAGATACCTAGAGATGTTCCTTGGTTAACTCTAGGTGATGCGAACCCGCTAGGGTTCTTGCCCGATCTTTCGATGAGAAACGGGGATAACTCGATTGGTGGATGGAGATGACGTTCACGGCCCGACTACAGCCCTCAAGACCGCGCCTTAGCAACCGATACACCACGTCCAATAGCCGTCACGATCTTGTGGAGCGCGACAACCAGCCCCTAGGGCTCCCGTCCTGCAAGCAATCGAAGAACTAGCAAGAACGAGGAAACAAGCACTGAATTTGCAAGATGAAATTGAAGGTTTCAAACTGAATCTTAATCAACAATGGGGTTCCGAAGACAAGGAGACGGGCGGCTGATCCTGCACGCGCGCCTACAAGCAAGTAGCTAAGGCTAAACTTGATCTAAACAAAACCCAACCCGACCATGGCGGCTATAGAGGGATATAAGTAGATGGATTGACGACCAAAAGAGTGTTGGGGTCGTCCTCCAACCCTAGGACGCGTCCCTAATGGACCCAACTTGATACATGGGCCATAAGCCCAAAATGAGGTGACGCAGCACCCTGGACAGCAAGACCTGTCGACGGTAATTGGATCATTGCCGCTGCTGCCGAACAGATATTGACGTGAGACTTGATTCATATGAAAGTAAACTTGATAAGCTTTCCAACAAGTCCTGAAGCGCCTGAATCCGAATCCGTATGCAACCGTGGTGGCGGTCACAAGTTGGTGCTTTGCTGCAGTCCGAATCCAGCTAGCGCGAGTCCTTCTCCCTTTCGGTCTTCTCCTTGGTTCCTAATCAAAACAAGAGTGCACGCGTTTCCATTGTCTAAACAAGATGGACAAGAGCTTATCATGGAACTCACTTGATGATTAAGTTGACGAGCACGAGCACGAGTAAGAGGACCAGCTATAGGTTGTGTCGGAGAGGATGTATCGCTGGTGTTGATGTCCTCATCATTCTCCCTTTCTTGCATTTGAGTCGTCCCCGACTCAAGCTCATCCTCCTCACCCAAATGAGTCGACCCATAGACAATCTCGAAAGGACACATTTTTGTAGTAGAATGCAATGAACGATTATAAGCGAACTCAATATGAGGCAAACATTCTTCCCACATCTTAATATTCTTCTTTAAAACAGCCCTTAACATAGTGGATAAAGTTCTATTTACTACTTCAGTTTGACCATCAGTTTGGGGATGACAAGTGGTGGAAAATAAAAGCTTAGTCCCCAATTTAAACCACAAAGTCTTCCAAAAATGACTAAGAAATTTAGCATCACGATCAGAAACAATTGTGTTGGGCACACCATGTAAGCGAACAATTTCTCGAAAGAACAAATCAGCAATATTTGTAGCATCATCAGTTTTATGACATGGTATGAAATGTGCCATCTTAGAAAATCTATCAACAACAACCACAAACACACTATCACGTCCCCTCCTAGTCCTTGGTAATCCCAACACAAAATCCATAGATATATCCTCCCAAGGAGCATTAGGAACAGGAAGAGGTAGATACAAACCGTGGGGATTTAACCGTGACTTTGCCTTTTGACATGTTGTGCAACGAGCAACAAACCTCTCCACATCTCTCTTCATCCTTGGCCAAAAGAAATGACCAGCAAGTATGTCCTCGGTCTTCTTTGCTCCAAAATGTCCCATCAAGCCACCTCCATGTGCTTCCTGCAACAACAACAAACGAACAGAGCTAGCTGGAATGCATAGCTTGTTAGCTCTAAACACAAACCCATCACTAACGATGAATTTGTTCCATCCTTTTCCATCTTTACAATGCAGCAACACGTCTCTAAAATCAGCATCGTGAACATATTGGTCCTTAATTGTTTCTAACCCAAAGATCTTATAATCAAGTTGATTCAGCAAAGTATATCTCCGTGACAAAGCATCAGCAATAATATTCTCCTTCCCTTTCTTGTGTTTAATAATATAAGGAAAAGATTCAATAAATTCAACCCATTTTGCATGCCTACGATTCAGTTTTCCTTGACTACGAATATGTTTTAAAGATTCATGATCAGAATGGATAACAAACTCTTTGGGCCACAAATAATGCTGCCATGTCTCTAATGTTCGAACAAGAGCGTAGAGTTCTTTATCATAAGTAGAATAATTGAGAACAGGCCCACTCAATTTCTCACTAAAATATGCAATAGGTTTTCCCTCTTGTAACAAAACACCTCCCAGACCAATTCCACTAGCATCACATTCAAGCTCAAAAGTCTTATTAAAATCAGGAAGTTGTAGCAGAGGCGCATGAGTTAACTTATCTTTCAACATGTCGAATGAATTCTCTTGTGTTTTGCCCCACTCAAAAGGCACCCCCTTTTTGGTAAGCTCATTCAATGGTGCAGCAATGGTGCTGAAATCCTTCACAAAACGGCGATAGAATCCAGCAAGTCCTAGGAAACTCCGCACCTGGGTGATAGTCTTTGGGACAGGCCATCCCTGTATAGCTTCCACCTTGGCTTGATCAACCTCAATTCCCTGTGGAGTTACAACATAACCAAGAAAACACACTCGATCGGTGCAAAAGGTGCACTTCTCAAGGTTACCAAATAAACGTGCCTCGCGTAGTGCATTAAAAACAGCACGTAAATGATCAAGATGTTCATCCAATGATTTGCTGTAAATTAATATATCATCAAAATATACGACAACAAATTTCCCAATGAAAGCACGCAAAACCTCGTTCATTAATCTCATGAAAGTACTAGGTGCATTAGTTAACCCAAAAGGCATGACTAACCACTCATATAAACCGAACTTAGTTTTGAAAGCAGTTTTCCATTCATCTCCCAATTTCATACGAATCTGGTGGTACCCACTACGTAAATCAACTTTTGAAAACACAACAGCACCACTCAGTTCATCTAGCATATCATCTAATCGTGGAATAGGGTGTCGATATCGAATGGTGATATTATTAATAGCTCTACAATCAACACACATACGCCATGTTCCATCTTTCTTAGGCACTAAAATTACTGGAACAGCACAAGGGCTAAGGGATTCTCGCACATAACCTTTGTCCAGTAGTTCTTGCACTTGTCGCTGAATTTCCTTTGTTTCTTCCGGGTTTGTCCTGTATGGCGCACGGTTTGGCAAAGACGCACCAGGAATAAGATCAATTTGGTGCTCAATCCCGCGTAATGGTGGCAACCCCGCTGGTACCGCACTTGGAAACACATCGGAATACTCCTGCAAAACGTTAGCAACAGCAGGGGGCAAAGAACATTGCATATCCTCAATTGAAATCAAAGCATCCTTGCATATCAAAGCATAAGCAACAGAAGTGGATGCATTGAACTCATTAATATCTGATTTGGTAGCTATCATACAACGTCCTTTCAGTTTTATCTCATCTTTGTTACCAATTACAGATTTATCATTTTTACTGCTCTCGCTCTTTGCTTTAGTAGCCCTTGCAACATCAGTTTGCATAATAGTTTCAGGGGACATAGGATGCAGCACAATTTTTCGATCATGGTATAGAAAAGAATACTGATTTGATCTACCATGATGCATAGAATCTCTATCAAATTGCCAAGGTCTACCTAGCAGAATGTTACAAGCTTGCATAGGCACAACATCACATTCAACAATATCTTTGTAGGATCCGATGGAAAAATTGATTCTCACAAGTCTAGTTACCTTTGCCTTACCACTGTTGTTCAGCCATTGGATGTAGTAGGGATGCGGGTGTGGTTTGGTGTTGAGGGCAAGTTTCTGCACCATATCGCTGCTTGCCAAGTTGTTGCAGCTACCTCCATCAATGATCATGCGGCAAGAACGCTCTTTGATGACACACTTTGTTTGGAATAAAATATGTCGCTGATTTTGCTCCGCCTTCTCCATTTGTGCACTAAGCACTCGCTGCACGATCAAGCTTTCATAGTGGTCCGCTTCACCTGCATTAATATGTTCTTCTATTTGTTCTTCATTACCTGCATGGTCAGTCGCAAGCAGTGCAAGCGTGTCTTCATCAAAATCACTAGCAGATGAGCACTCACCATCATCTTTGACAATCATAACTCGCTTGTTTGGACAGTCACGCATCATGTGTCCATATCCCTTGCACCGGTGACATTGTATGTTGCTTGTTCTGCCCGTCGATGCCACGGATGAAGTACTCGCAGCAGGCTTTTGCATCGTCTTTGCAACTGAATTTGTGGGAGCAGCTCGAGACTTGTCACTAGATGATGGAGTAGACATACGTGTAGATGGAGTTGTAGTCATGCGTTGCTGCCATGAATTAGCCTTCCCTGCAGAAATATTAGTCCTTGCGCTAGCACGTCGTCCCTGCACTTCCCTTTCAGCTTTACAAGCAAGATGAAACAAACGGGTTACACTATTGTATTCTTTGTAAGCGAGGATGTCCTGAATTTCTCGATTTAACCCACCCAAAAATCTAGCCATAGCCGGTTCCTCATCGTCCTCTAGGTTACAACGCAACATACCCGTTTGTAATTCCTGATAATATTCTTCTACACTTTTAGCACCTTGTCTCAATTGCTGCAACTTATTTATCATATCACGGGCATAGTAAGATGGAACAAATCTAGCTCTCATGGCTCGTTTCAGCGCATCCCAAGTTCTAGGTAAGTTATTAGGATTTTTCTTTCCATATTCTATCCACCAAACAGAAGCAAAATCCATAAACTCACTAGTAGCAGCCCTAACACGTGTAGTGTCAGGAAATTCATGACATGCAAACTTTTGATCAACAACAATCTCCCAAGTAATGTAGGCATCAGGGTCATATTTACCATCAAAAGGAGGTATCTTAAATTTAATCTTACTGAAAGCATCATCATTATTGTGTACCTCGCGTCAGCGGTTGCCACCCATACCTCTACGGTTGTGACGTAGGCGTCGTCGATCACGAGCGTCTGGATCATCATGCTCAGTATCAGCAGTGTAGTCATCTTCATGACTACCGTGCTCTCGATCTCCCTCCTTTTCTTCTTTATGCTTCTCTTTATCTTCGGTGTGGAAGTCATCAAATCGCCTTAGAAGAGCAGCAAGGCTTTTGTCCACACTAGCAACGGATTCCTCCAAACTTGTAAGCTTGTTGTTTGTGGCCATCTGCGTAGCCTCCAACTGCCCCAGCTTTTCATTTGTCACCTGCAAGTCAGTATCAAGTCCCTCTGTGTGCAGCTTCACCTTCCTTTCAAAATGCTGTATGATGCCCTTAGTGCGAGGTGTATGTAGTGTTTCGTTATCATCATCTCCCCCTGTCATGGTTCAAAAACAAAGACAACAAGAAAGGCAAGTGAAGAAATAAAAGCCCTACAACTACTAGGATGTAGCTACAGCAAGTCTCTCACACTCAACTTGTTACACAAGTTCTTACCAATTCTTACCTTGCTTGACAGGAGGGGTCGTCTACCAACAAGTCTTCAGCAATGGATGAAGTGTATCGGTGCTGCGGCACAAGACCTGTCAAGCTGTAGAGTATGTGGAGCTATAGGTGGGCTGAAACAAGGAACGAACTAGCAGCACGTTAGTTATAAAGGCGAGCTGAATAAACGTTCGACGACGGTACTGTGCTGGTCCTAGGCTAGACCGTGCTAGAGACGCGAGCCTGGACACAAAGGAAAACCACAGCACACCCCTGAAAACAAGGTGGAACAAACCTAAAATCAATATGAAAAACAGCCCCTTTTCTTTTGACTCTTTTTTTTTTGGGCAACCTCAAAAACTGATTATATGAACAAAAGAATACAAAGGAGCAATTCACTACACACACTTTTTCCGAAAGTACAGGGGTATTTCGGTAAGAAGAAGATACTCTCTCTCTCTCTAGAGTAAGGCCGAACAAGTATGGAGTTATCTTTCTTTTGGATCACAGAAGGACTCACGTAGATGGAGTTCAGGATATATTAACAAGCGGACTCCAAGTTCTACTCGGTTTCCACTCAGAACCAACCACAAACGGATTCCACCAATTGCCGAGTTCTACTCGGTTTCCTTTTTTTTATCACGTTGGTGGAACTCAGATTGGAACTCAACTCGATCCGGACCAAGACCACAGTTCAATTCGGACTTCACAACAGATTCGACAGAGATAAGATATGGTAATACTCGGCTGTGTATAGATGGTGACAAGAACTCGAAACTCTAAAGGACTAGACACTAAGACCAGCAACTCGACACAAACCGAAGCAACGCAAATTCAACAAGCCCTAACTAAACGGTACTAGCCAAGGCACAAAGGTTTAATAGGATTATGGAAAAAAACTAATCTACTATATTTTTTTTGGCTTTTCTGGACTATAGGAAATTAATTAAAAACAGCAATGGATTAGAAGTCTCTCACCGAAGAACCTTGCTCTGATTACCAATTGATGCGAACCCGCTAGGGTTTTTGCCCGATCTTTCGATGAGAAACGGGGATAACTCGATTGGTGGATGGAGATGATGTTCACGGCCCGACTACAGCCCTCAAGACCGCGCCTTAGCAACCGATACACCACGTCCAATAGCCGTCACGATCTTGTGGAGGGCGACAACCAGCCCCTAGGGCTCCCGTCCTGCAAGCAATCGAAGAACTAGCAAGAACGAGGAAACAAGCACTGAATTTGCAAGATGAAATTGAAGGTTTCAAACTGAATCTTAATCAACAATGGGGTTCCGAAGACAAGGAGACGGGCGGCTGATCCTGCACGCGCGCCTACAAGCAAGTAGCTAAGGCTAAACTTGATCTAAACAAAACCCAACCCGACCATGGCGGCTATAGAGGGATATAAGTAGATGGATTGACGACCAAAAGAGTGTTGGGGTCGTCCTCCAACCCTAGGACGCGTCCCTAATGGACCCAACTTGATACATGGGCCATAAGCCCAAAATGAGGTGACGCAGCACCCTGGACAGCAAGACCTGTCGACGGTAATTGGATCATTGCCGCTGCTGCCGAACAGATATTGACGTGAGACTTTATTCATATGAAAGTAAACTTGATAAGCTTTCCAACAAGTCCTGAAGCGCCTGAATCCGAATCCGTATGCAACCGTGGTGGCGGTCACAAGTTGGTGCTTTGCTGCAGTCCGAATCCAGCTAGCGCGAGTCCTTCTCCCTTTCGGTCTTCTCCTTGGTTCCTAATCAAAACAAGAGTGCACGCGTTTCCATTGTCTAAACAAGATGGACAAGAGCTTATCATGGAACTCACTTGATGATTAAGTTGACGAGCACGAGCACGAGTAAGAGGACCACCTATAGGTTGTGTCGGAGAGGATGTATCGCTGGTGTTGATGTCCTCATCACTAGGGCCAAACGAGAAGTCCGAAAACCAAGCCGAAAAGCCGGGAGAGCAAACGCACTAAAAATCAGCACACAGCCGAGTCACGGATTGTCCGGGGTTCGGATCGCGGACTGTCTGCCCAACGGCGGACTGTCCGGGAACTAGCGGCGGACTGTCCGCCGGCCAAAAGAGCAAAACAACACCTCTGCTGAAACAGCTCTGGACAGTCCCGGACTGTCCGCGGATTGCAACGGCGGACTGTCCGCCGGTCAACCTGGACTCAAACAGCCGAGACTCGCGGCCACTGATCTGGCCAAGTCCCGATGCGCGGACTGTCCGCGAGTGCCCAGAGAGGGCGATTTCGGTCGCCCTTCACCCAAATCTTCCCAAATCCGATCCAAATCAATATCCCACGATCTCAAACTTGGAGAAGATGATCACAAGATAGTTAGGATACTATCCCCAAGAAATCATCTGCTCAAATCGACTCAAACTCCGGGAAATCAAAAGGGAAGGTGTATGAACCGGAAAAGCACCACGAAACTTGAATCGACCCGATCTACTTGTTCGTGACGGTAGAGATGAATTCCTTCGGTGGAAATGTTCTCCTCACTTCAAAGAACAAGTTGATTCAAGTGGATTCGAAAAAGACTCAGCGAGGAGGGAGATCGAGTGACAAGAAAATCATGGAGAAACGAAGAACGCGAAGAACAAGTTCAAAACACGAATCAAGACCACGAATTGCCAGCCGAAATTCATCCCCACGAAGAGACAACGGGAATCCGGTCCCGTTTCCGCAAAATCCAAATACACAGAGGTATTGTTCACCGTCTCTACGGATCTCAGTAGCTACAGCAGGGATTGGGAGAGCAGGAACCCTAGAATGAAAATAGCAATGGATGAGATAGTCTGGAGGGAGGGGTGGCCTCTCTTTATATAGCCTAATACAATTATTCCCCTTATACCCTTACAGCTAATGAGCAAGCAGGCTAACCCTAAGGGTATTCCTGACCAACTCGAGGTTGATGTTGATCCGACGGCCACGCCCGCACATCAGGTAGCTTCGCCTCGACGGGACCTCATCGGATGCCGCCACGTGCCGCCACTGCGCCGCTCGTCCTTTTCACGGACCTCCCCCGGTTTTGAGGCCGAAACCGGGAAACTTGGGCCATCCCCCGGTTTTGAGGCCGAAACCGGGAAACCTGTCATCCGTCGCCTAAGTTTTGTGGCCCAAACTCAGAAACCCGCCAGCGCCTAGGTTTTGAGGCCCAACCCTGGAAACCGTCCTCAGCCCGAGTTTTGTGGCCCAAACTCGGAAACCGGCCGCACCCAGGTTTTGTGGCCCAAACTTGGAAACCATCCACTCGGTGGTTTTTCTGTGGCTCAACCACCAAACCGACGTCGTAGAGGGATGCATCGCCCGTGCACCCTGTCCACCCGCAAGTTTTCACTTGTCGCTGTCCCAGGCTGTCAGCCACCACGGCCGATCCTCAGGCCACTGGTCCGTCAGTCCAAGCCTCAAGTCCGCCCTTCATCGTCCGGTTCCATCGGCATGGCACGTCTCTACTGGACCTTCACCTTGCCTTCGATCACCGTCTCTGTGCTCGACACCTGCACAACACAAGCCAAAGAACATGCGCATCATACTAGTTGATAATCACTCATCATCTCAAGATCTGGCATGCACCCATGTATCCGCAATCTCCCCCTTGATGAGTGCATTGTCAACTACCAATACAAATCTTATGAAGGTAGAAGAAAGAAGGAAGAAGAAGTAAGCGAACTCAACCAGTCGACTAAAAGCGAAGCAAAGCCAGGAAAAGTCGAATGGAGTGAGCGAGACAACTTGGTTCCCAAAGACATGGGCAACGGCTCGACGCAACCAAGCAAAGCAAAGCTAGCCCTCAAGAAGAGGTAGAACAGGCTCAACACCGCTAGCGAGAAGGTCGGAGCAAGAAAGACAGAAACAAGCTAGTCCCTCCAGAAAGAGGCAAAGGCTCAACACAACTAGCAGAACCGCTCCAAACCAATTGAAAAACCACACAAGCTGAAAATCGCTCCAAACCAATTGAAAAAACAGCTTCGAACCAATTGACCAACAAAACTTGTCAAATAAAACAAGCACGCAAACTCCCCCTACAATAGTGCACACAACTAGGGACATGATTTGTCAATTTTCTCCCCCTTAGTTGAAAATGCACACAACAAGGCAAATGCATATGAGTTATAAATGCAGGTTAGCAGCTTCAGGTATATAGTCGATAGAAAGAATAGATGCTCTAAAAAAATGTTGATCTAACGATTCAACAATAAGCATAAGTGCCAGCAAAGGCTCAAACTGATCACAGAATACGAAATATGAACACATGAGCAAAGTGAGCAGTTTTAAGCCATTTAGAAAGGGTTTCACCATCAAAATAGCACCAAACACGTATAGACAGGAAGTTACACAAGTGCTAAACATGTATAAAAGGTGAACTACCCCTAGCTAAGTTCAATCATCATGATGTAGAATGAAACATAGACTTATGTTTTCAAAATTTTATCGGAGTTGCAGCGGTGATTACACAAGTTTAAATTTTCAGCATGTGATTGCGAGAGGTTGAGGACTTGACATTGCCTAACTTTTCAACTGAGCTAAGTCTATGCATAACCAATCAGAAGCTTGACGCAACGGTTTCGGTCTTACACTACATGGCTCAAGTTTAACTCAATGTGCAATGAGAAACAGTCTCGATACCGTGATGTGCTGTCAAGTGATCCCATCTCGATCTTTTCAATTCACTTAGACTTGGTTCAAATTTAGCAGAATATGAACATACCAAGCAAGTGAAAGACTCAGAACTAGAGACATAGCAACCTAGCATATATGAAAAGCACAAGTGACTTCAACATCTTCTACACATGCTAGTTGCCAAACTCAATGGTGAACATGTTTCAATTTTTATGATGAATTATGCATATTCACAGTTCTGAAAAGTAGCTCAGCTCACAACATGTATCAGTGATCAAGAAAAGCCTAAGCTACAAGCATCATCATATATCGTCGGAGCACACACTAATCAGAGCATAGATTCATTCTACAGATTATAGACATGAAGCTCGAAAAGATAAAGATGCAAATATGATGAAATGCTGAAACTAAACAAGAACAAGGCAAAAGAAGTCAAACTATGATACAAGAACCAAAATGTTTCCCCCAACTAAAAGGGGAAACACACACCAAGCTCACCTCTCAACCTAGCAAAGGTTGATTGGTCCAAAGGCTTGGTGAAAATATCTACCAACTGAAGATGAGTATCGACATGGTGAAGGTCGATATCACCCTTCTCATAGTGGTCTCGCAAGAAATGAAAGCGCACATCAATGTGTTTGGTCTTAGAATGCAGCACGGGGTTCTTAGCAACGCCAATCGCACTCGTGCTGTCACAAAGCAATGGAACTCGAGAAAAGCTCAAACCAAAATCACGCAAAGTGGCCATCATCCACAACAACTTGGAACAGCAGCTAGCCGGAGCAACATATTCAGCCTCTGTGGTAGACTGAGCGACACTAGACTGCTTGCGAGAAGACCAAGATACAAGGGAAGAACTCAAAAACTGACAAGTCCCAGAAGTGGACTTGCGCTCAAGTCGGCAACCAGCAAAATCAGCATCCGAGTAACCACAAAGAGAGAGGGTGGAAGAAGCAGAATACCAAATCCCGAACTCAGGTGTGAAACAGAGATACCTCATAATGCGCTTGACTGCCTGACGGTGAGAGGTTTGCGGCAATGACTGAAATCACGCGCAAAGACACACCGCGAACTGGATGTCCGGGCGTGTCGCCTTCAGGTACAACAGCGCCCCGATCATACTCCGGTACTCCTTCTGGTCCACAGCTTCTCCATCCTTGTCTGCATCCAGGGCTGTCGTGGTCGACATGGGTGTTGGAAGAGGCTTGGCCTCACCCATATCGAACTTCTTCAAAATATCCTTGGTGTACTTGCCCTGGTGCACAAACGTCCCCTCTCGGGATTGCTTGATTTGCAACCCGAGGAAAAATGTCAACTCGCCCATCATGCTCATCTCAAATTCCCTGCTCATAGTATCTGCAAACTTGGCAACCAAAGCATGAGAAGAACCACCGAAAATGATATCATCCACGTAAATCTGAACCAATAAAGTGTCATTGTCTTGCTTAAGGAGAAAAAGAGTTTTATCCACACATCTCATTTTAAAACCCTTAGCAAACAAAAAGGTTTTTAATCTATCATACCAGGCTCTAGGGGCTTGTTTCAAACCATACAAAGCTTTGTGAAGTTTAAAAACATAGTTTGGAAACTTGGGATTTTCGAAACCGGGAGGTTGTTTCACATACATCTCTTCTTCTATGTAGCCATTTAGGAAGGCACTCTTGACATCCATTTGAAAAAGTTTGAAACCTTTGGATGTAACAAAAGCCAAGAGGATCCTAATTGCCTCCAAACGAGCTACAAGAGCAAAAGTCTCCTCATAATCTATCCCCTTGTTCTGTCTATACCCTTGGGCTACAAGTCTGACCTTGTTTCTCACAACATGGCCATCTTCTCCTTGTTTGTTTTTGAAAACCCATTTTGTCCCAATAGGGTGACACTCAGGAGGAGGAAGAAGAACACAAACCCGATTTCTCTGAAAATTTTCAAGCTCCTCATGCATGGCATTAACCCAATCTGGATCAGATAAAGCGTGTCCAACATCTCGGGGTTCAAAATCAGCAACTGTTGGTATTTCTTAATGTCTTCACTCTAAGAACGAAACTCATAAACAATAACCTAGTGAAGGCACTAAAAAGTGTACAGGACACTACTAACTTCACTTAACGTCAAGTTGTCATCCCCAACATGAAGCTAGCAATGTGATTATATCAGGGAACTGGATTTAAAGATAAATATTTACCCGCAAGCGCACAGATAAATACGCCCGTTGTAGAAGCATTTCACCCAAGCTAGTCTCAGGTATCGTTATTTATATTTAGCCTAGAGACTAATCAATTCAAAGTATGATGGTATTATACTAGTGAGGACTTAACAACAATTAATGTGGCACACACTTATGATAAAGACTGATAACACACTCATTACTCTAAACAGAGATCAGATAGTAAAGTAATGATAAATGATAATGATAAATGGTAACAGAGAGCAGATCAATCAAAGATAATCCTAGAACAGTACTTCCTAGCAAGTGATGATTAGAACATGCATTAATAAGAAACATTCCTGAGTTATTCTAATTACAAGTCATAGCATACATTGATTAGTGCAAACATATTTGGCAATCATAGGCTAGGTCATATTATATTTATAATCAAGAGGCAACTCCATAGTAAAGGTGCCAAACAGAGTAACCCCTAAACCATGAGTGAACTGAGCCATACTGAACACTACATTCGGGAGGTGGAATACAAAGGACTCAATAGGAATATCACACCCGTGATCTACCACTCTATCCGGAACATAGGACGCATTCGCAGATAACTAGTGTATAGGAACCATGCCTACACAGCATCTATCACCCACCCAATGATCATTAAGATGAGGGCTATACGAACATGAGTATGAACATAATGATGAACTATCTATGCCAAATATATAATCAAAGCATACTATAAGCAATATAATTAAGAATATAATTGTTGATGTCTGAGTCATGTCAATTGTATTACTATTTAGAACATAGAGATGAACAATAAGGTGAATTAGATCATCGAGAAGAACTAAAGTACGAACTAGAACATGAACTAGAACTGGATTATGAACTAGAAGATGAACTAGACGATGAACCAGAACTAGACGACGAACTAGAACATAAACAATGATGAACAATGATGAACTAGAAGAGCATTTATGAAGTAGATCCATAATGTTAATACAAGAGAGAAGATCTTGGGTTTACCGAGCCTTCTCGTGACTAGATCTGGAATCCAAGCGAAGCTTGGCTCCTCTAATCCTATTCTATCTAACTAATCTAGGTGGATGTAGTTCTAGGGCTTCCGATTGATCTCCTTCTCTAGTGATGGCTTGATCTGATGAATGAGATGATGATGACCTGATGATCTGGAGAGGGGGGTCTGGGGCTGCTTATATAGCCCTGGGCGAGGAACCATGGCTGTTGGATCAAACCGACCTTAGGTACGGCTGAGATGCATCCTCGTAGGCGGTGGAGGAAGGTTCCAGAAGATAGAGTCCAGCGAGCCCCGGGGAGACCGACCGGTCTAGTGGTGGGACCGGTCGGTCCCACCTGGCCATGTCCCTGGGTGCCCGGCCTCCTGGTGTCTTCTGGTGTCCTCTAGATCCTTCTAGAATATTCCTGATGCGTCGGTTTGGTTTTCTCCCGTCGGTTTCCTTCTAGGGGAAGCAATCTGTGTTGATTTCCTGGTTTAGTCCCTGTAGAATCACAATTCACCAAAACTCGTGGAATATTGTCAATTGAAACCCTAAACCTCTGTTGGTGATTGAATTCATGCCCTTTTTATATTTATTTATCCTTTAATTGTGATAGATAATCAGTGTCAACAACTCCCCCAAGCTTACCTTTTGCTAGTCCCTTAGCAAATAGTCATGATGAATCAGGAATTGCTACTATGCTTTCACACCTCAAAGGTACATATGCTCAAACAAAAATCTTCCCTTGGATTAGAGTTAACTATTCTGACTTTCTCATATTACCTTTAACTATGGAGCTTTTGCCTTCACCTGGGTCTTTAAACAATTGAAAGATAGAACAATCAAGTTAAGCACTGTATCTCTAACTCTTTGATCAACCTTCATTCTGGAGTTTTTATATATTTTCAAAATAAAATTCAGAGATTTTACTGTATGACACTCTCAAATCGCTCTTTTATATTTTATGATTCCTTACTGATGCATTTTCCTTCTTTTCTATGAATATATATCTGGAACTTTTTAAGAAGTGAATAGTATATCTTACCAAGTCAAAGTTCAAAGTTAGGGAGAAAGATGTCATACTCATAGATCGAGAACATAGAACATTTGAAATTTTGTCATCTCTTGCTAGCATATTGTAATTAGAGGGACCATGGGCTATCTTTTTTTTTCTCTTTCATATTTTATCATAATTCTTTTTCTCTTGAGGTAGTCGGACACTTGTCCCTTTTTATTTCCTCCTTTATACTTTTTCATAGTCCCATGCCTCTAACACAATACTACTTTGGAAGAGTGAATCTTTTAATAAAATATTCTTGATCTCTAGAGCATGATAAATTTCTCAACCATAACTAAAAAATTAGAACAAAGTAAGTAGCCTTATCTTAAGATCATATTAATGGCTCTGGGTAGGAATTCATATTATGTCATACAGGATCTGATCATGTGTTTTTAATCTTTTCAAAGTGTAAATCTCCACAACTCTAGTATCTCTAGGAATTAGATAAACAACAACTCAAACCTTTTTATATCATATCTCACAATTATCTAGACTTTAGATCAAGCATTTGCAATCCACAGGTTTCAGGTTCAGAGTTTATACAGAACAGCTTTGTCTCAAACTCAAGAAAATTTAAGGTTGAACACTAGGTACTTAAAAGGGATTACAGTAGAGCAATTGTTCATCATTTTCATCATGAGCAAAATTAAGTTTATATCCACCTAGACATTTATTCATTATATAATATCTTTATTTGGTTTTGTAATAGTTATTCATCTTTTTATAGGTTTCTACATTTATTGACCTGATCTAACTAAACCGAACTAATAATAGTAAAAAGCCGTGATACTTATCGTGATAACTGAGGGTGCCTTCCCCCAAGCTGGTGTCGGTGTTTGTTAACCGGCAACTCGTCTTGAGGGATCTCAGACGATTTGTTCGGTGGGGACCGACGTTCGTAGAACTCGGCGAGTACACAGGGACAACGATTTATACTGGTTCAGGCCGCTAAATAGCGTAATACCTTACGTCCAGTGCGGCGTGTGCCTTGTGTTATGATTAAGATTCAATGGAAGGAGCGTGCGCCTGCTTCCCCTTATATATCCGGATGAAGCATTGCGCATACTAAGTCCTAGTCGGTTACAACAGAGGAGTCCTATTCTAATTATAAGACTTCCTTTAAGAACTCGACTAAGTTACAGTGAGAGTCCTAATCCAAGTACGCTTCGTATCAAGTCTTCGGATCTCCCGTACCATCCGGGATTAGTAAGAGTAATCATCTTCTGATGATATCTCTGAAATCCCGGTCCGTCAAGCCCCCGAGCTCTTCATCATTTCCTCAAAACGTTATCTTCTGGCTTCTCTTTGAGAATCTCCAAGTAATGATTTGAGAAATCTTGAAGTGCTCCGTAGGCAAAGAACTTCCATGGCGTGCACTTTTTCCTAAAAAAGTGCACCCATAAGGTGTAGCCCCCGAGCCTCTTGTTATTTATAATAACTTTGAGGATCTTTTGAGCCTTTTCCGAGTAATCCTTGGGTAAGAAAAAACATTTCCTTTACGGTATATACCCTGCAGCCCCCGAGCCTGAGTTCCGAGTACTTAGTAGTCGGTTCTTGGGGTCTTCCAAAAATATGACTAGGTAATACATAAAGGTCTTAAGGAGTTTGAAACATGCCACTGGCTTGTTGCTTACTCCAGCCGGGTAATAAGAATCCAGCTTCAGGTGGGTAATGTTTTCATCAAACATCCCTTTTCACCCCCCCACTGAATAGAAATTACTGTGAAGTCAACAATAATTGACCAATGACTGTTCCAGCTGTACGTATTGAGGATTTTTGTCGTGTTCTGCAACTACAAACTTTGTCTCCTTCCTCTTGAAGTGCGCATGGGAATCAAACCCATCACTGGTGCCAGGTATCAGATGTGCAACAATGCATCGGTTGAATTATTGGACCCTTCAGTCACTTTTGTGCGTGAACAATGTCCAAAGACCAAGATGAACTGCCTATAAATACCCTACCTGGGAAGCAAAGAACTCATATCCTCTTGAGCGTATAACTTCCCTTAGTCCCAAGAGTATTGTAGTATTAGTAGCAGAGATGGCCGAGCCCCGGGTGTCCTCCTTTTGTAAAATAGATGAGGTGTCCAAAAGAACTCTTGTGAAGGGACCATCCGCCAGGGTGGTTTCCAAGTGGTCGCGAGCAGAGGGATACAGAGGTGCGCCTAGAAGAACTCTTGTGACTACCACTCGTAGATAACCTCGGTGTCACAGGTTGCATCCAAGGGCTAAGAAGAGATGTCACGTGGATCATGACCTAAATTGCCCATGTGACGGTTTTGGACATGCAACCGACCTTGGAACCGCCTCTCTGGAGCTCCTGGATGCCGTTGAAGCAATGACGGTAGATCCAACGGCCAGGGGGGTGGCAGCCGCCACCTAGGGCTGGCGCCCGCCACCTCACTCACCCCCCTGACCTAACCCTAGGTCTATAAGTACCCCCCTAGGTCCCTTAGGCTATAAATAGGACCCCCCGAGCTCATTTGTACTCAGACCTCACCTCATTAGTCCCACTCTCTTGTAAGTGAAGCTCTGGTGAAGTAACACTCTAGTTGAGAGACTTAGAGTGAGAGCGAGAGTGGAGAAGAGAAGAGCTGGAGTTATAATAGAGGATCTCCCAGAGTCTCTGGTATAATTCCAAGTCTTTCTTCATTTATCTTAATGTTCTTCTACTTTCAGCATTTACTTTAAGTTCTTTACTTATTGTTCTTGTTGAGTGCTTTCGATCATAGATAACTTAGTATTTAGTTTGTATCTAGTTTGGGTTCTTCGCTGAGTAATCAGTGCTCTAATTTTGGACGCAAGATTAGAGTAGTATATGTTAGTGTAAGCGCGGTGCTTAGACTAGTTATACCTTAGTTTGTGGCTAGCCCCCCGGATAGCTGTGGTAGCAAACAGGTGGTGACAGCCCTGGGAGTCTTGAATTCCACCACGTAGTTGGGTTAGTTCTTAAATCATAAACCTCGTTGTGCACGTCTGAGGTAAATAGTCCAGAGGGTGTGTACGGTTCAAAGAACTAGATAAAACCTTTATTGCTAAGTTAGTTGTGTTCGTAAGTGTGTAGGAAAACATTAATCTGTTCATCGGCCAGACCCCGCCGATTTAGTTTAGTAATAGTTAGTTTTTCTTTCTTTTTAGTAGTAGTAGAAATCAACCCCATTCATACATTTCGATCAACCTTGCTAGAATCACTAGTTGTTCATAGCAGTCCTAGTGTTAGTTCTGCCATAGTAGCTTCCCTGTGGAAATAAATATGATACTCTGTTACTCCCAGGTGAAGTGCTACAATTGACTTATTCGGTGCTCTTGCGGAATTTACCAATAGTCATAAGAATAGTTAGTTATACTTCTTACATTAAGAAGTACCAACAAGCCTTTCTGGCGTCGTTGCCGGGATAGATTCCATAGTCTACTCCTAGTGACGACGTTAGCAAGTGTCAACAAGCATTTCTGGCACCGTTGCCGAGGAAGCAATTGGTTAGAATTAATTGTTTGCGATTTCTATTGAATTAACCCCCGTAGTTCTAGCGGGTATATATATATTGTTCGTTGTTTGTGATCGTTCAAGTAGCCATGGCCGGATTCAATCTTCCGAGCGACTATCAAGAAGATCCAGAGGCCATTCTTAGGAGAGCGAGAGCTAATCTCACTCCTCCGAGGAAGAACCTGGAGTTTCGCGAGAGGAGTTCGTCAGGACAAGAATCCCAGTCAAAAGTGACTGACGAACCAAGCTTCTCGACCGATCGATCAACACCAACGCCGATATCGTCATCAACATTGACGTCGACCAAAACACTCCATGAGTATTCCATGCCTACTCTTGCTCACATTCTAGTGTTACCTTCTACTAGTAATGTAGATTTTGAGCTTAAACCTCACCTAATACGTATGGCTCAAGCTATTGCATTTAATGGCAACCCTTCCGAGGATGCCAACGCTCACCTCCGAAATTTTCTGGAGATATGTAGTACAATTTCTGTGCAGGGAGTTTCGCAGGATGCCATTAGACTTCGTCTTTTTCTATTTTCATTAGTGGAAAAAGCAAAGCAGTGGTTCCTCTTCAACTCTGGACACCTGCTGACATGGGTGAGATGCGCGGATCAATTCCTCAACAAGTTCTGCCCGATAAGTCGAACTATTCTTTTCCGTAGCAAGATTTTTAACTTTGGACATTGAGACGAAGAAACAATCACTAAAGCTTGGGAGAGACTACAAGAGTATGTTGAAAACTGTACCCACCATGGTATGCAAGACTGGTACTTGATCCAGAGCTTCTACCATGGACTCCAGCAAGAATCTCGACAACACATTGATGCTGCCGCCGGAGGTGCATACCTCTCTCTCACTGTAGAGAAGGCAACCAAACTAATTGAGACAATGGTGGCGAATCAAGGATGGACAGAAAAACATGCTAGAGGTATGTCTGAAATTAAGCAAGTTGATTCTGTTACCCTGCAAACTTTGGTAAAATTGTTAGAGCAAAGAATAAAGGAGAAGAGAGATCGTGCTGCAATGAAGTACTACACCAAGCAAAGAGCGGCTTCGTCAAGTGAAGGTCAAGAAGAAATTAAGAAAGAGGATGCAAAATCCCTTCTTAATAATGATGGCTACGGAGAACCTCCAATTTCAATGATCCAACAATGGAATAATAAAGGTATGCCTCAAACCTCCGTATTTAATTCTCCTATTGGAAAATTAGTTTCTAATCAAGGTAGAATTAATGATAGCATAAATAATAAATTAATTGAACATGATAAAATGTTAGAAGGAATTTATGCTAAACTAAAAGATTTTTCTGAAGCATTTAAGGAACAAATTAATTTTAATAAGAGATTAGAGCAAACAGTAGATAACATTAAATCTCAAATTAAATACTATGAGGAATTAAAAGCTGTAACCACGAGAGGTGGTAAACCCACTCGTGATCCACCTCATCCTAATTTAGTTCCTAGTAGTAATTCTGCTACAAAGAAAAATATTGTTAATGTTGAAAAAGACGAAGAAGATAAGACGCCAGCTGAACCTTCATCCAAGGTACGAACTGCTCCTCATGAATTCTATGATACACATGTATTACCTTTTCCAGATCGAAACAGAAATCCGACGGAAGACGACCAATTCAAGAAATTCATCGAGGTATTTCAAAAATTATATTTACATGTGCCATTTATTGACGCTATGCAGGTTCCAACTTATGCAAAATATTTGAGAGACATGCTCAATAAGAAGAAACCAATTCCAAGTAGGGATGTGGTTAAATTGACCGAAGATTGCAGTGCAGTCATTTTAAACCAACTCCCAGAAAAGAAGGACCTAGGAAACCCAACGATCGAGCAGCACTTCGAGCATGCACTCTGTGATCTGGGAGCAAGCGTCAGCGTCATGCCCAAGGTAATATATGATAAATTAAATCTTCATACCTTGTCCCCTACTTCTATGTGTCTGCAGCTAGCCGATCAATCGCTCCGATATCCCGCGGGAATAGCAGAGAATATTCCGATGAAAATCCGGAATCTCTTTGTCCCGGTGGATTTTGTGGTTCTGGATATTAATCCCGACCACCGGACGCCATTGATCTTGGGACGGCCATTTCTGAGCACTGCAAAAGCCACCATCGATGTAGGAGCTGGAGAAATTCAGCTCCACATCAGTGGAAAGGAGGAAAAATTCGAGTTCACACCGCGACCGGAAAAACACCCGTCATCAAAGTTCGTTGGTGCCGACACTCCACCAAACAAAGCCAGTGAAGGAAATATTCTGCCACAACCACCGTGAAGGCGACACTAATCGGGAATCCAAAGCGGCTAACCAAGGTAAGTTAGGCTAAGGTAAGTCTTTATCCCCCATTTAATTTTTTGTTTTTACTTCAGCAAATTAATTTTCTGCAAAATAGATGCTTAGTAGGGAGATTAGGTGAAGCCTAGGGGGCTTAGGGCAGCCTTAGGGGTGGCGCCCGCCACCCCATGCTGGCGCCCGCCACCCTATAGGCTCTTTTTCACTTAGCCAATCAACTAGACTATCATCCCTAGCTCATAGACTCAAATAACACCAGGAGAGACCCATGCCTTTGCTCTTTTCAATGCATTCATTCACTCCCATGTCTCCTCCTCTCTCTTCAACTTCACTCCATATTTTGGACACTTTTCTACTCAAAAATTCTGGTGAGGAGTGATGAGGAGAGCACAAGTGAAAGAAGGAGTGGCTTTGAGTGAGAATTACCCGTAAAGGGGTGGCGCCCGCCACTTTTTCCTGGCGCCCGCCACCTCAATTTCCACATTTCTGCATGAAGCTGCACCCGAGTAAGTTTCCCACCATCCTTGGTATAAAGTATGACTAGGATGAAGAAGTGGTCTTTGAAATTTTCAGCCCACTTACTCCATTTAGGAGGTTACACTCTTTGCACTTTGCACCGACACTACCACTTTATTCCCCACTTAGAATTTCAGTGGACATTACGAGGGAAACCTCATGCGTTGGTTGCAGATAGAAATGGGCAAGTAGGGGTGGCGCCCGCCAGGGGGGTGAAGCTTTCAGCCTTCCCCCTTCCATCCTCAGCCTATAAATACTACCCACACCCCATGCAAGTTCCTACACCTCACTCAAAACACAAAAACACCAGCCACCTTGAGCACTAGCGAGGAGGTCATGGGCCCTCTCAAGAACTTCTTCACCGGCAAGAAGAAGAAGAGTAAGGGTGAGGGAAGTTCGTCGAGGGCAAACACTCACATTCACTTTGCTGGGAGTGATGAGGAGAGTGCCGGGTGGGGTACTCCATCCACCAATCAAATGTCGGTGGATCGGGACTCTCCGCCCACACACCAGGCTGGACCGACCATCCACGTCCTGAATTCTGTCGATGATGTCATCTGGCAGAGTGATCGGGAACGGCATGCCCGGAACATCCTCAGTGAGAGGGAGTTCGTTCACACTCGCCACATCGATGACGACTTGCTAAGTCGCACTAGTATGGACAATGAGTTTCTCTATATTTTTTGAACCTTGGGTTGGGAAGATGCATGGAAGGTTAATGAGGAAGGAATCCTTCCCCTCACAATGGAATTCCTGGCCACAATGCAAATATCTGCTAATCACATAAAATTTTGGCTTTTTACTGAAGAACATACTTTAACATGGAAGCAGTTCAGCAAGAATTTAAACTTTGATGATTCATGCTTGCTGAGCTTGGAATCTGCCTGTACGGGATTTAATAGAAATGAATTTTGGAAAAGTATTGCTGGGAACATAAACCCAGGCTTGCCCCGTACAAGTAATATCCACAACCCCACGCTCAGGTTTTTTCATAAATATATTAGTATCACTCTTTCCAAGGCTTGACTTAAGACCAATTAAAAAGCCCGAAATGCTGCTGCTTTATGCTCTAATAAACCACATAAAAGTATCACCCGCCAAAGCCATGGCGGACTACTGGTCTAAATTTGATCAACGCACTGGAAATATGGAAATGACATCATGGATAACTAGACTGGATTTAAACATGAGTCTGCTGAATACCGCTGTATACTCTTACATTCCTGGTGACCGAGACCTTTTGACCATGGAACACTTCTCGCAAGGACACCTCTTACATGAGAACCAGGAGACCGGTGAGATTCACATGATCTACCAAGATTATGTGAATAAAATCGCTCTTCCTGACATGTCACTTTGGTTGATGAATGCACCAACGTTACTTTTGGCCCTGGAAACCGAGGTAGAACGAAACCACAGGTTGGCTCAAGAGAACATCATGCAGGTTCTCAGAATGAGGACGCGAGCACAGACCCGTGCAGCAGAAGAAGCAGCAAGAGCCGCAGCAGCGGCACTGGAGTTTGACCCTTTTCATGCAGAGCAGTATGGAGGAGCAGCACGCTATGGTCATTTGACACCCCCTGGCTCGCACCAAGCAGGGGGTCAAACTGGCAGCAACCGCAACATCCGCAGTGGGGATACGGCCATGAGGCGTCCCTTCACTCATCCCAGTTAGGGAGTTCATCCCACTCTTTGGGAGGATCCACCCGGTACACTGGCCGTGGTGATGAGTTCTTCCCTGGAGGAATCTCACCACAGGCCGCTCGCCATTCGTCCTTTCATCAGGACGAGTGGATGCGCGATATGGGATATCTTCAGCATCAAATGGATGGACTCACCATGGATACTGCCGAAATCCGTCAGGACTTGAACGAAATGAACCAAAATTTCCAGGTATTCCGCCAGGAAACTGGCGGAGAACTGGGTAATATTTCTTCTCTCCTGCAGCAGAACCAGCAGAACTGGGACGACATGTACCGTCGTTAGGGATGGATGTAACCCAACCACGCGAACGGCCAGCTTGGGGGAGGACCCCCAGCAAAGAGGTAAGTATCACAACCGTCTTTATTATTGTCAATTTTATTTATTTATTTCAGTAATTTAAATTTGAGTTTTATCTTAGTTAATTTGCAGCTTAATTAAAAAAATAATAATAATATATATATAATAATAAATAAATAGCAATAAATGAAACGCTCTCATCATAAGTCTTTTTAATGAATAAAAGTGATGTATGCCATGCATTAGAGTTATCATGGGAGAACGTATGCTAGAACTAAACTTGAGACATGAGCACTAGACTAAGTAAAAGGGAAGTAAGTTTCTACTTTGACTTGAGCAAGTCAAGTTTGTGGAGTAGTTATTTTGAAAAATTAAAAAACTTGCTCTAAGTACTTCTGTGGCAAAGAAAGTCCTACCAAAGCCAAATAATTTTTACTCTTAGAGTAGGAGCTTCCACTTGCTGCATGTTAGTGTTGAGCTAGTTAGACTTTTGTTGATAGACATGGTAGAGAAACTTGTCATATTTTTAAACCAAGGAATTCACTTGCACCCACCTATATAGTGCTATTCTTACACTAAGAACACGCACACAACATGCCTTTATTTCCATTCATTGTTAGAAATACTCTATGGCAAAATATCATGCTCCATAATGAAATCTCAGGGACATGGCTATAGCAAGTCTAAAAAAAAGAAGAAGAGCAAGTGCTCTAGAAAGAAAAAAAAATATATTCAAAAGAGCAAGTGCTCTAGAAAGAAAAAAAAAGAATATCCAAAAGAGCAAGTGCTCTCATTCATACCCATGATCCCACAAATGAGATAAAAAGGAGAAGTGTCATGAAAGTATTAGCCACAATAAATACCACACACTTGCACATTCCTGGTCTGAACCTATGACTTGTTGCTCCTTTGCTCCATTTGTCTAACTTAGCAAAATTATGCTAGCATTGCATGCTCATTTTTTATCCTACCCATTACACCCCTCATAAAGTCTTAGTGAGAGGATATTTCTTCCATTTCCACATACAAATATGAGTGATCGAGTGAGCCACAGAAGTTACTAAGCATGCTTTCTTTTGAACAAAATTTGCAAAAAAAAAACTCCACATATCTTGATTAGCAAAATAGGCAAGGGAAAGACAAACCTTCTTTCTTGCTGGTCTTTTGTTCTAATCTTGAGTGCAGGGAAGGCTACCAATTCCATGGTGATGAAAATAATATGGGCGTACACAACAAAAACACAGAGTTTCCAAAATTCAAGTTCATGCTTGCTCGAGGATGAGCAAGAGGTAAGCTTGGGGGAGCTTGTTGATGCTCACCACCAAGTGTCATATTCTTAGCATCAATAAGGTCATATAACACAACACAAGGACCTAAAATCAACCAAAAACCTTTTATAAACTAACGATTTCCACTTGTCCTTGAGTTTTATTTGAATGTAGGTAATTGCAGGGTTTTTGAGCAAAATGACCGAGAGGACCCACCAGGAGGCGAGCACACTCACCTGGGCTCACTTTGGGCCTCACCTGGGCGTGGCACATTCATTTGCAGCCATTGATCACTTAGGTCGTTGCATCTAAGGGCTAAGAAGAGATGTCACGTGGATCATGACCTAAATTGCCCATGTGACGGTTTTGGACATGCAACCGACCTTGGAACCGCCTTTCTGGAGCTCCTGGATGCCATTGAAGCAATGACGGTGGATCCAACGGCTAGGGGGGTGGCGGCCTCCACCTAGGTCTGGCGCCCGCCACCTCACTCACCCCCCTGACCTAACCCTAGGTCTATAAGTACCCCCTAGGTCCCTTAGGCTATAAATAGGACCCCTCGAGCTCATTTGTACTCAGACCTCACCTCATTAGTCCCACTCTCTTGTTAGCGAAGCTCTGGTAATGTAACACTCTAGTTGAGAGACTTAGAGTGAGAGCGAGAGTGAAGAAGAGAAGAGCTGGAGTTGTAATAGAGGATCTCCTCGAGTCTCTGGTATAATTCCAAGTCTTTCTTCATTTATCTTAATGTTCTTCTACTTTCAACATTTACTTTAAGTTCTTTACTTATTGTCCTTGTTGAGTGCTTTCGATCATAGATAACTTAGTATTTAGTTTGTATCTAGTTTGGGTTCTTCGCTGAGTAATCAGTGCTCTAGTTTTGGACGCAAGATTAGAGTAGTATATATTAGTGTAAGCGCGGTGCTTAGACTAGTTATACCTTAGTTTGTGGCTAGCCTCCCGGATAGCTGTGGTAGCAAACAGGTGGTGACAGCCCTGGGAGCCTTGAATTCCACCACGTAGTTGGGTTAGTTCTTAAATCATAAACCTCGTTGTGCACGTCTGAGGTAAATAGTCCAGAGGGTGTGTACGGTTCGAAGAACTAGATAAAACCTTTATTGCTAAGTTAGTTGTGTTCGTAAGTGTGTAGGAAAACATTAATCTGTTCATCGGCCAGACCCCGCCGATTTAGATAAGTAATAGTTAGTTTTTCTTTCTTTTTAGTAGTAGTAGTAGAAATCAACCCCCATTCATACATTTCGATCAACCTTGCTAGAATCACTAGTTGTTCATAGCAGTCCTAGTGTTAGTTCTGCCATAGTAGCTTCCCTGTGGAAATAAATACGATACTCGGTTACTCCCGGGTGAAGTGCTACAATTGACTTATTCTGTGCGCTTGCGGAATTTACCAATAGTCATAAGAATAGTTAGTTATACTTCTTACATTAAGAAGTACCAACAAGCCTTTCTAGCGCCGTTGCCGGGATAGATTCCATAGTCTACTCCAAGTGACGACGTTAGCAAGTGTCAACAGCGAGGGTTATGGTCTTCCCCCGAGTTCCTTGAGCACTGGGGCAGTGCCTTAGATCCACCTTGGGATGCACTGAAAAGATAGTGTCTACGCAAGGTTCTGTGTCTGCTTTACTGCGTCTCACGGAACCCGGTCCTTGGTGCTGTAGGCATCAAGACTCTGTACCTTGATTACACTAGAGTAGCGTTTTACATCCTGATTGTACTTTTGCTGGTAGTAGCTGTATCTCAAGATGTTTTCATGTATCTCTGTTGTAATCCTGAGTAATAATAAATAAGATTCGGGTACTTGGAATATTGTCCGAGTCCTTTGTCTTTTTCTCTGAGTACTAACTGTTTCTTATGAAAGAAGTAACGTTGTCTGCTTACGGTGTACCTGTTCACTGCCTCTGACGCCGTCTGAAACGTCCCCCCAACCGTTAGGGTTTTGAACGGTTTCATGACGCCGTTTGGAAAAGACGAACGGTTGCCGAAACAAATCTATAATAAGTCGCCGCTGGGCCTATGATTTCCTCACACTTTCATCACGCCATTGCCTTCGGAGTTAGAAATCCTAATAGCCAATCCTTCATTGATGCGTTGAAAATTCCTTGTCACCAACATGGGTCCTAAGAAGCAAGCTGCTGCAGAGAAGAAGAAAGTCAGGATCACCACCACCGGGAGGCCGCGCCATCCTTGCCCGCCCACTGATGTCTTGGCGTGGAAGATGCTGGATACCAGGCAGACGAAGCTTGCTTACTTGGCGCAGCAAGGACTACTCCGAGCACAGCCACTTGATGGGTGGAGGGTTCCTACTGACCATCGCGCTCCCGCGCCCAACACGACAGTGATAGTCATGTTCAAGTCCTTTGTGGAGCGGGGATTGGGGCTTCCAGCATCTGACTTTCTGCGGGGGTTGCTCCATTACTATGGTTTGACTCTTAACCATATCACTCCCAATGCCTGCTTCCATATTGCTATCTTTACCCATCTGTGTGAAGCTTTTCTGGGGATCTGCTCTTCCTTTACTCGGTTCCGCTACTTCTTCTGGGTGAAGTGTCAACCTAGTGACGCTTGCGTTGAGGTAGTTGGAGGGGCTAGCATCCAGCTTAGGCTAGAGGTGGCCACACAGTATATTACTGTAGAGCTGTCGGATTCTGTCCGAGATTGGGCTGCCGGGTGGTTTTATATGGCCAACCCCCCACCAGCTCTTCGTTGCCATGATGGATGGCCTCCACAAAAGCGCCGGGAGTGGAAGGACAAGATTACCGCCAAGGAGGTAGAGACTGTCCATCCTCTTATTGACATGATAGAGGCGTTGAAGATCTGCGAATTGAACGGGTACACTGTCGTTCAAGATTTCATCGCGCGATGAATCCACCCGCTCCAGCAACGAGCCAATTTTGGCTTCGAGTACCTGGGCGTGAAGGACCCGGGTCGTCATGATGCCGAGCAGCTATCTGATCACGAGATCCTAAGGAGGCTGAACCGGCTGTTGAAGAGCCGTGAGTATCTTGTCCCAGTGAAGACCACCTTCTCTGCGATCAACCCGCCTCCACAGGTGAGTAGTTAAGCTGTTCTATCTTTGAGATTCTTAGTAGATATCTTTCTGATTTGACCGAATTGTCTTCTTTGTATAGGGCCAGGGGAGGGATAACAATGATTGTCCTCCCCAGCCTCCAGCAACTGAAGAAGGCGGAGGCATAGCTCTAGAAGGTCCCATCAGAAGTGAGGACCTTCCAAAGAGACTAAGCTCTCCAAGTGACCTTGATTGGCTTGACTCAGAATCAACTGACTCTGATGTCATGCTTATAGACCCAGAGGCCGAGAGTAGCCGGAAGAGGTCTCCGACTCCGTTTCAAGATGCCGGGGAACCTATTCCAAAGAAGGCTCGCACTGGTAATCGCCGTGCTTGTCGAAAAGTACTTTTATCCACAGAATTGGCTGAAAAACACTGTAATACGGGTGCTCCTGGTAAGGGGAAACCCGAGTACTTTGTAGTCCTTCTGTGTTTGGATTTTAATAAACCCTTATCTTATATCTGTTTTTGTACCAGATATTGAAACTGCCCAAGGGACTTCAAGCGGTGCGGTCCCTGAAGAAGCTCCAGCTCCAGACCCGCTGTTGAACAAACCTCTCTTGAAGTTGCTGCGACCATTGAAGCTCGTAAAGTCAGTTACAGAACTTTACTTTTAGAGTGCCCGCATGTTTCTGGTATTAACATAGATACTCGTCTATTGTAGGAAAACGAAGCCGGCTGCAGCACCTTCAAATGTTGTTCCCGAGACCCGGGCGGTAGAGGAGTTGGAGACGCTGGACAAGGAAGAATCCAGCGCCCCTCCTGTCTTTAGCCAGGTAGATGCTCTGCTCGGCTCCTCTCCGTCGGGTCCTCAGGTCGATACGGCGCCTGAAGTGGGTATTCTCCCTTTGACTCAGGTTGGTGTGCCATACTCGATCTTCCGTTCTCCTGCTCAGTTGGAATTTGACCGAGTAATCAATGAGTGGTTTTTCCACACTCGACAGCCGGACGAGCCAACTCTGGAGATGGTCTTGGCCGACGTTCACGCTGAAACTTCGACTCGCCCTCAGGGAGGGTCCGAGGGTGCCCCCGAGTCCTCGCGCCAAGGAGCGATGCTTGATGTTATGGGGTACAACCAGGATCTCACTCGGCTGAAAGAGTTTAGTGAGCAAGTGGCGGCACTTGTCCAAGCGCTTCGCCAATTTGTTGAGGTAATTCTCTTGGAGTCCTCTTCATATGTTGTAGTCTCATCCGAGTACTTACAGTATTGTTATTGCGCAGGGTTTTGATGTAAAGGTCAAGGATCAGATCACTCGGATTCGCCAGGAGATGTCCCGTGAGAATCAAGACCTCCGAGACTACATCGCCCAGGACCAAATTAGCCAAAGGGTGGCCACCCAACTCTTGCACAACAGCATCAACGAGTTGCAAGGCAGTCTTAATACTGTTGTGGCTGAGCGCGATGCGGCCAATAACCGAGAGATTGCGCTTATTGCCAAAGATGCCACCTTGGAGCAGAAGCTGAAGGAGTTCAAAAAGTCTTCCAAGAAGCAACTGGCTGGTAAGTTGACAACGCTGTCCCAAGTCCCTTTTTCCTTTGCAGACTTCTGAGACTTTTATCCGACTAATGGTGTTTTTAGATGCGAACACTCTGGCTTCCGGGTGGCAAAACGCTTTCAACCGGAATGAGGCAGAGTTCGAAGAGGTATACGCTAATGCACAGAGTACTCTTCAAGAGGCCAAATTGATGCGTGAGGGTGCTGACCGGGACCTCCTGCAGGCATTGAAGTCGACAAAGGTGTCGCGGGAGGCTCTTGAAGTGGTTCAAGGACAACTGAAGGCGTTGGAGCTTGCTGTTGAGCCCGTGCTGGATATGATCCCACGCCCTGAAGGAGCTGACGAATCCTTTATTGATCGAGCCAAGGCTGCACCCGGGCGACTAGCTCAGTACATCAAGGATATTGCGACTTCTGTGGTGCAGGGTCTACTAGCGACGCTGCGGCTGCATCTGCCAACCTTCGACTTGTCATCCGTCGTGACGCTCCAAGAAGGCAAAAGCGATGAGGACCTTGCAACGATGCAGGAGGAGGTGAAGCCCATGGCGGAGGAGTACTCTCAGATTCTTGATCTTGTAGAGTAGTCTATCCTCCTTGATCCTTTGACCATGTCTTGTATTGACTGTAAACAATTATTATTAAATATAAAAAAATCAAATTATTAATTACTTTTGAGACTTGTAAATTTCATGTATGACCGACTCAACATTGTAAGGAATGTCTTGTCAATGGGTCGTTTTGTGGATGCGTGACCAGACGTCTTATTAGACGAGTCTATCCGGGTGCTCTCTAGCACTTAAGTTTTGGGTCAAATGACTTCGTTTCTCTAATAGTCTTTATTGATCTTATAGAGAACTTAGTCTGCCCGAGTACTACTCTTAGTACTCTTGTCCAAGGGATAACTTTGATCAAGCACCTCTAAAGGATCAAACGATGGTTCCTGTTGGGTGAATCATATCCTCTTGGTAGTCGCAGCTTGAGTGCGAAAGGGAGCGGACCTCTGTCCAATTAGTATATAACAAGGTGAGTAATACTCCCCTTGTTATGCCTTATAAGAACTAGTATCTACTTTTGTAGGTACTATATTCACTATAGGCTGATAGCCGGGTATTAAACCGTACTATCCTTTGAGTTGTATTGAGCTCGGAGCTTGTAACTCGAGTATGGTTTCCGCTGAACCATCCATCCGAGTAATATTATATATTAGTCGGTGGGATACAATAGCTGATGCTTATTGTATAAATGAAAGGACTTTATCCGACTGAGTAGTCGTGATAAAGTGTGATAAATGGATAAGTCGTAAAGCTTCTTGTTTCTAATGAACTCTGAACTTTATTAATATCCTGGGAAATAAGTACATTTGCCCTGAGTCGAAATCGTAACATAGTCCTTAGGTATGGAATTTCTTCAGATGCTCAATGTTCCATGAATTTGGCAAAGGAGAACCATCCTCAGTGACTAGCTCAAATGACCCGGGTCTTGTTACTTTAGATACTATGTAGGGTCCTTCCCATGGACTCATAAGCTTGTGGCATCCTGTGGTATTCTGAATCTTCTTCAGTACCATGTGGCCTACTTGGAAGGTACGGTGATGGACGTTCTTGCCGTAGTAGCGCCTCATCCCTTGAAGGTATCTTGCTGACTGAAAGAGTGTGGCTAATCGTGCCTCTTCAAGAGTGTCGACTTCTAGTCGCCTTGTATCATCAGCCTCGCCTTCATTGTACTGCTCTGTTCGTGGGGAGTTCCAGATTAGGTTTGCCGGGAGGATTGCTTCTGTGCCATATACCAAGAAGAAAGGAGTTTGGCCTGTTGCCCGACTTCGCTGTGTCCGTAGCCCCCAGACTACCTTTGGAAGTTCTTCAACTCACTTCCCGCCATGATCTTTTAGAAGGTCAAATAGCCTTGGTTTTAATCTAGCAAGAATAAGGGCGTTTGTTCGTTCAACTTGACCGTTTGATTGTGGATGAGCCACTGATGCGTAGTCTATCTTAATTCCACAGTCGCTGGCCCATGATTTGAACTCAATAGCCGTGAAGGGGGATCCAAGATCAGTGATGATTCTATGTGGCATCCCGAAGCGGTGGAAGATGCTCTGCATGAATTGAACTGACTTGGATGCATTGAACTTGACCAACGGCATGTACTCAATCCACTTGGCGAACTTGTCGATTGCGACGTAGATGTACTCGAATCCGCCTGGAGCACGTTTAAGAGGACCCACCATGTCGAGTCCCCAACATGAGAAAGGCCATGACGGAGGAATATAGATCAACTCATGTGCGGGTACATGCTGCTGTTTGGCGAAGAACTGGCATGATTGACAGCGGTGGACTAAGTCTTCAGCATCTTTCAAGGCTGAGGGCCAGTAGTACCCTGATCTGAAGATCTTTCCGACTAATGTCCTAGAAGTTGCGTGATTGCCGCAACACCCGGAGTGAACCTCATTTAGGATTTCTCGGCCTTCTTCTGGTGAGATGCACTTGAGGAGGACTCCAGATGAAGCACTGCGTCGATATAGTCTGTCTCCGACTAGAACATAGTTTTTGCTACGTCTGGTGATCTGCTCTGCAGCAGTTTTATCACTGGGCAGTTTATGCTCTTTGAAGTAGTCAATGAAAACTTGTGTCCAGTCGGGTGCTAGAGTTAGAATCTGAGCGAAGGGTGCGGGGTCGACCTCTTCCTTCTCTAGAATTGAAGGCTTAGATAGCTCATGTACGAAGGTGTCGCTGGGGACCATAGCTCTGTCGGATCCCAATTTTGCTAGGATATCTGCTGCTACATTAAGATCCCGAGTAATATGAATGAGTTCCAGCCCTGAAAAGTGTTTTTCTAGCTTGCGGACTTCAACGCAATAGGCGTTCATTGTTTCCTTGGTACAGTCCCAATCCTTGTTGACTTGGTGAATTACCACAGAAGAGTCACCGTAGACTAGGAGTCGCTTGATGCCCAATGCGACTGCTAGCTTGAGTCCGTGTAGTAGTGCTTCATATTCAGCCTCATTTTTGGTAGCGGGCCACAATATCTGTAGAACATACTTGAGTTGCTCTCCAGCGGGTGATACAAGTAGTACTCCAGCTCCTGCTCCCCCGAGTTTTAAGGATCCGTCGAAGTACATCTTCCAATGCTCAGGAATAGCATTGTTCTGGGCCTGCTGTATTTCTGTCCACTCGGTGACAAAATCGGCTAGTGCCTGTGACTTGATTGCTTTCCTTGGAGTGAACTTGATGTTAAGTGCCCCCAACTCGACTGCCCACTTTGAAATTCTTCCTGTAGCATCACGATTATGGAGAATTTCTCCCAATGGGAAATCCATAACAACTGTGATCTCATGAGCTTCAAAGTAGTGCCGTAGCTTTCTTGAGGATATAAGTAGAGCATAGAGTAACTTCTGTACTTGCGGGTACCTGACCTTTGAGTCGGAGAGGACCTCGCTGATGTAGTATACTGGTCGCTGGGTGTGGTAGATGTGCTTGTCATCCTTGCACTCCACTACGATTGCTGTGCTCACAACATGTGTGGTAGCTGCAATATAAAGCATCATCGGTTCCCTCGGTTCTGGTGGCATTAGTATAGGTGAATTGTAAGGTATCCTTTGAGCTGTTCAAAGGCCCTGTCCGCTTCTTCTGTCCACTGAAATTTATCGCCAGCCTTGAGTAATTTGAAGAAAGGTAGTCCATTTTCTCCTAGCCGTGAGATAAATCGATTGAGCGTAGCCATACACCCGGTGAGTTTCTGAACATCCCTGACTGAGGTAGGTGGCTTCATATTGATGATAGCTGTGATCTGCTTTTGACTAGCCTCGATGCCTCGATGACTAACGAGGAATCCGAGTAACTGGCCTGAGGGTACCCCGAAAACACACTTCGTGGGGTTGAGCATCCATTGATATGTGCGTAGTCAGGTAAAGGTTTCCTCTAGGTCTGATACGAGTGTAGTCGGATCCTTTGTTTTTATGACCACATCATCAACATAAGCTTTCGCGTTGCGGTCTATTTGGTCACCCAAACAATCTTGGATAGCACGCTGGTAAGTAGCTCCCGCGTTCTTCAATCCAAAAAACATGGTCTTATAACAGTAAGCGCCAAAGGGAGTTATAAACGATGTCTTCGGTTGGTCTTCTTCTTTGAGAGCAATCTGATGGTACCCGGAGTAGCAATCTAGAAAAGATAATAGAGCGGAGCCTGCGGTAGCATCAACTATTTGATATATCCTTGGTAACCCGAAAGGATCCTTTGGACAGTGCTTGTTGAGGTCTGTGTAGTCGACACACATGCACCACTCGGCGGAGTTCTTCTTTTTCACTTGTACTGGATTGGCTAACCACTCAGGGTGGAGAATTTCTCTAATAAACCCCGCCGCGAGTAGTTTAGCTATCTCCTTCTTGATTGCCTCTTTCTTCTCTGGTGAGAATCGTCGTAGTCTTTGCTTAATGGGTCTGGAGCCCTCTTTTAGTTCCAATTTGTGCTCAGCCAAGCTCCTAGGAACTCCTGGCATATCAGCCGGTTTCCAAGCAAATATGTCTTTGTTTGCTCTGAGGAACTTGGTGAGCGCGAGTTCCTATTCTTCAGATAGGTTAGCACTGATAACCGCTGTCTTTAAAGGATCACCGGTTTTCAGGTCAATGGTTTTTGTAGAGATTTCTGCTGATGGTTGGATAGTACCCGCCTTCTTAGTTGGGATTTCTACATCTCTAGGCTTGGTATTATGTACCATCTGAGCAAGTTCTTGTACTTCTAGGGCGAGTTGAGCTTTTTTGGCGATTTGGACAGCCTCTGTGTCACAGTCAAATGATCGCTTCAAGTCACCCCTGAAGGTTAGAATGCCTTTAGGACCCGACATCTTCAGCAGAAGGTACGGGTAGTGAGGTACTGCCATAAACTTGGCGATGGCTGGTCGTCCAAATATGGCATGGTACGATGACTCGAAATCGGCTACCTCAAAACTGATGTACTCAGTCCGGTAATTAGTCTGAGTTCCAAAAGTGACAGGTAATATGATTCTTCCGAGTGGTACAACCGCCTTTCCGGGCACAATGCCATAGAAGGGGGCGTTTGATGGTGTGAGCTAAGTTGTGAGGTCCAGGTTCATCTTGCGTAAAGTGCTGGCAAAGATGACGTTGAGTCCTGCTCCTCCGTCGATGAGTACTCTTCCCAATTTGAACCCGGCGACCGTAGGATCCAGGACTAGCGGGTAATGCCCTGCATTGGAGACATTGGTCCATTGGTCTGCTCGAGAGAAATTGATCGGGTACTCGGACCAATCCAGGTATCTGGGGGTAGCCGGCTCTGTAGACATGATCTCCCGTAGGGAAAGTTTCTGGAGACGTTTGCTGTCGCTGGTGGTTACTCCTCCAAATATGACATTGATGGTCCCTTTGGGGTGCTGGAAACCGCCAGCGTCCTGCTGAGGATCTTCAGCTACTTTCTTCCCCTTGTCTTTCTTGTTTCTATTGAAGTCAGAGTTCAAGCCTCGCTCCTTGAGCTGTCGACAGTGCCTAGCCTGATGTCCTCCTTTCGGATGGAAAGGGCATGGTCCGTCGAGTAAGTCGTGAAAAGTGGATGGCTTGTTTCCCTTCTTCTGAGTCTCCATAGCTGCAACAATATTGTCCCTGTTCTCTTGCGGGTGTTTTGCTGAGGTGCCTGGTTGCCTCTCTGGATGTTACCTCGATCACCTTGCGTGTTCCTTTCAGAAAAGCGCTCTTGTGTGCGTTCTTCTGTCGCCATCATGGAGTTTACTGCTCGATGAAACTGGTCGGCGGTGGTCGGGTCATGCTTGATGAAGTCTTTGTAATTGTACCTTTCGCAAATTCCATTGCCAAAAGGTCGATTACTTCTCTGTCTGTTATGTCAGAGACTGTGGACCGGATCTCTGAGAAGCGTCTATAGTACTCTCGTATTGTCTCATTTTTTTGCTGCTTGCAAGTCCTGAGCTTGGTCCGAGGATCTGATCTCTCGGGGACACCCGCAAAGTTCTCTATGAAGATACGATGGAGTTGTTCCCAGGAGTCAATGGACTCGGGCCTAAGCCTGTCAAACCATGCAAGTGGCATTGTTTCTAGGGCCATGAGGAGAAAAAGTGCTTTGACATCGTTGCTTCCCCCTGCTAACTCGACTGCTTGAGCATACAACCTAAGCCACCATTTAGGTTCTGTTTTCCCATCGTATTTTGAGTAGTTCCCGGGCTTGAATTTCTGTGGAAACGGGACTGCTCGGAGCCTTTGGGAGATGCAAGGGAAGCGATCTACTGCGTCAGATGCTGTAATTGCGACTCCTCGGTATGAAGATTCGGCTCCTCCTTCAGCTTGATCAAGTCCTCGGTTACCCAGGCGGCTCCTTACTGGTGCCCTGCCGAGTCGTTCATTAACAGGCCGCCTCTGGCTTGGGTGGGATGACGCTTGTTCATCAGCTAAAGACTCAAGGTTTTGGCCCTTGAGTTGTAGCGCGGTAGTCTGAAGCATAACCAATCATCGCTCTTCGTCAGGGGTGTGGTTGTCCTTGGCTCCCATCTCTGTGGCCAGAGCGATGATGTTCTGGTAAGGTGTCTCGTAGACCCTATGGCCAGCAACCCTCAAAAATTCAGGCTCAAGGTTGCGAGAGCAATCTTCTCGTCGGCGATTGTGATCATTCTGGGATTGATCCTCCTGGTGACGTTGAGAGCGAGCTTGACGTTCTGCGCCCTCTTCCAGGCGCCTCCGAGTATTATATTGCTCGAGTCGTACATTGTAGCGCTCTATGGCTTCCTTTCGATGATTTGCTCGCCTACTGCGAGTGTCTTTTGCTTGATTCTTCCCTATTCTTTCTGCTTTTAAGGACTCGGTTTCGTCGGGTCCTTCTGGGTCGTTGCCGGATATCATGCTCAACGTTTCATCATCGCGAAGGATATCTGGTGGAGTTGGAGGTCGTAGAGATGATTGATGTCCTGCCATGAATACTTCCCGAGTGAAGCCTTGGTTTGTTGATCCCGGTGTAGCCGACTCTAAAGTAGAGGCACTGGAGTTTAGCTATGTTGAGGTCTCGTGTTCCTCAAAGGGGAGCTGATGTCCATGTTGGTATGGAAGTTGTTGGTCGATTGTGCCAACCAGCCTAGCCGGAACTGGCTGTATTGGCCAATGGACAATGTTACCCTCCTTGGTAGAACTGAAAACGAGTCCCTGCTGGGCTCCGGTCAAAGGAATTTGTTTAAACTCTTTGAATTTTGCGTCAATCAGTTCTTGGAAGTTTTCAGCCGAGTTCCGCAGTCCAAAGGTGATGCCATGTCTGGTGTCCGAGTCCTTTTCCTTCGCAGGGTTTGAGTCTGAGTAGGAGTCGGATTCTTTTAGTTGGCCCTCAGAATCTTGCAGATCTTGGATTGCTAGATTTGCAAGCTTCCGGGTGAGATCTTCCATCTTTGGCGTGGCTTGCGCTTCTGATTCTATAGGGAGTTGTCGATGTAGCTTCCCTTGATCATCCGCGATGCAAGTCCATGTGCCAAAAACGAAAATTGATCCCACCGAGAACATGTTGACGTGGTTCGTCAAGCTCTTGATCATCGAATCGCCGAGAGCCCTTACCTGGCGCGCCAGCTGTCGGTGTTTGTTAACTGGCAACTCGTCTTGAGGGATCTCAGACGATTTGTTCGGTGGGGACCGGCGTTCGTAGAACTCAGTGAGTACACAGGGATAACGATTTATACTGGTTCAGGCCGCTAAATAGCTTGAGTACACAGGGACAACGATTTAAGAACTCGACTAAGTTACAGTGAGAGTCCTAATCCAAGTACGCTTCGTATCAAGTCTTCGGATCTCCCGTACCGTCCGGGATTAGTCGGAGTAATCATCTTCTGATGATATCTCTGACATCCCAGTCCGTCAGCTGGATCTTGACATGGTCTTTTTCTTCAGAAGACGAGTAGACCGTTAGCTGGAGTCCTTCTCTTCTTCTCTTCCTGCTGAATTCAAAGATAGACAACACAACTAGTGGAACTTGATTAAGCGTTAGTGATAAACATTCCTCCCATTTGTCTAGTTGTCTTGAAGATTATTTATGTTCTTCCTTTCCACTAAGTAGAGTTTCAACAGTATTTCATAGTGTCTCTTTTTGGATTTTTGTTTTTATGGATGAATGCAATGCAGAAGTAAATATGCAAATGTATTATTTTTTTTATTTTTATGCCTCCACAGAAAGTATAATACTCTCATGGGGCCTAGATATTTTTATTTTGTTTTATAATGCAGATTTGATTGCTAAGAAGTAAATATAATACTAATAGTGAAATGATTATGCTAAATCTACTAATTGTGCAATGATGAATTTAATGCTAATGAATATGGATAACTACCGAGTTACCTTTCGGCGAGGATTCGATGTTTATAGTCTATCGAACAAGACTCCTTGTACACTCCTTATTCTTCGTTGGGTGCATCAGCAGATCCTGAAGAGGACCTCGATGATTGCACATTAGTAGAACTCTCTTTCTTCTTCCACACTCGCTTGACTGGTGGACTTGTCTCCTTTACTTCATCGTCCTTCTTTTCTTTTAATGGGATGTCTTCACTCCTGGTGACTTCTCCTTCATAGTCAACCCATCCATCCTTGATTTGTCGGTTCTTGTTGCATTGGGATGTGCGGCGCCTCCTCCTTGAGTGGTTCTTCTTTTCCTGTACATTAGTGACATAGCTATTAAAGTAACAGCGTACCTTCTCCCTTGGGAACTGGAAGTGGATCTCTCCAGATCTCATGTAGATGATGGCGCTAGTGGTGTTGAGGAAGGGTCTTCCTAGGATGATGTGAATCTCGTCTTCTCTTCCCATGTCTAGTACCATGAAGTCAGTGGGAACGTAGTAGTCTTCAATTTGGATCATTACGTCCTTTACTACTCCCTCTGGAAATCGATAAGTTTGGTCCGCCAGCTGCAGCTGCACATATGTTTGATACATAGGTCTATTTTTATATAAGTATTCATATGTTACCTTAGACATTATGTTAACACTTGAACCGATGTCACAGAACGTCTTGTGGAATGTACTTCCCTCGATCTTGCAATCGATGGTGGGTACGCCTGGGTCGTCTCTCTTGGCAAGGTATGGTGATGGAAGAAGGTGGTCACTCTCTGTTTGGACAGAGTTGACCATCCATACTGTGTCTTGATGTGGTTGTGTAGCCTTATTCTTCCTCCTTCTGTTCCTATTCTTCTTTATTGGTGATATAGCGTTTGCATCTTCATAGGGCATCTGAGGGTGGACTCGAGTAGTGAGTGTACGTCTCTTGAAGCTGAATCTTTCTTTGTTGCTTGTGATTGTGAAACAGATCTTGGCGCTGTCCGCGATAATGGCTTTGGTTGAGCTTAGGAACTGGCGTCCAAGAATGATGGGTGCTCTATTGTCTCCACCTGTTTCGACGATCACAAAATCTACACACACATACGAGTGTCCTACTCGAATACAGACATCTTCTAGAATTCCCAATGGGTAGCACAGTGTCTGATCTGCAAGCTGCAAACACATACTTGTATATAACAGAGATGCACCATGAATTTGTTCGTATATTACCTTTGGCATAATGTTGACGCTTGCTCCAAGGTCGCAGACTGCTTCTTCAAAACTGTCAGGTCCAATGTGGATTGGAATGACAGGTCTTCCTGGATCACCTTTCTTTGGGGCAATGGAGTCATCCTTCCATCCCCTCGATGGTCTAGCTGTGAGATGCCCTGCATCATAAATATCTACAAGATTTGCAGTCTCTAGCTCTTTCGGATTTTCGGGAATCTTACCTTTTTCAGCCATAGGGACTGAAGCTGCTAACTGAGATAACTGAGATTCTATCATCTTATTAAAGCTATGTTGATTCTTTATGGTAGAAGTAAAGCTATCCATTCTAGTATTAATGTTTTCAAGTAGTTTATCATTGGAAGCTATCTTCTTAGACATATTATCAATAATCTTGTTTTGATTAGATATCATCTCTCTCAAAGGTGGTTGGTTAAATGTATTACCTTGGTAGTTACCTGAGTAGTTACCTGAGTTATTAGGCCTTGATTGTTGGTTCCATCCTTGAGTTTGTTGAGGACGATAGTTGGTGTTATTGTTGATGTACTTCGCATCCTCTTCAAACTCATGGCAGTTGCTCCCTGAATGACCAGTGCCTCCACACTCTTCACATGTCATGCGAGATTCGCAGATGTGCTTGACGTCTTCTTTCTTGGGAGTGTGTTCATCGAACTTCTTCATGAGTAGGTCAAGTTTGGCAGACAACATGTCTACTTCTTTCAGTTGATGTATTCCTCCCCTTTTGCGTGGTTGAGAGTGTTCCTCGTTCCATCCTTGGTTAGAGGCAATCTTCTCAATGAGTGTAGTAGCATTGTTGATAGTGAGTGACAAGAATGATCCTCCAGCAGCGGCATCCACATTTTCATGGGTACTTGAAGTGAGCCCGTGGTAGAAGGTCTGCATGAGTAGCCAATTCTCCATCCCATGGTGAGGGCATTCTGATATGTAATATTGAAAGCATTCCCAAGCCTCTGGGATTGATTCGTCGTGTTGTTGCTGGAAAGTTGAATTCTTGGCACGGAGGGCATTCGTCTTGCCCACTAGAAAGAACTTTGCTAGGAAGGCAGTTGAACAGATCGCCCATGAGGTGTTTTTGTCTTTGTTGGAGTAGAACCATTGTTTTGCTTTTCCCAAAAGTGAGAATGGGAACAAGCGAAGTAGAATGGTGTCTCTTTCGACTCCCTTGATGGTGAAAGTGCTATAGATCTCTAGAAAGTGTTGGAGATGAGCGCTTGCGTCTTCATGTGCCTTTCCGCAAAACTGATTAGCTTGCACCATGTTGATCAAAGCTGGCTTGAGTTCAAATCCATTATCTCCCACATTGACTGTTGGTCCAGTCCTGATGTTGGCAGTGGTTGGTGCAGAGAACTCACGGAGTGTCTTGTCGGCCATGGTGTTCAACACTGGTGTTAAGCTTCTTCTTATCTGGTTAACTTCTGGAAGTGGTGGTGAGGGTCTCTTGAGTTTGCGTCTTGTTTTCTTCAGTAAAGCTTCAGGATCCTGAACGTAGTTATTCAGAAGTTGGAAACCAGTCATACATCATACCCTGCATAAGATAAAAGATAAACAAAGCCAGGGTAAGTCTGTTTGAGTAGAGATAAACAATCAGTGCATTATCACATATGTGTAAGTTGAATGATATGTTCTAGCTACCGTTTTAATGCTTCTAATGCAATGTCCTAACAGTGTTCATAAAGATTTTAATGAAAAACTCTAGGTACCATCCCTAATTGAATTGATGTGTTCCCCGGCAACGACGCCAGAAATGCTTGTTGGTATTTCTTAACGTCTTCACTCTAAGAACGAAACTCATACACAATAACCTAGTGAAGGCACTAAGAAGTGTACGGGACACTACTAACTTCAATTAACATCAAGTTGTCATCCCCAACATGAAGCTAGCAATGCGATTATATCGGGGCACTGGATTTAAAGATAAATATTTACCCGTAAGCGCACAGATAAATACGCCCGTTGTAGAAGCATTTCACCCAAGCTAGTCTCAGGTATCGTTATTTATATTTAGCCTAGGGACTAATCAATTCAAAGTATGATGGTATTATACTAGTGAGGACTTAACAACAATTAATGTGGCACACACTTATGATAAAGACTGATAACACACTCATTACTCTAAACAGAGATCAGATAGTAAAGTAATGATAAATGATAATGATAAATGGTAACAGAGAGCAGATCAATCAAAGATAATCCTAGAACAGTACTTCCTAGCAAGTGATGATTAGAACAAGCATTAATAAGAAACACTCCTGAGTTATTCTAATTACAAGTCATAGCATACATTGATTAGTGCAAACATATTTGACAATCATAGGCTAGGTCATATCATATTTATAATCAAGAGGCAACTCCATAGTAAAGGTGCCAAACAGAGTAACCCCTAAACCATGAGTTAACCGAGCCATACTGAACACTACATTCGAGAGGTGGAATACAAAGAACTCAACAAGAATATCATACCCGCGATCTACCACTCTATCCGGAACATAGGACGCATTCTCAGATAAATAGTGTATAGGCACCACGCCTATACAACATCTATCACCCACCCAATGATCATTAAGATGAGTGCTATACGAACATGAGTATGAACATAATGATGAACTATCTATGCCAAATATATAATCAAAGCATACTATAAGCAATATAATTAAGAATATAATTGTTGATGTCTTAGTCATATCAATTGTATTACTATCTAGAACATAGAGATGAACTAAAGTACGAACTTGAACATGAACTAGAACTGGATTATGAACTAGCAGATGAACTAGATGATGAACTAGAACTAGACGACAAACTAGAACATAAACAATGATGAACTAGAAGAGCATTTATGAAGTAGATCCATAATGTTAATACAAGAGAGAAGATCTTGAGTTTACCGAGCCTTCTCGTGACTAGATCTAGAATCCAAGCGAAGCTTGCCTCCTCTAATCCTATTCTATCTAACTAATCTAGGTGGATGTTGTTCTAGGGCTTCTAATTGATCTCCTTCTTTGGTGATGGCTTGATCTGATGAATGAGATGATGATGACCTGATGATCTGGAGAGGGGGGTCTGGGGCTGCTTATATAGCCCTAGGCGAGGAACCGTGGCCGTTGGATCAAACCGACCTTAGGTACGGCTGAGATGCATCCTTGTAGGCGGTGGAGGAAGGTTCTAGAAGATAGAGTCCAGCGGGCCCCGGGGGAGACCGAACGGTCTAGTGGTGGGACCAGTCGGTCCCACCTGGCCGTGTCCTGGGGTGCCCGGCCTCCTGGTGTCTTCTAGTGTCCTCTAGATCCTTCTAGAATATTCCTGATGCGTCGGTTCGGTTATCTCCCGTCGGTTTCCTTCTAGGGGAAGCAATCTGTGTTGATTTCCTGGTTTAGTCCCTGCAGAATCACAATTCACCAAAACTCGTGGAATATTATCAATTAAAACCCTAAACCTTTGTTGGTGATTGAATTCATGCCCTTTTTATATTTATTTATCCTTTAATTGTAATAGATAATCAGTGTCAACAACAACAAATGCAGAATGAGCAAAGTGAGAGATTTGTTGTGACCTTGACCGAGTGACGCGTTCATGGATGTCGCCGATCATCTATTGAGGTGGGTGTTGGCGTTGAATATGTCATGGCGCCTCCCTTGCTGAAGTAACCTCCCCCTCAATAGTAGCTGGTGCCTCCTCGGGTACAAGTGGTACAACCCAAGGTGGTGGATCATACGGCCCCCATGTAGTGGAAGTGGACAGGTCGGGGCTGCGAGCAGTCGTGGTCGAAGTCGACCCAATCGGCACAGCAGGTGGAGGAAGTGCTGGATCATCAATCCCTTCAACACCATCTTCCTCATCATCAAAAAGAGGTTCTCCAACATCATGATCACCTGCACGCTCAAATCTAGAAGAAGGACAATGCATGGTCTCGTCGAAGGTGACATCGGATGTCTCCATGACTCGGTTAGTATCAAGGTTAAGTACACGATATGCACGAGTATGATTACCATAACCCAAAAATACACCGTCAGAAGAGCGAGACTCAAACTTGTACAGGTTGCCTTTTTTGAGTATAAAACAGTGGCAACTCATAAAGCACTTTGGGTTGCTTCCCAAATCGCAACTCATAAGAAGTATTCTTCCAGAAAGCATGGAGAAAAATGCGATTGGAAATGTAGCATGCAGTTTTAATAGCCTCGGCCCAATACCGCCTAGGACTCCTATGCTCATCGAGCATCGTCCTGGCCATCTCTACAAGGGTCCGATTTTTCCTCTCTACAACACCATTTTGTGGCGGTGTGTAGGGGGAAGAAAACTGATGCTCTAAACCCAAAGAGTCACAAAACTTCTCAAAATCTGAGTTCTTAAACTCGGAACCATTATCGCTACGAATAGCTCTCATCGAGTTCTTAGGGAACTCGTTCTGAAGTCGCAAGATCAAATTGCGAACAAAAGTGAAAGTCTCAATTTTCTCAGCTAAAAAGAAAACCCACGAATATCTCGAAAAGTCGTCAACAACAACAAGCACATACCACTTCGCACCAACCAAGCTCACCCGAGCCGGACCGACAAGGTCCATGTGTAAAAGCTCTCCAGGGCGCTTAGTCAAAACCTGATTCACCGGATGGTGGGGAGCGGCTACCATTTTCCCATGTCTACAAGAACGGGAAACAAGATCCTTCTCCATGCACAACTTGGGCAATCCTCGGATTAAGCCAAGTGAACTAAGCCTTGCAAGCATGTCAAAGCTCATATGACCTAGTCTCCTATGTCACTTCCAAAGATCAGAGGAGGAAGGTCCAGCGAAAAGACAACGAGAAGTTCCAAACAACTCCAAGAAATTCGCACGAAAGACTTTCCCAAAGGGCAAAATCAAACACACAAGATTGCCCTGAGAATCTAAAATACGTCTGAGATTTGGCTTAAAATGAATCTCATAGTCATCATCAAAGAGTTGTGAAACAGAAAGAAGGTTAAAATGGAAGTTAGAAATGAGAGCAACATCACGCAACACAAAGTGCTCATTAACTTGCACCGACCCATGAGACAACACTTTACCTTTGCTATTGTCGCCCAAGGTGATAAACTCCTTTCCGACAACTGGACTAAGACTGGAGAACCACTTGGCGTTTTCGGTCATATGCGTTGAGCACCCGGAATCCACCAACCAAATGTCCTCCAATCGTTTTACCTACATCAATAAAAAGACATAGGGTGAGCATACGGTCCAACACTGGGTGAGTAAAATGAGAAGTGTACTAGTGTTGGGCCAGCTGTTCAAAAGAACGGTTAGTAGCAAAACCATTCCTAGCACGCCTACGGGGAAAGCGATCACCACGTATAGGAAAACGTGGTCCGCTAAGGGAAGAGCGTCCATCACCATACTCAAAACGCGGTGGAGGGTAACACTCAACAGCAAAGCCACCGTCACGGGGTCCAAAACCTACAAAAGCAGTCTCTCGCCGGGCACGACCTCCTTGCGGCCTAGGACCTTGAGGCATTGGACCTCAAGGCCTAGCAGCTCTCCTCTGAACCTTCAGCACATGTACATCATGGAAAGGATGGTACATGTCCGAGTTGTTCATCTCCTTTGCACGGCGCTCCTCTCTCGCGCCGAAAGCAAAACTCCCTCAAGTGTCCATCTCCCCCACAGTGCTCACAGTGGTACCTCACCGCTCTCATAGGGGGTTGTTGGTACTCACGGTAGTGGGTGTGGATCACTTGGCTCTTTTGTGGCATGAGCTCCTCATGGATTGGTGGCATAGTGTCTAGCTTGTTCCTGAGGTGGTTTGGTTTTGGATCCCATGTCTGTTTCTTAGGTGGAGCTCTTGGAGGTTCCACAAACACTCCATCCTTGGTGTTAGGTTTGAGAGGCTCTTTGGGTGGAATCTTGGTCAGTTTGGGAGTAGTGGTGGAGTTGGGCTTCTCACTCGGCTTAAGACCACTAAACTCTCCAACCTTCCTGAAAGATGAAGCACACTCAACACCCTAAGCAAAACCAACACCGGGACCTCCAGCATCACGTTTGAATTGGGCTATCATCATCCCAAGCTGCGGCTCACCACAAGACACCCATGACAAGATGGTCCGAAGGTATGTGTTTTCTTCCTCGGTTTACATCTTGTCATGCTGCACATTTGCAATCTCCATCTCTAAACCCTCACACAAGGCACACCTAGACACACCAGTGCTACCCGAGCTGGTCTTCTCAAGAGACACAATCTTGGCATTCTTCTCTGCCAACTCGGATTGCAAGCCTGTACAAGACTTGCACGCACCCAACAACCCTGGTCTAGCCTTCAGTTCATCCATCTCTCCAACCAACGCAACATACTTCCCCCTCAAAGTGAGAAGGTCAGTCATGTGCTTGGAGCACATTTCACACTCATCCTCCTCTGTTACGACAATGGTGGACTTGACAGACTCAAGCTCCTTCACCGCATCCTCCCACTTCTGCCTAAACTCCTTCCTCTCTCTAGCAGCACGCCTAAGCAGCTTATCTTGACTAAGGAGGGCAGCGGTAAGTTTATCGACCTCAGCAGAAAGCTCATCAGGGGTCTGTGATACCTGGGAGGTGTCGTCGTCGTTCCGAGGGATCTCCTCCAGCTCGCCGTTGACCTCATCGCCGAGGGCCATGGTGCAGAAGCCCTCGTTGTCGGTGAAGAAATAGAGGCCGTTCAGCTTGTCCTAGATCTTCTTCTTCTTCTTCTCGGACTCGTCATCGCTTGATGCAGCGGAGTCGTCATCCGAGTCGTCGACGTCGCTGAGCGTGGCAAAAAAGGCACGCTGCTCGGCCTGGGCCTTCTCCAAGTACTTCTCCTTGATGTACTCCTTGTTGAAGCCGCCCCTCCGCTTGTGCTTAGCGGGGACGTACTTCTCCTTGCGCTTGCCGAAGTCGTACTTGTGGCCGTGATCCGCCTTGCCGAAAGCTTGCTTGTTCTTCTTCGGGCAATTGGCGATGAAGTGGTCCGAGCCTCCACACTCATAGCAGCCACCTCGTCCTCCTCCGCGGCGATGGTTCATGCGGTTGTTGTGGAACCGCGAGAACCGGTTGGCAAGCAGGGCCAACTCGTCGTCCCACTACTACAAAAAAGAACTTGCGCAGCGTTGCCTAAAAGACCTCCGTGGCGGGCACTCTTTTTGCCCACCACGGTTATTCGGTGGCCGGCCTACAGCGGCCGGCCGCCAAAGCGCCCGCTGCGGTTAATAATTAACCGCAGCTGGCAACGTAAGGAGCCCGCTGCGGTTAATCATCTTTAACCGCAGCGGGCTTCCTTATTTGCCCGCTTCGGTTAATGATTAACCGCAGCGGGCGGGTAAAGAAGCCCGCTGCGGTTAAAGATGATTAACCGCAGCGGGCTACTTACGTTGCCCGCTGCGGTTATTCCTGGCTATTTAAGCCGCCACCAGCAGAAAAGAACGCGATCATCTTCTTCCTCTAGACCAAAAATGGGGGAAGAAGTTTTGCCAAATTTTTGTCCCAAATAACTTGTTTTTGAGGTTTATTTGTTTAATTTGGAGGAGAAGTACTCCACAAGAGGTATCTAGATGAGCTCCACCCTCTTTCCCCTCTCTTTTTCTCTCTTTTTAGCCCCCCTTTTAGATCTAGTTTCATGTAGGAGAGAGAAAACTGGTTTTTGTTTCTCTAAGTTCATCATGGATGCATTAATTTTATTTGCCTTCGTTATTAATTCTGTCCCTAGATTTAACATAAATATAATAAATTATTATTTTTTCTAATTCATCTTTGTTTTGTGATTCATGATGTGTGTAATTAATTAAGGATCGCAGGTACGATGGACCGGTCGGAATGGATGTATAAGATCAATAGAGTACTTGATGTGCGGTATCTCGTTGAAGTGAGAAAGTTTATTGCCGCTGCGAAAGCTGACCGTGAGAGATCGAACCAGACGACAATCATATGTCCATGTCATCATTGCAAGAATCTGACCGCCTTCAAAGACGAAGGCACAGTGCAATCTCATTTGATTCGTTTTGGTTTCATGGATGATTACACGGTGTGGACTCATCACGGCGAGAGATTCGATCCGAGTGTCGGGGCGGCATCTGGAGTAATCTCAGCGTCGACGGCGACGGTGAACCAAGATCCTGGAGCGCACGTCTCATCAGCAACAGTAGCGCCTGCCTTCAGTGATACTAGTGCTCGTGACCACATCGCTGTGGAGGATGAACTCCAGGATATGACAGATGATGATGGTGGTGGAGATGTTGAGGACGCTACGGTGTAGGACCCTGCGGATGTGCAGCTGTTTCAGGATTTACTCAACCACATCGACGAAGACGACGTCGTGTATGGCTCCCCGAAGTGGCTGGAAAATTTCAGAGAGATGAAGCAGGCGTCACTTGATCCTTTATATAAGGACGGCGAGGAATGTCCGAAGGATTGCACGGTGCTCTGTTTCAACCTCCACATGTTGATGATGAAGGCTCGGCATGGGTGGTCAGACACTAGCTTTAATGAGCTGTTAGTTTACCTTGCTAAAACATTCCCGACGAGTAACAAGATCCCAGCTAATACGTATCGGGCGAAGAAGCTTATCCGGTCAGTGGCGATGAAGCTTAGAAAGTTCGATGCCTGCCCTAACCACTGCATCCTCTATCGGGGCACAAAGTATGAGAATTTGACGAGCTGTCCGCATTGTGGCGCCAGTCGGTACAAGAGAAATGCTGGCTGTCGCGTGGATGCAGACGACGATGAGGCCTTGCGAGGTGGTCAGAGGAAGAAGAAGAAGGGTGTCAAGAAGAGCAGTGTTGCAGCCAATCGCATATCGGCTCATCAGCAGTACGAGGAAGAAGAGGGTTACACGTTGAGGAGAAGTCCGGCACTGTCAGTGTGGTACATGCCAGTGATCGACCGCCTTCGTGCGCTATTTGGGAACCTAGAGGACGCGTAGCTCATGTCCTGGCATGCATCAGCTGACCGCTTGAAGGACGATGGCATGCTGCGGCACCCCTCCGATGGCCAGCAGTGGAAAGATTTCAACAAGGCCTACCCGCAATTTGGCAAAGATTCTAGGAACGTTCGGTTCGCGCTGAGCACCGATGGGATGAATCCGTTCGGCGAGCTGAGCAGCTCCCACAGCACCTGGCCGGTCGTAATGACCATCTACAACCTACCTCCCCATCTGTGTTAGAGGCGCAGGTATCTTCTGTTGACCATGCTTATCTCGGGACCGAAGCAGCCCGACAACGATATCGATGTTTTCCTCGAGCCGGTAATGGAGGAAATGAAGGAGCTATTTGATGTTGGGGTCGAGATGGTGGATGCATCCCTCAAAGAGAAGTTCACCCTAAAAGCAATCATCTTTGTCACCATCACCGACTACCCCGGCCTCTTCTCACTGTCGGGGCAGATCAAAGGGAAGACCGGCTGCGTAATGTGCATCGACGAGACATGCTACACTTACCTCAAGGGATCGAACAAGATGGTCTACATGAGGCACAAGCGGTTCCTTCCGAAAAGGCACAGATATAGAAGAAGTGTCATGAATCAGTTGTTCGATGATCAGGGCGAGCCACAGGGTGAAGCACCGACGCAGACTAGTTGGGGGCCAAAGGTGTATGAGATGGTGAAGGATATTGATCAGATCGAGTTTGGGAAGAAGAAGAAGCCACCAGAGGAGGGGACAAAACAAATGAGGAAGCGAAAGCGAGACACGACGGAGGAAGGGTCGCAGGTCCCCTTTGTTCCTTTCAAGAAGAGGTCTATTTTCTTTGAGTACCTGTCATATTGGAAGACACTGAAAACACCCCATGCCATCAATTGTATGCATCTCGAGAAGAACGTCTTTGATAGCACGATTGGTGTCCTGTTGGACATCCCGGGAAAGACGAAGGATGGTCTGAAGTCACGGACGGATCTTCTGAACCAAGGCATCAGGCAGGACCTTCACCCTGGGTCACCTCATAATGGTAAAGTCGATCTTCCAGGTGCGGCCTACAACCTAAGGCATGGCGAGAAGACTGCTATGCTCAACCTTCTTAGGGGTATCAAGGTGCCTACCGGTTTCTCTTCCAACATTAAGAGCCTCGTCTCCTTGAAAGACCTCACATTGACTGGCTACAACGCACATGACTGCCACATCATGTTGACGGTGTTCCTTCCAATTGTGATAAGGGTTATTGGTCCAGAGTACGTGAAGATGGTGGTCACTCGGATATCATACTTCTTTAACCGCATCACGCAGAAGGTCATCGGTAAGGCTGACCTCCCTGCCCTTAAGGACTTCATCGCAGAGACCCTTTGCCAGCTTGAGATGTGCTTTCCCCCATCATATTTTGATATTATGGTACACCTGATGATGCACATGGTGGATCAGATCGAGCAACTAGGCCCCGTGTACCTACACGAGATGTGGACGTACGAGCGGTTCATGTCCACCCTCAACAAATATGTTCATAACCGTGCTCACCCGGAGGGCTCTATGATCGAGGCGTACACAACCGAAGAGGCAGTGAACTGGTGTATGAGGTACATAAAAGATGGGAGGGCGATTGGGTTGCCTATCCATCAGCATGAGGGCAGAATCGCGGGCATGGGGTGCACGGGCCGAAAAGTTCGCACAGATATACCATGCAAGGAGATTGAACAAGCTCATTACAACATCCTTCATCAGTTGGTGAGCATGGAGAAATATGTCGAGAGGCACATAGAAGAGATCCGCATCGCTAATGACGGACAACGCACAGAGGCATGGGTCCAGAATGAGCACATGAACAGTTTCATAGATTGGCTCAAAGAGCAACACGTACCCCTAGAAAGATGCCCTGATGATGAAGATACGGAGACCGTGCAGAAGCTTCTGCAAGGCCCGTCAAGCCAAATCACGACGTGGCAAGGGTACGATGTGAAGGGGTACAGGTTCCACACGAAAGAGAAAGACAAGAAGAGCGCATCACAGAACTGCGGTGTTCGATATGAGGGCATCGACGAGGCCACAAACACGAGGACGCAATACTATGGCCAGATCGAAGAAATATGGGAACTTGACTATGGCAAGGACGTATGTGTAACCGTCTTCCGGTGCCACTGGGTAAACCCCAAAGCGGTTGCGGTCGACAGTTTCGGGCTAACCACCGTGAACCTCAAAAGTATCGGGTACAAAGATGACCAATGGGTACTCACAACCAATGTCGCGCAAGTGGCCTACTATATCTATCCGGAGGACCCAAAGAGGCATGTGGTCGTGTCAGGAAAGCAGCGGATTATTGGAGCTGATGGGGTCCAAAGCCCAGAACAATACAACAACTATGCAGAGCTCCAACTTTTTACCGATTTTGCAAAGAAGATCAAGGCCATCGAGGACCGTTGCAACAAGAGCGGTATGAAGCCCTGGGCCCGTCCCGATGGTGAGAAGCGGTCCGTGAAAGCGCCAGCACCAAAATAGGATGTATATATGCCACACGTCTATGTAATAATGTAGTGGACAAGTTTTGTAATAGATTTTGTTAATAAGTTAATATTATTAATAACAAATCTCAATTTGTTAATGACTCATTAATAAGTTAATATTATTAATAACAAATCTCAATTTGTTAATGAGTCATTAATAAGTTAATATTATTAATAACAAATCTCAATTTGTTAATGAGTCATTAATAAGTTAATATTATTAATAACAAATCTTTGTCATAACCGCAGCGGGCATCTTAATGTGCCCGCTGCGGTTATTTGTTTTAACCGCAGCGGGCAACATAAGGTGCCCGCTGCGGTAAATATTAACCGCAGCGGGCTCCTTATGTTGCCCGCTGCGATTACTCCATGCCTATATAAGCCCTGCTACACTGAAGGGCATTTCAGTCCTTCAGCGCATCATCAATTCACCCCGAAGGGCTGTCGAATTTCACCATCGCTGCCGCAACGCCATTGCCGCCGCCGCCGTCCTCCTCCACCGCCCTCACCGAGGAAGCAGCGCGCCGCCCGACGAAACCCTAGCGCCCTTCCTCCTCCACTGCTGGTGCCCTAGCGCCGCCGGAGTCGGAGCCACGCCCGTCGGTGCCCTAGCCCGCCGCCGCCGCCATCTCCGCCAAAGCATCGCCTGGAGCCTCACCTGGAGCCTATTCGCCGCCGGAGCATCGCCTGGAGCCTGTACGTCGCGGGAGCATCGCCTGGAGCCCGCCCGCCGCCTGGAGTCCGTCGGTGCCCTAGCCCACCGCCACTGCCCGTCGCTTGGAGCTCGTCCACCGCCGGAGCATCGCCAGGAGCCCGATGTGAGTTCATAACCTCTTCTTCCTCGTTTGAGACGATGCCATGCTTCTATGTGATGCCATGCTTCTATGTGATGATGCCCTGCTTCTTGAGATGACTTAGTCACTGATGTAGGGTTTGAGATGAATTAGTCACTGATATGATCTATGGCTTTGCCTCCACTAACCTCCTAAACTTGTTTAAGCAATAGCTAATTTCACTAACCTCCTGAACATGGTTTGAGATGAATTATTAGTCACTGACATATATATATATGATTAATCAATGAATTATTAATCAATGGCTTTAGTCACTGACATATATAGGTATGATTAGTCACTGAACTGATCATTTCTTAATTATTAGTCACTGATATGATCTATGGTTCAGTCATTTCTTAATTATTAGTCACTGATATGATCTATGGTTCTATCATTTCCTATGGTTTTTCAATAAGATATCAGGTTTTTCAGTTGGCATTTTCAGAACATGACTGTAACTCTACATTTTTATTTTTATTATTAGTCATTTTCAGTCCTGTTGAAATGTTCTGGTGATTTTCTGTCCCTGTGATTTTCTGGATCAGTTCTGGTGGGAATGAGATATCACTATGTTAATGAGGTTTTCTGTTGAAATGTTGTATAACAAGGTTGTAGCACTTTTGTATACCTAGCTGCTCCTAAAATTTCGTAATTTTTGGATGTATGAGTTGGGAGATATGCTCTGTTCAATCTGGACAAAAAAAACTGTCCAGAATCTGGACAGTTTTGGAAAACCGAACTATTAGGTGCATTTAGCTTATGAATCATCTCTGGGGTATAATAAAAAAGTTATAGAGGATTTGATAAGCTTTCCATAATGGTTTAGATCATGATTTTTGATGATTCTAAACTCCAGTTATGGTCTGTGGAACAAAGGTGTATAAAAATGAAATGTTTGGTCCATTGGACTCTGGAATCAACTCTTGGGTATTACAGCAATGTTGTAGAGCATTTGTTAAGCTTTCTTCTTTTGCAGCTTGTTAAATTCAGAGTTAATCAAAGTATCTTGTATTTCTTCTTTTGCAGCCTGTTACATTTTGTCTGACCATGAGCAGTAAAGATATATGACATTATCAGTGATAGCTTTGTTAGTCATATGTTTACTTTGTTCAATCACTGGACCGACCTGGCATTATCAGTGATGGTTGTCTGGTTGAGAGAACACACCACTCCTCTCCCTACTCCTCTCTATGTTCCAGTGTTCCTGATCTTTGCCTACTCCTCTCTCCCCTACTTCAGTGTTCTATTTCCTGCCTATGATGCAATTTGATGCTTTTTTACACTATGCATTTGCCACTACCTATGATGCCCTGTTATGCTTTTGTATTTCCTGCCTATGATGCAATTTGATGTTTTTTTACACTATGCATTATCAGTTATGTTTTTACACTATACTACTCCTCTACTTCCTACTACTCTCTATACCACTCCTTCTATACTACTCTCACCTCCTACTACTCTCTCCTCCTATGTTTCAGTTATGTTTTTACACTATACTACTCCTCTACTTCCTACTACTCTCTATACCACTCCCTCTATACTACTCTCTCCCTCTACTACTCTGTCCTCCTATGGCATTTGCATTGATGTTTTTTTGGAACTTGTAAGCTGAGGTAGTGGCAAATGCGATGATGTGACCCCTTCGATCTATGCTGAGGCAGCGGCGATGATGATCAATTGCCCCCTACTTTCTATGTTGAGTCAGCTGCTAGACTAGGATGACTTGTATTTTACAAGTAACCAGTTTAGCAGTGACGTGTTGACCTAGGGGCAAATCTGAGCCAAAAACTTATACGTGTCATTTTTTATTCAAAAGCTTTGAACTGATCATATTATATACGCGTCTGTGTATATGTAGAACTGAAATGGCGGAAGACAAAACAAATGAATGGAGGGACCCTACCCCTAGCTCCTCGTCAACCAGCTTGATGAGTGGGGCGTCCTTGACTCCACCGCCGAAGAAGCAGCGTACAGAGGTGGACAACGATCCGACGTACGAACCGGGGGCGGACGAAGCACATAGTCACGACCTCGAGGTTTACGCAACACGCTGGCTTTCTAACATGTACAATGATGCATTGTTCGTCATTAGCGAAAAACTAAAGGCAAGAGACTCTTGTCAACAGCTGCCGATTGTGCCTCATCAGCTTGAGTTCTGGGACGAAGACGCGGTCAGGGAGGAAGAAGCCCCCGCTCCCTCTATGGCAACCTCTTCGTCCAAATCTAAGGGCCAGAAGAGGGTGAGGGGACAACACGGGAGGCACCAGTTGGACAAAGCAAACGAGGTGGATGTCATCGATGCAGTGGGGCCAGAGGGAAACCCAATAGCTCTAGATACAGTCATTGACAAGTTCAGCAATCAAGTGGCGTGTATAGCCAAGGAGAAGGTGGAGATCACTTGGCCCAACTGGCACGACGTCCCTGCTGACATAAAAAACAATGTATGGGGTGAGGTGACAAGGAGATTCAGATATCCGCCCTCAGCTGACATGGAGAAGTGACAGGAGTGGGCTTTGCACGTGGCGTCGACTGCGCTTCGCAACTTTAGGTCCATGCTGACCAGAAATTACCTGAAGAAGGGGAAGTCGCCACTGCTGAAGTACAATATGGTCAAGGCACACATGTGGGACGCTTTCTGCGAAATGAGAAAGATGCAAGAAGCAGAGGAAAAGAGTGCTAAGTTCAGTGAGCTCACGAAGAGGAACAAGAATCCTCACCACTTGGGCATGACTGGCTTTGCCGGTCAGATGGCCAAGTGGCAGCAAGAAGAACAAGCAAGACAGGCTGCCGGGGTTCCAGATCCGTATGAGGGCATTGACCCAAGGGCAAAGGACTACATGAGGGCCCGCATTCCAAAGAGGCTGAAGCCCGGGGCGGTCAAGTTTAACGAGCCCCACCTCGAGGACGTCGAGAAGACTTTGATGGAGAAAGCAAAGCTTAAGGACAGCATCGTGGTCCGCCGGGGCCACGACTTGCTCGCCGAGGTCCTAGGAACCCCCGAGCACCGCGGCCGCGTTCGTGGTGTCGGGTCAAAGATGAGCTGGAAGTCGGTTGAGTCGTGGCAATCCGACGCGGCCACATACAAGTCCAGGCAGAGGTATAAAGATGAGCTATATAAGAAGGGCTTCAATGAAAGCGTGGCTGAAATGATCAAAAGCTCAATAAAGGAAGCCTTCACAAGCAACGACCCGGAGATGGTCGCAATGAGGTCGAAGATGTTTGATCACCATGGGCTGCCCAATCCTCAAGCAAAGGAAAAGAAAGCCTTACTGCCGATGAACGAGGATCACCCAAGGGTCTCGAACGAGGACTTCAAGGAAAACCAGCACGTCCAACTCCTCATCCCGTTCGGAAGGTCCAAGAAGATGGTGGTGGCCGAGGGATGCATTCTTGCACCCCACAATATTCACGACTTCAACAAAGAGAACATCCCTGAAGACTATGTGGTCGTGAGCCCGTTATGGCACGTTCTCGACCAGGAACATTTTGAATTGGACCATCCCAACCTAGAAACGACCAGGCACCTAGGGCAGGCACTTGGATTGGAAGTCCTATGGAACCGCGAGGACATCGAGATCATTGCTCGGACGCCAACTCCAACGCCGACACCAGCATCACAACCATCAGCCGCCGGATCTTGTCCTCCGGAAGATCCAGATCACGACAGCGATGATGACGAAGAAAAGGGCGGGGACAAGGGCAAGGGAAAGGACAAAGGAGAAGGCGGTAGCGAAGGCGGGGACAAGGAAAAGGTAGAAGGTGATGGCGGGGAAAAGGAAAAGGGCACTGACATGGGAACTGCGTCTCCCCCGCCTCCAAATAGTCCGCCGATCGGCCCGGTCAATAAGGCAAGAAGCTCAGAGGCCGGTAAGGGCGACAACACGACAAGCCAGCCAAGCACGAACGAGCAATAGGGAGGCACGACGGGGGAGGCAACAGGGACGAAGACACCTCCCCCATAAACCACAAGCCAATGTCCTCCCCCACCCAACAAGAATCCAAGAATGTCCACCGACAAGCTCCCATACACGCTCACGTTCGAAAGGTATGGTAACATTGAGCATAATACCACGTCCATAGTATATATGCTACTAACATCCCTATCCATCGTTTGCCAGGCCTGAAACTACCCGTCAACTATTTGATGAGGCCGAAGACTGCCCTGGCCACTATGTGTGCGGGAAGTTCGTGATTCCCAAGGCCCAGCTCATCGACGAGGAAAAGTGGGATACAAGGAGGTTCCATCTATGGTACATGGAAGCTGCAAAAGCCGGGATGTCAAGTTTTAACGTCAAGATTCCCACGGAGTACTTCCACTTGCCCGCTGGTAACGAAATGCACCTACCCGTCGACTTTAGCGACATGTACAACCTGATGCGGGAAGAAGACCTGGACATCGTTCAAATCACCCTATTCACACTATAAGCGATGAATGCAACTTCCACAGATCACTACATTCGTATTTTCCATGGTTCTATACTTATTATGTCACGATGACTTGTCCGTGCAGCATGACGGTCACTGTAAGTAATAAAAAGACACGTCCTGTACTCTACCTCTCTCCTGCACATATTGCTGAAAGAGTCATCAAGGGTTTCGAGATCACTGATCCGGAGATGACAGTTTGACAGCGAGAGAAGAAATATGAAGAAAATATGAAAGCCGAGAAGACTAAGTTGAAAAATTACATACTAGAATGCATGAAGAAGATCAAGCCGGATGGGCCAGAGTGTATAATGGCTGCCTATCACTTTGGGTGAGTCAAATACATATACGTACACCTAAGTCGCTAGCATATCATGCCTTCTCGCCGTCATAAACTCTATTTTGTTGCAATGGTGCAGCCAGGGCCTCGTGGGTGGCCACTGGTCGCTTTTATAATATACCCTCAAGATGGCAGGGCCTGTGTGATTGACTCCTTGAGCGTACCAAACAAGCAAGGGTACAAGGCATTCGAAGATTGTCTGAAAAAGTAAGTCATCCATCTTTTTCATCAGTTACGGTTACCATACGTTTTCAAATGGTGGCTAAAACTATTATATTTCGTACAACGCTTATAAGGAATACCAAAAGGTGCCTGGATTCTGGACCGAAGAACTCAAAAGTTCAAGGACAAGCATAGGTACCACCTCAAAATCCGACGAGATTTCCCGGTAAGTATTTCAAAGGTTCAATTCATGTTTCATACATATATATGGGTTCTAATGCTTGTGTATCAATCGTGCAGTGCGCCAAACAGCCACTAGGATCAAAGACATGTGGCTTGTACACATGCGAGTTTCTAAGGGAAAGCAAGGAGTACACCAATAGCTGGAAGAAGCTCAAGGAAGGTGTCAAGTATTGGGGAGAGCAGCAGAGCTGCAGGATGTGCTTTAAACAAGTCAAGGCGGACATATGCAAGTTTGTAATGGAGAAATGCATTCTCGAAGGAGAAACGTTCTTCGACAACGAATCCGAGCTGGCGTTGCTACCCCAATACGAGAAGCTCCGCAAATGGAACACAATGCTTCGTCTGACAGATTACGCTCATCAAGTTGAACTATGAATTGTAATTTGAATTTGAAATCAACTAAGTCAATGTGTATATGATGACAACAAACAACTAAGTGACTTTGTATGTTATGTCCAGATGGTTTATATGTGCATATATATATCTCTGTTAGAAATCTGGAATTCTGGAATTATTTGAAAACTACATTTGATTTGAATTCATATCCTGCTGTTTCTGCTGGCTCCATTATTTATTTTTTTAATCCAAAATTAATAACCGTGGCGGGCAACATAAGTTGCCCGCTGCGGTTAATAGCAGTTACCGCAGCGGGCAACCTAAAGCGCCCGCTGCGGTAAATGCTATTAACCGCAGCAGGATGTTTATGTTGCCTGCTGAGGTTAAGGCTTTTACCACAGTGGGCAACAGCGCCCGTGCGGTAATGGCCACGATTAACCGTGGCCTTAGCACCGCAGCGGACGCTGTTGCCCACTGCGGTTAAGCCAAAACGCCCACTGCGGTTAAGCTTTGTGCGGTAGTGCGCCATGAACTCCAGCTCCTCCTTGAAGGACCGAAAGTGTTACCAGAAAGCGACCAGAGGGGGGGGTGAATGGGAGCTTCAAATTTCTTTTCAGAAACTTGTCACCACTGTTCCGAGAATCACCCCAAGAGCAAACCTAGAGCTTGCGAGTGTCCACGACCCTAGATGTAGGGTGGATGCTTCCAAGAAGCACAGCGGGACACAACACAACCCTGGAAACCCAACGCAAAAGCCGGAAACCAAAACCGACAACGGACGAACAAACCGTGGACGAAAATGTGCTGAAGACACAGCATCGGACGCTGGCCTGCGTCCGATGGTCAGGCACCGAACGCGTCCGATGCGAAAAGACCCTGCCTGGAACCTTACTGGATAGGCATCGGACGCTGGCTACAGTGAAACGCTAGCGTCCGATGCTCGACCTCCGGAAGCGTCCGATGACAACGGAGTGTCCGAAAGTCAGCGTCTAATGCTCCTTCAAAAAGCTGACACTTGACACATGGCACCGGACGCGTCCGATGTGATGAACACGGCGTCCGATGCCCCCGACCCGAGCATCCGATGCCCTCGAAACTGCACTGTTCTTCCGCGGATTCAACCCGATCTCCTCCGAATCAAAAGCTCTAAGGCTTAGACTTGGTATGAGGAGTTCCAAGGAGGTTAGTGAGCTATCCCAAAGAGATCATTGCTCGAAGCTAACTCCAAATCGGTGAATCGGAAGAATTCGGGGCAAAGGAGACAAAACTCGATTCAAAATGAAAATCGACCGATCTACTAGCTCGTGAGGTTAGAGAGTAATTTCTATGGTGGAAAGATGCGCCTCACGATCTAGAACAACTCGGTTCAAACGGAATCGCAAAAGATGCAACGATGAAGGAGATCGATCACCGGGAAAATCGTGGAGAAAAGCAACCCGCGAAGAACAACACCAAAACGCGAATCACAACCACGAATTTGCAACCGTGTGGCTACCACACGCTACAACAGTGAGATTACGGTCTCACTTCCTCAAAATCTCATGAACACAGAGGTATGGTTCTCTGCGGATCTCAGTTGCTACAGCAGGGGATTGGGAGAGCAGGAAAACCCTAAGTGGAGAATAGCAAATGACTGAGATTGAATGGGAGGTGGGTGTCTCCCTCTACTTATCCTAATTCTAGTTCCCACTCTACCCCTAACTAATTATAGAGCGAACTAGCTAAACCCTAGGGTTATTCTGGACCAACTCGAAGTGGATGCTGATCCGACGGCCACGCCCGCACAACTAGTAGCGTTGCCTCGTCGCAACCTCACCGATTGCCGCCACGTGCCGCCACCGCTCTGCTCGTCCTTTTCTCAGACCTCGCCCCCGCTTTTGAGGCCCAAACCAGGAAACCAGCCTTCACGACCAACCCCCGGTTTTGAGGCCCAAACTGGGAAACCTGCCGTCCATCGCCTGAGTTTTGTGGCCCAAATTCAGAAACCTGCCAGCGCCCAAGTTTTGAGGCCCAAACCTGGAAACAGTCCTTAGCCCGAGTTTTGTGGCCCAAACTCGGCAAACCCACAGCACCCAGGCTCTGTGGATCAACCACCAAACCGAGCCGTAGAGGGGATGCACCGCTCGTGCACCCCGTGCACCGACACATGTCCCCAGGTCCTTGACCCAAGCAACATTGTGCCCCGCAAGTCTCCGCTCATCGTTGTCCCAAGCTGTCAGCCACCACAGCTGATCCTCAGCCCACCGGTCCCTCAGTCCAAGCCTCACGTTCGCCCTTCACCGCTCTCATTCCATCGGCACGACACGTCTCTACTTGACCTTCACCTTGCCCTCGATCACTATATCCATGCTCGACACCTGCACAACACAAGCTAAAGAACATGCGCATCAAACCAGTTGACAATCACTCATCACTCAAGATTCGGCATACACCCATGTATCCGCACTCCTCTGTGATAGAAACAAGAGGTGACAAAGCAAAGCCTCCAGAGGTGTTAGCAGAAGAGCCAGAAACCAAAGCCATCAACGGGCCAGAAGGATTTTCATAAGAAGCCCTCGCCATGGCGTCAATCTCACTGGATTGAGCTTACTAAAGAGCTCATCGCACGTGAGAGTCTCATAGTTATGCGATTCGATGATCGCTTGAACCTTGGAGTCCCACACCGACCGATCGAGAGTGTGTAAAAGCTTGAGAGCCCTCTCATGATCGTCGAAAGGCAACAGCTGCTTGTTAGCCCTCATCCTATTGACAATCACCTGAAAGCGAGCGAATAAACTTTCTATGCTCTCGCCAGGCATGTGTAGTAAGTTCTCATACTCTCGCTTGTGCGATTCGTACAGACGGGTTTTGACTTGAGTTGTTCCCTCATGAAAACGCTTGAGGGTAGCCCAAATCTCCTGAGCCGTAGCGAGGTGAGAAACGCCATCAAACTCAGACATGCTCAAACAAGAGAAAAGAGCATTACGGGCTCGGCTATTGGCATCGTGCTCGTCGATCTGATGTTGAGTCATACGAGCAGCGAAGACCACGTAATCTACAGAGTTGCAAATATCCTAAATAGAAGCACCCATACTCTGGAGATAGGCCGACATGCGTATCTTCCAATACACATAGTTTGTCCCATCAAAAAATGGTGGTTTGCCCACGCCGCGATCCATGTCGCCTTCTGTGGATCTGGAACCGGCTAAGGTGGAAGATCCTTAACCCGCTCCGATACCAATTGTAGGACCAAGAACTCTACCAGAAAGTGACCAGAGGGGGGGGGGGTGAATGGGAAACAAAAATTTCTCTCGAAACTTTGGCCTCTGTCCCGAAAATCAACCACCAAAAAGCTTCGATCGACACGTGATGCCCACGACCCTTGGAAGAGGGTGGATGATCTCTAGGATCACAGCGAGGCATCACCAAATGAGAGCAAGCCAAACGCCTAAAGCTCCGACTCAAGTTTGATCCAAAAAACCGACTCCCGAACGTAGATGGAAGGCTATGTCGGGAAAAAATCCAAATACCTATGCTAACAAGTAGCAAAGATACCTAGGGAGGTTCCTTGGTTAACTCTAGGGCCAAACGAGAAGTCCGAAAACCAAGCCAAAAAGCCGGGAGAGCAAACGCACTAAAAATCAGCACACAGCCGAGTCCCGGACTGTCCGGGGTTCGGACCTCGGACTGTCTGCCCAACGGCGGACTGTCCGGGAACCAGCGGTGGACTGTCCGCCGGCCAAAAGAGCAAAACAGCACCTCTACTGAAACAGCTCTGGACAGTCCCGGACTTTCCGCGGATTGCAACGGCGGACTGTCCGCTGGTCAACCTGGACTCAAACAGCCAAGACTCGCGGCCACTGATCTGGCCAAGTCCCGATGCGCGGACTGTCTGTGGGCACAGCGGCGGACTGTCCGCGAGTGCCCAGAGAGGGCGATTTCGGTCGCCCTTCACCCAAATCTTCCCAAATCCGATCCAAATCAATATCCCATGATCTCAAACTTGGAGAAGATGATCACAAGATAGTTAGGAGACTATCCCCAAGAAATCATCCGCTCAAATCATCTCAAACTTCGAGAAATCGAAAGGGAAGGTGTATGAACCGGAAAAGCGCCACAAAACTTGAATCGACCCGATCTACTTGTTCGTGAGGGTAGAGATGAATTCCTTTGGTAGAAATGTTCTCCTCACTTCAAAGAACAAGTTGATTCAAGTGGATTCGAAAAAGACACAGCGAGGAGGGAGATTGAGTGATGGGAAAATCGTGGAGAAACAAAGAACACGAAGAACAAGTTCAAAACGTGAATCAAGACCACGAATTGCCAGCCGAAATTCATGAGGAGACAACGGGAATCCGGTCCCGTTTCCACAAAATCCAAATACACAGAGGTATTGTTCACCATCTCTACGGATCTCAGTAGCTACAACAGGGATTGGGAGAACAAGAACTCTAGAATGAAAATAGCAATGGCTGAGATAGTCTGGAGGGAGGGGTGGCCTCTCCTTATATAGCCTAATACAATTATTCCCCTTCTACCCTTACAGCTAATGAGCGAGCAGGCTAACCCTAAGGGTATTCCTGACCAACTCGAGGTTGATGTTGATCCGACGGCCACGCCCGCACATCAGGTAGCTTCGCCTCGACGCAACCTCACCGGATGTCGCCACATGCCGCTACTGTGCCGCTCGTCCTTTTCACGGACCTCCCCCCCGGTTTTGAGGCTGAAACCGGGAAACCTGGGCCATCCCTCGGTTTTGAGGCTGAAACTGGGAAACCTGTCGTCCGTCGCCTGAGTTTTGTGGCCCAAAGTCAGAAAAACCCCCCAGCGCCCAGGTTTTGAGGCCCAAACCTGGAAACCGTCCTCAGCCCGAGTTTTGTGGCCCAGACTCGGAAACCAGCCTTCACAGCCAACCTCTGGTTTTGAGGCCCAAGCCGGGAAACCTGCCTTCCAAGGCCTGAGTTTTGTGGCCCAAACTCAGCAAACCCGTAGCACCCAGGTTTTGAGGCCCAAACCTGGAAACCATCCTCAGTCCGAGTTTGGTGGCCCAAACTCGGAAACCATCAGCGCCCAGGTTTTGAGGCCCAAACCTGGAAATTGTCCACTCGGTGATTTTTCTGTGGCTCAACCACCAAACCGACGTCGTAGAGGGATGCACCGCCCGTGCACCCCGTCCACCCGCAAGTTTTCACTTGTCGTTGTCCCAGGCTGTCAGCCACCACGGCCAATCCTCAGGCCACCGGTCGGTCAGTCCAAGCTTCACGTCCGCCCTTCACCGCTCGTGTCCATCGGCACGGCACGTCTCTACTTGACCTTCACCTTGCCTTCGATCACCGTCTCTGTGCTCGACACCTGCACAACACAAGCCAAAGAACATGCGCATCATACTAGTTGACAATCACTCATCATCTCAAGATCCGGCATAGACCCATGTATCCGCACTAAATAGTATAATACCTTACGTCCAGTGCGACGTGTGCCTTGTGATTGGATAGTAGGGGTATGCGCCTGCTTCTCCTTGTATAGTCTGGTAGAGCATAGCACGTACCCGACCAGTTACAGCAGAGGAGTTCTAATCTAATTACATAGAATAACTTCCATCAGAGTCCGACTAAGTTACAACAAGTGTCCTAGACTATGTTGCTTTGCTTCATGTCTTTGGATCATCTTCGGACCTTCCAGGAATAATCCGAGTAGACACCTGTTGATGACGTATCTTCAGAATCCTGGTCCATCAAGCCCCCGAGCTCTTCAAGATTTCTCTGCAATGTAATCTTATGATTTCTTGAATAAAGTGAAGCATTTCCAAGAATCATCCGAGTAATATCTTGAGAGGTCTTCAAGTGCTCTTGTAAAAAGAAATCTTTAATGGTGTGCGTTCTTCCGAAAAAGTGCACCCATAGGGTGTAGACCCTGAGCCTCTTGTCATTTTGATAGAAAAGCTTTGAGGTTCCTTAGATTCACTTAAGGTGTCCTTGAAAAAGTTTTTTCCTGATGATATATACCCTGCAGCCACGAGACTATAATCCGAGTACTCGGGTAGTCGGTTTTTAGGGTCTTTCAATACATATTATCGGGAAATCCATAGGAATGATGCCATCCACTAAGCTCTGCCTCTTAAGTGGACTATCCAAGTAATAATCACCAGCTTTAGGTGGGTAGCATTTTCAACAAACGCCCATTATCACCCCCACTAGAGTTACTACCACGTAACTCGTCAATAATTGACAAACAACTATAACACGCATCTTCTGCAATAATTCTTTTTGTCGCGTAGAGTAACTGCCCATGCCTCATCCGGTCTGCATTGAAGACCGTGCTAAAGAGATAAATCTTTTGTCTCTAGAGTCACATGTGAAAAAATTCACTCCTGTTGTACTATAAGATTCTTCAACCTTGTCGTGACTTAGTCCATAGACCGAAAGAAGTTGCCTATAAATACCTTGACTGGGAAGCAAGAACTTATCACCACAAAGTAGCAGTTAGTCTCTTTGCCTCCAAGATCTTCATATTGTGCGTAGTCGAGATGTCCAAGCCCCCGGGCCTAGTCGTTTTAACCATATAGAAAGGTTGTAGTGCCCAGAAGAATTCTTGTGAAGGGATTGTCTGTTAGGATAATTCCCGAGTGATTCAGAACAGAAGAGTACAAAGTGGCGCCTAGAAGAACTCTTGTGACTCCGGCAATAATCTTAAGCCATGCAGTCCCATGTAAGTTCTTCAAAGGGCTTCGAGATTAGGGTCTGTAGTCTTGGCTCCAAATTGTGTGCTGAGATAGATCCAAAAGCCCATCTTGGATGCACTGAAAAGACTCGAGTCTATCCAAGGTTATGTGCTTGTCTGTTTTGACTCACTGAATCCTAACCTTGATGCATTGTGCATTGTTGACGGTCACTAACTCATATCTTATATCATCAATAAGTCATCAAAAAAGGAATAAAAGTGACCATCAACCTACAATAAGGTTTGATTCTGACGAGTTCCATGAGTTGTGTCGTTCTCACTTGTTTTGCAGGAATATCAATATTTGACTACATAAAAGTATCTCAAGTGATGAATTAGACTACACCATTGCGAAGAGCTCGTCGAGACGATCAAAATGAACCTAGGGTTTGCTATTTTTGGAGTCCCGACGAGAGAGTCCTTGTTGGATACGACTTGGAAGATTATAGAACAACTTGGAGTAGCCACCAAGCAACATAATTCAATGGTTAAACCGGCATATTCCATAGCTTTGGTGAATTGCTATTTTCGAGGGAGTTTTCCAACAGATGGGAAGAAGTAGAGTCCTACTCCAACACGATGAATTGCGCAAACGAGATCGATAGCCACGCTAGGGCATCAAGGAAGCTTCTAGAAGACAAAAGAACGAAGGCGACGCCTGGCACCTGCCAGATGGTGCCGGTCGGCCCTACACCCAGGGCGGGTGGCCTGGGACCTGACTCTTAGCAGCCCATCTCCGTGGAGCATGACCTAACCGACCTCCTCGACACATCTCAACCCTTATTCAAGGTCGATTTGATCCGAGGGTCATGGTTCATCCCACCGGGCTATATAAATAGCCCTTGACCCCTAGAGGCAGAGCAAGATATCCAAGTTCAGAAACCCTTATTCATATTCTTCAGGAGAGGATCCTAGCCTAGCTATCAAGTAGAAGCCTAGTACCCCTCTAGTTAGGGATTAGATCTAGTCTTGTTTAGAACTAGAAGAGAGAGAGAGAGAGAGAGGTAGAGGAGATCTAGAAGGAGTTCCAGCCTGTCGGATCTACTTCTTCGCCTTTGAAGGGTCGAGATGGTGGACTAGAGGGGGGGGGGTGAATAGTCCTTTAAAAAATAATCGCGCTGGATAACCGAAACAAATGCAGAATTAAAACTATCGGTCTAGCCAAGACTACACCCTTCTACCTATACTCTTTAGCACCTTATAAAAGATCCTAAACAAAGCAAATAAGGTGTCAAGCTAGCTAGAGCTCAGCTAAACAATTCTAGCTTGCAAGGTTACACAAACCTAAGCAACTAGTACTCAATCAACCGGGGAGCTCCTACACATGCCACTAAGCAAAAGCACCAAGCCTAAGCTCACTAGCAATGCTCAATAACAAGGCTACACAATCCAAATTAGAGAGCTCAACTTAGCTACACAAACTAAGCAATGTGACTAGCAAGACTATAAGTCAACTAGTCACTCACGGGATCAACTTCTATGCTACACAAGCAATGAAAGTAACTAGCAAGCTACACAAGCTAACTAATTACAAGAGCAACTACACAAGCACAATATATATGAAAGTAAATACAAGCTTGTGTACGAGGAATGCAAACCAACAAGATGAACAAGGTTGACCAGGCGAGCACAGTGCCTCTCGTAATCCTTCTTTGGAGCCACGCACAATCTTCACGCGGGCTTCACGACGGAGACTCGATCACCAAGCCGTCTAGGAGGTGGCAACCTCTGAGAGTAACAAGCACCACCGGCTTGCAACACGAACACCTAGTGCCACTTGATGCAATCTCTCAATGCAACACACTAGCGATCACTCACTCGCTATTGATTCGCACACAGGCCACACAGGCCACAAAGGCTCTAGAGTGCTCAGCAACCAACCCAAGGCCGGTTACCGACGCTATATATAGCCCTAAGGGCTAACTAGCCGTTATGCCGCTTCATTGGGCATTCTGCGCTAGCATCGGACGTGCCGGTGTCGGGGCCATTGGACGCTGCCCAGCGTCTAATGCTCTGATGAGCACCACGTGTCCCCCTGCTATGAAATAGATCCGTTAGATCCCAACTGCTAGTCTATTTCATGCACCAATTAAAAGTGACATCAGACGTGCTGATGCGGAGCATCGGATGGTCCAATGCCTTCCACTTGATTCTGGCGCATAATCAGCACATCGGATGTGCCAAACCCTTGGCATCAGACACTAAGGACCAACGTTCGATGCCTATGTAGAGAGCTCCCCGAGAGCTCCATTCTGCATCGGACTCGTCAGCACCGACCACATCAGACATTCCAGCGTCTGATGCTCCTCAGAGCGAACAAACTCCCTAGGGTTTTCTACTGGACGCTCAGCCCAGCCTCCGATGCCCCTCGGACCAGCGTCCGATGCTCCCCGAGCACAACACTTCACCTCCAAAAACCGCTGAATCCTGCCTCGCAAGCTCGGCAGGAGGGAGAGGGACTATACACTAGTTTCTCCCACTTCTCCACAACACCTTTTTCACCTCCTTTTGCAAATGTGCCAACACCACCAAGTGAAACACCATCATGTGCATGTGTGTTAGCATTTTCTCAATCATTTTCAAAGGATTTTCACTTGCACTCACCACGCCACTCGATCCTAGCAACATTGCAATGTTAGATCACTCAAGTGGCACTAGATGACCAATATGCAAACAAGTTTCCTCCTCTTAATAGTACGACCATCTATCCTAAACCCGGTCATAAACTTCTTTACGCACCTATGACCGGTGAAATGAAATGCCCTACAAATATACCTTTTCCTTGCGCATTCCATTCCATCTCCATCGGTGTTGATGCAACACATGCACCAACCTATCATCAAATTATATGATCCACTTCATATCATCACATGGCCTCCATGGTCCATCGATCTTGACCTCACATGTTCTTCACCATTGCTTCGGTCCTTCGGCGCCAAGTCTTTGCTCAAGCCTCCCGACACTTGGTACCAATGGCTTCAAAGCCTCCAACTTGCCCTTCACCATAGCAACCAGTCCATCAAGCCAAGTCTTGTCTTGATCTTCACCATCTTAGCCACATGTCTCTATGTCATGTCACATATGCAATAAGCTCCTCCATCACATGCATGAGCCTTGCAACATCTTCCAAGCCATTTCACCTCTATGGCATGTGTTGCTCACACATGATCACTTGTGGTCTAATCACCTATGTAATTCACTTCAAACACATATTAGTACACCTAAGTTGTCACTCAATTACCAAAACCAAACTAGGACCTTTAATCTCCCTCTTTTTGGTAATTGATGACAACTCTACAAAGATATGGAAATTAAGCTTATTCCAAGCTAGCACTTCACAAGAATGTAAATTGCTAACTTGGTTTGGATTCTATGTTACTTATCCATCATTAAGATCACATATGAAGATTTGGATAAGTAACATACAACCCGACTTAGTAGTGATAACTCCCCTACATGTGTGCTCAAATGGTTTGGTTTCAAGCTTGCACACATGCATAAATATGAATTTTTTGGGAGTGTTAGCACTACTAAGTGATGCTAAGGTATACAAGAAAGAATTATACCTTTGTAGCGTGTATACCACATTTTAATTTGTCCTTAGCATCAACCTTGCTAGAAACAAGTGAAACTAGATACCAAGTGAGATCAACACTATAATTAAGGATCTAGTTACCACTTGCTACACTAATACTATGATCTAGATACCAATTGAAGGACAACAATCATCATCCAATTCTTAGCTCTAGCAAATATTGCACACAAGAATGTAAGAATTTAGAACATATGAAATGCAAGCAAGAAAATGTAATGCACAAACAAATGCATCAATCATGTATTCATGAGCTTGCTCCCCCTACTTGTGTGCTCTCTGAAAGTCCTTGTTTGGTTTTGGGTAATTGATGTCACCTAGGGTACTAACCTTTGTCATGAGGTGTTTATGAGCTAGGTTGGTACACACCAAGTGCGGGAGCTAGATGATGATCATGGTATTGGTGGTGATGACCAAAAGATGGATCAAGTGCTCCACATTTGGAAAGAGAAGAAGAGAAAAGCAAAACCCTATGGAGATCAAGGCAAAGGTATAAATATGGATTTTGTTTTGGCACTCAAGACACCATAGAGGGTGTGAGTGTGTTTAGGATAGATAGCCGTACTATTAAGAGGGGACTATCTCAGTGATTGCGGTTATCAAGTGCCACTAGGTGAATTCATACATGCATATGCATTAGGACCTAGTGTGCTAACCTCTAATCCTTTGAAAATGATTGTGAAAATGCTAACACACATGCAAATGATGATGTAAACTTGGTGGTGTTAGCACATTTGCAAAGGAGAAGGTGGTGGAGTTGAATTGGATCAACTCGGGGAAGTTTTCGAAGAAATCTTTGGTTTGAAAAGAGAAGTGATGGATCTTGGATTGGAAATCTGTTCTAATCCTTTGTGTTTTGGATAGTGTATTCATGTGGGTTGTGTAGCCCTCTGAATAAGTTTTCCAAAATGTCCAAGATCATCGAAATCGGAGTCCGGAGCTAAGAGTTATGGCCGTTTTAGCGCGGAGCTCACGCTGGTAGCGGAAGTACCGCTAGACGGCCGGTAGTAAGGCATATTTGGAGTTAGTCTCCTGAATTGGCATCTTCTGTCTCACATCCTAATAAGTCAGCTCTTTCTGCTGGCCTCCTTACTTAAGTCTTAACTCCTGGCACAGCTCAGTTATCGTTCAACCTTCGGCCTCTGTCTTCTTAATTGAAAGCAGGGGCCGAAGGCCATGGTGTGGGGGGTGTTTGTCTGTTGTGCCTGTTTAGGTAGGGAAGGGCACGGATTGCTATCGCAGTGCTTTTGATTGTGGGTATGAGCATAAAGGCGCGTAGCGGTGTGTTTGATGTTCGGGTAACGGGTACGGGTCAGACAACCAATGGTCGGAGTAATGACAAGGTAGCGGTTGAGAACGATGTACTTAGTCTTTCGAAGGGAAAAAAGTAGGAATAATAAGAATTGGAGAACTCCCTCTTCTACTGGTCTGGTTAGGGGTGAACAAGCGTAGATATGATAGTACAGAGTCCGGGTTAAAGATGATTTCAGACCCGAATCAGTTGAAATTGGATTTCCCGGAGAATAATCAGATTCTGGTTATGCCTTCTCGGATCCCCATCTCCGAGCGGGTCTCAAACACGTTATCTAAGCCACGTCTCTCTAGCAAGAGTTGAAAACATTGAGCTATCATGTTGAGCTTGCCCTTCCTATACTTTAGGGCGGAAACCACTCCTATATTTCTTTCTCTCAATATGCTGAAGGGTGAGAATGTCTTGTGGCGAGCAGCTCTTGGGTAATTGCTTCGTAAACATTTATATTTTTTTGCTGTTTCACTACCAAAGAGTAGGCAGCTTTGGATGATTATGGGGACATGGATTTGGTAAAGATCTGCTTAGCGTGTGCTTTTTCGGGTGCGACTTAGAATAGAATAGAATAGATCGAGATAGTCAGACTAGAACGTCGAGAATGTTATAGTGCAGCGAAAGAAGGACATTCTGATCGACCCGCTTGGCTCTCGTTCTGGTTTGGCGGACAGGTGAAAATTGCAGTTTCTTCTCCGGGGGTCGGTAGTACCGGTCCGGGGGTCGGTAGTACCGGTCCGAGGGTCAGTAGTACCGGTCCAAGGGCCGGTAGTACCGGTCCGGGGGCCGGTAGTACCGATTGGGGCTCCGGGAGTCCCGTTTCGTGCCTAGTTTCTTCCAACGGGTGTCTAAGGGGTTGACCGGAAGTACCGGTGGTCAACCGGTAGTACCGGCTCTACGAGCGGTAGTATCGATCAAGGACCGGAGGTACCACTCAAGAGAAGTAGTCGTTGTGCTGTTTGCTCCCCTTCATATAATTACGAAGTGGTCGGCTTTGGGGAGCCTCTCTTGACTCTCTAACCTCTTGAACATCCTCTTGAGCTAGACATACTCCCTCCCACTCATCTCCTTGCTTGATAGCGCGAATCTAAGTGAGATCGAGTGGTTCCAAGTGCATTTGCTTGTGAGTTTGCATCTAGTGGCACTTGGGGATCATTGTTACTGCGGGTATTCTCTTTACTCTTGGTGGTTGCCGCCACCTAGACGGCTTGGAGCAGCGGAGGAGCTTTGGCACGAGTGGTGATTGTTCGTGGCCATCTCCCGGTGATTGTGAGGGGTATTGTGCCTTCCCCGGCGAAGAGCCAAAAGGTAACTCTAGTGGATTGCGCGTGTCATTGAGTTACCTCCATTTGTGGGTTGGTTCTTGCGGCGCTCATTTGTTGAGCTAGGTTTGTGAAACACCTATTAGCCGCCGAACCACCAAGTGGTTGGTCGACACAACGGGGAGTAGCGTGCCGGCAAGCACGTGAACCTCGGGAGAAAATCTTTGTGTCTCTTGCCTCTTTGGACTTCTCCCGAAGTTTCTTGGTATTCTTATTGTGATTGATTATCTCTTGCCACCCTCGGTATATCTCTCTATCTTTGCATTACTTTCTTTATCACTTGTTTAGAGATATTTGTTGCTAGAAGTAGCTCTCTAATTAGAAGTAATTATTTCTTGCTAGCTCATTGTTTTAGGAAGTAGTGAAACATCTTTTGTGTGCCATAGTGATTATAGGTTACTAGAATTGTTGGATATGTGGCTTGCAACACTTAGTAGAGCTAGAGCAAAAAGCTTCGCTTTGTAATTGTCTAACTAGTTGCTCTAAGTATTTTGTAGAATTTTTATTAGGCTATTCACCCCCCCTCTAGCCATTTAGGACCTTTCAAGTGGTATTAGAGCCGTGGCCTCCGTTTGCATAAGGATTAACAACCTTCGGTGTTAAAAATGGCTCAAATTGTGTTCAACCATGTTGGGGGCAAACCACCGTTCTTTGATGGCACATCTTTTGATTATTGGAAGAGAAATATGAAGATGTATTTGGGTTCAATCAATGACAAGGTGTGGGATGTGGTTGAAAATGAGTTTGTGATTCTTGATCCTACCAATCCAACACCAAATGACTCCATCAACAAGCAATGCAACACAATGGCGCTCAACACCATATACAATGCCATTGATCCAAAGGTGTTTGAGCAAATCAAATATCTTGACAATGCAAGTGAGGTGTGGAAAAGATTAGAAGAAACATATGAGGGCACTTCAACGGTAAAAAGTGCCAAGTTGTACATGCTCAAGGACAAGCTCACCAACTTCAAGATGAAGGATGATGAATCAATTCTGGAAATGTTCTATAGATTGCAAGTCATCATTAATGATCTCAAGTCCTTCGGAGAAAAGGTGCAAGATGAAGACTTCACTCACCGGTTCTTGAGTTGCTTGCCCAAGCGATTCAAGACACTTCGCACCATCATATTTAGAGGAGGCTTGAAGAATGTGACTCCAAATGAGGTGCTTGGTGATGTCATGACTGAAGACCAATACAATGATGATAGTGAAGAAGCGATCAAGGAAGAGGACAAGAAGAAGATGAGTGTGGCATTCAACGCCACTTCATCCAAGAGCAAGGGCAAGTCCAAGAAGGAAGAACTAAGTGAAAATGAAGAAGCTAGTGACATTGATGTTGGTAGTTCTTAACTTCACTAAAGATAGAGCTAGGCAACTATCCCCGGTAACGGCCCAGAAATGCTTGTTGACACTTCCTAACGTCGTTACTAGGAGTAGACTATGGAGTCTATCCCTGGCAGCGGCGCCAGAAATGCTTGAAGCAAGTCCAGTCACTATACCTAAAAGAGTGAAGCTAAAGCAGCTATCTACTAATGTCAAATGGGGTTGTCAATCCCGACACTAGTAGGAGCTAGCTAGAGAGATTGCAATCTACCAGGAGGAGATTCTGCAAGCGCACAGAACTATCATAGTAGCACTTCCCTGGGAGTAACAGGTGTCAATTTATTTGATCCCAAAGGAAGGCTAGGGTGGTGTATGAGTCAAGTCAAGGAGGGGATGGGAGTCGAGGAATAAGAAAAGGGGAAAGGAGAGAAAAGAAGATGAAAGGCTAGAAAGAATATGTGGGTGAATACGTAAGGATGAAATGGATGCTAAGGTAAGGTGGGTAGCTATATAGATAGATAGAATGGGATAACTAAGGATAACTAACTAATAATTACTAACTACTCCTAGATGACCACGAAGCAAGATAGGCAAATGTCAATAAAGCAACCAAGTTAAGTAAAGTTTTATTCCTATCCTATCAAGTATCGAGGCGTACTAGCCTTTACCACTGACTTAGGTTGAACGCTAGCACAACGAGCCTTACTGTTAAACTGGGCCAACTATGTGGTGGAATTCAAGGCGCACAGGGTTGTCACCACCTGCTTGCTACCACAGCTATCCAGGGGTCCAACCGTATCTGAAGGTAAGTCTATAACTAAGCACCATGCTTAATTATATTCTAACTATCTCTACCCTAGCTTTGAATAGAGACACCCTTGCGGACGTCCGAGCAAATACTTGACTTAATAAGATAAACATTAAACTAACTAAGCAACCTATTGGCAAAGATCAAACACTAAGCTCACTAGAGATTAACTACTATGGCTAAGTGAATTGAACTGTAGGATAGCTAGGCACTCAAGCAATCAATCATGTATACTACTCAATACTGGTAAGTAGAATAAAGTAATACTTGAAATGATGAACTAGAATATAGTAAAGTGCTTGAGATACAAGAGCAAAACCTGAACTGGAGATGAAGGAAGACTCTTCCCGACTCCAGGACCGATCACTCGCACGCCTCTACTCTTGAGCTAAGCCTTGAGCAGCGCTTCCGCGAGGGCAAAGATGCCTTGCTCTACTAGCTACCTACTTTCCTAAGCTTGGCTAAACCCTAAGCTATTAGCTCTCTGGCTCTAGCCTTGCTTTCTTTCCTTCCTTGCTTCTCTTGCTTGTGTCTTTTGCTTATGTCGCCTCCAGGGGGTATTTATAGCCCAAGTGAGTGAGGGGGGTACTTATAGGGGGCAGCCAGCCGACCTAGGGCAAACCCTAGTGGTGGGCGCCATCCCTAGGTGGCGGCCGCCACCCCCCTGACCGTTGGATGCACCGTCATTGATCCTACGGTCTCCAGGGGCTCCTCCAAGGCAGTGGTTAGGTCGGTTGCATGTCCAGGTAACCACCATTCGGTCATGATCCACGCCACTCCCCTCCTGAGCCGTCTGATGCCACTGACCTATTGACCAAGGGCCAAGATTTAGCCCTGGGGTGGTCACACGGATCAGTGACGTGGCAAGGGGGAAGTTGGGCCTCTCCATGTGGCGGGCGCCACCTAGGGGTGGTGGGTGCCACCCCACTAGGGCCCAAATGGGCTCTGGTGAGTGGTCTCGGCCCCTGGTGGGTCCATGCTTCAAATTTGGTCCAAATCCTGCATTCAAATCAAAATCTATGGACATGTGGAATTCGGTTAGTTTGAAACCTATTTGACTACATTTCATGCCTTTTTGGTGAATCTTTGGGTAAAGTGTTGATGGTAAAACAGGTGTTTAATGACCATCAACAATTGATGATGAAGCCTTAGCTCTCTTTGTGCGGAAGTTTGGCAAATTCATGAAGAAGAAGGGCTATGGTGCAAGAAAGAGAAGAGATTATAACAAGAACAAAGACTATGCGAGAAGGTGCTACAAGTGCAAGAGCAAGGATCACGTTGTAGCGGATTGTCCCTACAATAGTGACAATGATGAAGATGAGAAGAAAGATAAGAAGGAGAATAAAGAGAAGAAAATGAGCTTCAATAAGAAGAAAGGTGGCTCATATGTTGTCACATGGGATAGTGATGCATCATTCGATAGTGAAGACTCAAGTGACGATGATAACAAGAAAAGCACCAAGAAGAAGGCACTTGCAAGCATTGCAATCAACAACAAGCCTTCTCTATTTGATACTCCATCATGCTTCATGGCTAGGCCAACAAAGGTACAATACGATGATGAGAGTGATAGTGAGAGCGATGATGATGAGGAGCACTCAAAGGAGGATCTCATGGACATGTTGGAGCAAGCTCACACTTGCTTTGAGATGAAGAGGAAGGAGTGCAAGGAATTGCGCAAGAAGCTTAGTGCTCTTGAGAAATCCCTTGGTGAGCTCAAGTCTACTCATGAGAGGCTAGAGGTAGCCCATGAGAAGCTTGGCAAAGCTCACACCAAGCCTGAAAAAGCTCACTCCTCCCTCCTTGATCAAGTCAAGGTTGAGGATGTTGTTCCAACATGTGATATAGGAGTTACTTGTGATATTATTGATGAATCTTTCTATACTCCTATTGTTGTTGCTCCCATTAACACTTCATGTAGCTCATCCACTACTACTTCTACTATGAGTGATGGTTTCACTTGTGATGCATCACTAATGGTGGAGAATGAGACCTTGAAAAAGGAGGCCAATGAGCTCACTCGTGCCTTAGGCAATGCCTATGGTGGAGATGCCCGCTTGCTTAAGTGCTTGGGTAGCCAACGGTTCTCTCTTAACAAAGAGGGATTGGGCTATACCCCCAAGAATGGCAAGGCGACTTTTGTGACTCACAAAACTAGTTTTGTGAGAAGCAATGGTCGGTTTTGCAACAAATGCAAGCAATCCGGGCATATAGAGCAATATTGCAAGAACAAGAACAAGAATGCTAATGTATCCTCAATTCAATTTGATTCTTGTTATTTGCTTACCAAGGATATAAATGGTGTGAAGGCTAAGTTTATTGGTGCTCCCATTGTTGGCCCAAAGAAGAAGGCAATTTGGGTGCCCAAGAGCTTAGTGACTAACCTTGGAGGACCCAAGCAAGTTTGGGTACCTAAAAAGAATTGATCTTTTCTTGTAGGTCAATTATAAAGCCGAAGGAAGGCATTGGGTGCTTGATACTGGGTGCACTCAACATATGACCAGGGATGCAAGAATGTTCAATTCAATCAACAAGAATGATGATAATGGGATTGATAGTATTACATTTGGTGATAATGGCAAATGCAAGGTCAAGGGGCTTGGTAAGATTGCTATATCAAATGACATGAACATATCCAATGTGTTGCTAGTAGAGAGCTTGAACTTCAAGTTGCTATCTGTGGCTCAATTGTGTGATCTTGGATTCAAATGCATATTTGGGGTTGATGATGTAGAGATCATAAGTGTAGATGGCTCAAATTTGATCTTCAAAGGCTTTAGATATGAGAACCTATACTTGGTTGATTTCAATGCTAGTGAAGCTCAATTGTCAACTTGTTTGTTCACCAAATCTAGCATGGGTTGGTTGTGGCATAGAAGACTTGGTCATGTTGGAATGAAACAATTGAATAGATTGATTAAGCATGATCTAGTTAGAGGCTTGAAAGATGTGGTGTTTGAGAAGGATAAACTTTGTAGCTCTTGTCAAGCCGGAAAGCAAGTTGGAAATACTCACCCTAAAAAGAGCATGATGAGCACTAGCAAAGCATTTGAGTTATTGCACATGGATCTATTTGGACCAACAACATACACTAGTATTGGTGGAAACAAATATGTCTTTGTGATAGTGGATGATTTTACAAGATATACATGGGTGTTCTTTCTAAGTGACAAAAGTGATACATTTGCTACATTCAAATCTTTTGTCAAGAGATGTCACAATGAGTTTGAAACAACCATCAAGAAAGTAAGAAGTGACAATGGTAGTGAGTTTAGAAACACAAGAGTTGATGAGTTATGTGATGAATTTGGAATTAGACATCAATTCTCGGCCAAGTACACTCCACAATCAAATGGTCTTGTTGAAAGGAAGAATAGAACTCTCATTGATATGGCAAGGTCTGTGCTTAGTGAGTACAATGTGAGTCATTCATTTTGGGCCGAAGCTATCAACACGGCTTGCTATTGTAGCAACCGCCTCTATTGTCACCCCATGATGGAAAAGACTCCTTATGAGCTATTGAATGGAAGAAAGCCCAACATTGCATACTTTACAGTCTTTGGTTGCAAATGCTATATCTTGAAGAAAGGCACTAGATTGAGCAAGTTTGAGAAGAAATGTGATGAAGGCTTCTTACTTGGTTACTCCACTACAAGCAAAGCATATACAGTTTGGAACTTGGCTAGTGGTACTCTTGAGGAAGTGCATGATGTTGAGTTTGATGAAACAAATGGCTCTCAAGATGAAGAAGAAAATCTAGATGATGTGAGAGGAACTCAATTGGAAAATGCAATGAAGAGTATGGACATTGGTGATATTCGGCCTAGGGAAGTGATTGATGCTGAAGATGACAAAGATCAAGTACTCACTTCTCCAATTGTGCAAGCTAGTGGTTCTCAATTGCATGATCAACAAGTGGCTAGTTCATCTCAACCAAATGATCAAGCAAGTACAAGCAATCAAGTCCAAGTGCTCCAACCAAACAATGTTGCAAGAGATCATCCATTAGATCAAATCATTGGTGGAATTCAAAGTGGTGTGCAAACTAGATCAAGATTGGCTTCATTTTGTGAACATTACTCTTTTGTATCATCCATCGAGCCAACCAAGATTGAAGAAGCATTACAAGATTGAAGAACTACAATGTGATTGGCACTAGATGGGTCTTTCGAAACAAGCAAGATCAAGATGGCATTATGGTGAGAAACAAAGCAAGATTAGTGGCACAAGGATACACTCAAGTAGAGGGTCTTGACTTTGGTGAAACATATGCACCGGTTGCAAGATTGGAAGCAATAAGAATCCTATTAGCTTATGCTTGCTCCCACAACATCAAGTTATATCAAATGGATGTCAAGAGTGCATTTCTCAATGGCTACATCAATGAGTTAGTATATGTTGAGCGACCACCCGGTTTTGAAGATGACAAGAAGCCCAACCATGTTTACAAGCTCAAGAAGGCACTTTATGGTTTGAAACAAGCACCAAGAGCATGGTATGAGAGGTTAAGGGATTTTCTCCTCTCTAAAGGGTTCAAGATGGGAAAGGTTGATACTACTCTTTTCACCAAGAAGAATGGAAACGACTTGTTTGTGTTGGAAATCTATGTTGATGATATCATTTTTGGTTCAACCAATCAAGAATTTTGTGAAGAGTTTGGTGAAATGATGGCTAATGAGTTTGAAATGTCCATGATTGGAGAACTTAGCTACTTCCTTGGTCTACAAATCAAGCAATTGAAGGAAGGCACATTTGTTAGTCAAGGCAAATATATAAAGGACATGATCAAGAAGTTTGGATTGCAAGATGCAAAAGCCATTAGCACGCCTATGGGGACAAATGGACAATTGGATAGTGATGCAAGTGGCAATATGGTGGATCAAAAGTTGTATCGGTCTATGATTGGAAGCCTACTCAATGTGACCACATCAAGACCAGATGTCTGTTTAGTGTATGCATGTGTGCAAGATTCCAATCCTCACCAAGAGAGAGTCACTTGAAGGCCACTAAGAGAATATTGAGGTACTTGAAGCATACACAAGATGTTGGTTTGTGGTATCCAAAGGGGTCAAACTTTGAGTTGATTGGATATTCGGACTCCGATTATGCGGGTTGCAAGGTTGATAAAAAGAGCACATCGGGCACATGTCAATTGTTGGGAAGATCACTTGTGTCTTGGTCATCAAAGAAGCAAAATAGTGTGGCACTTTCAACCGCCGAAGCCGAATACATATCTGCCGGTAGTTGTTGTGCTCAATTACTTTAGATGAAAGCAACATTGGACGACTTTAGAATCAAATTCAAACAAGTGCCATTGCTATGTGACAATGAGAGTGTGGTGAAGCTCACAAACAACCCCGTGCAACATTCAAGAACAAAGCATATTGATATTAGGCACCATTTCATAAGAGACCATCAACAAAAGGGTGATATTTCAATTGAGAGTGTTGGTACCGATGATCAACTTGCTGACATATTCACCAAGCCACTTGATGAGAAGAGGTTTTGCAAGCTAAGGAATGAATTGAACATACTTGACTTCTCAAATATGTGTTGATGCACCCCCACTTATATGACATGCCTCTCCTCCGACAAAGCAAGGTAAAAAGTTGATTGACATATGCATCCATACTTTGCTAGGAACATGTTTAGTGCATCTAGTCATTCCTCACAATCATTAGGCTCATCCATGGAAATAAAGTGATTTTGATGCTTGTATGATGCCACTATTGTTTCTATGCCTTACTTGATCTAGTGGTAACATATGACATGTTTATGGGCTTGCGATCCTAGTGTTTAATCTAGAGAATGAGCAATGGAACTTTTAACCAACGTGAGTAAGATAACCATTGCAAGATGTGTGAAAAAGCTTACTCTAGAGCAAACCGTGTTAAATGATTCATGCAAATGAACTAGATTGAACCAAATGTGAAAGAACTACCCCTCTCTCTAAACAATTTGAAACCTTTTTATGCAAACCTTTTATGGAAATAGATGACAAAGGGGGAGAGAGTGTAACAAAGATAAAATGAAGGGGATCAAAAACTTTGAAAATGATTTTTTGAGGACACAAGTAGGGGGAGCAAGCTCATGAACTTGGTTGTTGCATTTGATTTGTGCATGTTCATATGCTTGCTTGCATTGCACAAGTTGTTTAACTTTATATCCATGCTTGTGTGGTGTATGCTAGAAATAAATTTTGAATGATGATTTGCAAACTAGCATGCATAGGTGGTAGCTAGATATAATTTGTTCTTACAAGTGGTACTAGAGCCTTTCATATAATGTTGATCTCATAAGGTATCTAGTGTTTTTGTAAGTCTAGCTAACCATGGTGCTAAGGATGGTATACATTAGCAACTCTGATTGGTATCACGCTTCAAAGGTCCATTCTTTACACATTAGCATCATTTGATAGTATTACTCTCCCACATTTCATATCTATGCATATGTGCCGAACTTGAACCAAACACTATAGCACATATGTAGGGGGAGGTAATACTAACAAAGAGGTGACTCAAATTTTCAAATACATATCTTTGTGAAAGGTTGTCGTCAATTACCAAAAAGGGGGAGATTAAAAGTCCTTGTTTGGTTTTGGGTAATTGATGTCACCTAGGGTACTAACCTTTGTCATTCGGTGTTTATGAGCTAAGTTGGTACACACCAAGTGCGGGAGCTAGATGATGATCATGGTATTGGTGGTGATGACCAAAAGATGGATCAAGTGCTCCACATTTGGAAAGAGAAGAAGAGAAAAGCAAAACCCTATGGAGATCAAGGCAAAGGTATAAATATGGATTTTGTTTTGGCACTCAAGACACCATAGAGGGTGTGAGTGTGTTTAGGATAGATAGCTGTACTATTAAGAGGGGACTATCTCAGTGATTGCGGTTATCAAGTGCCACTAGGTGAATTCATACATGCATATGCATTAGGACCTAGTGTGCTAACCTCTAATCCTTTGAAAATGATTGTGAAAATGCTAACACACATGCACATGATGATGTACACTTGGTGGTGTTAGCACATTTGCAAAAGAGAAGGTGGTGGAGTTGAATTGGATCCACTCGGGAAAGTTTTCGGAGAAATCTTTGGTTCAAAAAGAGAAGTGATGGATCTTGGATTGGAAATCTGTTCTAATCCTGTGTGTTTTGGATTGTGTATTCATGTGGTTTGTGTAGCCCTCTGAATAAGCTTTCCAAAATGTCCATGATCATCGAAATCGGAGTCCAGAGCTAAGAGTTATGGCCGTTTTAGCGCGGAGCTCAGGTTGGTAGCGGAAGTACCGCTGAACGGGCAGTAGTACCGGTCCGGGGCCGGTAGTACCGGTCCAGGGGGCAGAAGTACCGGTCCGGGGGTCGGTAGTACCGGTCTGGGGGCCGGTAGTACCGATTGGGGCTCCGGGAGTCCCGTTTCGTGCCTAGTTTTTTCCAACGGGCGTCTAAGGGGTTGACCGGAAGTACCGGTGGTCGACCGGTAGTACAGGCTCTGCGAGCGGTAGTACCGGTCAAGGACTGGAGGTACCACTCAAGAGAAGTAGTCATTGTGCTGTTTGCTCCCCTTCATATAAATACGAAGTGACCGGCTTTGGGGAGCCTCTCTTGACTCTCTAACCTCTTGAACATCCTCTTGAGCTAGACGTACTCCCTCCCACTCATCTCCTTGCTTGATAGCGCGAATCTAAGTGAAATCGAGTGGTTCCAAGTGCATTTGCTTGTGAGTTTGCATCTAGTGGCACTTGGGGATCGTTGTTGCTGAGGGTATTCTCTTTACTCTTGGTGGTTGCCGCCACCTAGACGGCTTGGAGCAGCGGAGGAGCTTTGGCACGAGTGGTGATTGTTCGTGGCCATCTCCCGGTGATTGTGAGGGGTATTGTGCCTTCCCCGGCGAAGAGCCAAAAGGTAACTCTAGTGGATTGCGCGTGTCATTGAGTTACCTCCATTTGTGGGTTGGTTCTTGCGGCGCTCATTTGTTGAGCTAGGTTTGTGAAACACCTATTAGCCGCCGAACCACCAAGTGGTTGGTCGACACAACGGGGAGTAGCGTGCCGGCAAGCACGTGAACCTCGGGAGAAAATCTTTATCTCTTGCCTCTTTGGACTTCTCCCGAAGTTTCTTGGTATTCTTATTGTGATTGATTATCTCTTGCCGCCGTCGGTATATCTCTCTATCTTTGCATTACTTTCTTTATCACTTGTTTAGAGATATTTGTTGCTAGAAGTAGCTCTCTAATTAGAAGTAATTATTTCTTGCTAGCTCATTGTTTTAGGAAGTAGTGAAACATCTTTTGTGTGCCATAGTGATTATAGGTTACTAGAATTGTTGGATAGGTGGCTTGCAACACTTAGTAGAGCTAGAGCAAAAAGCTTCGCTTTGTAATTGTCTAACTAGTTGCTCTAAGTGTTTTGTAGAATTTTTATTAGGCTATTCACCCCCCTCTAGCCAATTAGGACCTTTCACTCTCTTAGTCCAAGAATTTTGATCCTTCTTCGTCATCAATTTTGCTCCCTCTTGATCCATGTCCATCTTATTTTCTTGCTTTCTCCCCCTTTGTCCTTGACATATCTCAGTTGACATATCTTTGCCATAATTTCTCCCCCTTTGTCATCAATGACCATAAAAGGTATGCTCTTTTCACACAAAGGGTGACACTAGGGTAGATGGTTGACACTTGAGTCTCGTATTTTTTATGGACACTGCCATATATGTTGGAATGACACTACTTGTAGATACCATGTGTAGATGCATTAAAGCCACTTGTAGGATCTTTGACCTTGATACCAATCGGTGGGGCATCTTCCCTTATGTCATAGCATGGGTCATCCACTTGATAAGCTTGAGCTCTTGTAGTTGAGGGATGCTTTGCTTGATTTGATCACTTAAAGTTGAGGATCACTTGGATTCTTGTAGGATACCACTTGTGACCTTGATCTAGAAACCACTTGGTAAAATTCAACTTGAAAATACCACTTTAAGGATATGTGAGTCTAGATACCACTTGAATGAGTTGAACTTGATATCCATTTGCATTATTATCTTCTTCTTGAACTCTTGTCATCTTCATGAGCTTGTCATTTGTGACATGAACTAGGCAATTTTTGACAAGATATCTAACTCGGTTTGCTCTAGAGTAAGCTTCTTCACTCTTTCAATGGTTATCTTACTCATGTTGAATTAGACACTTGAATGTTCATCTTCTAGATCAAGTACTTGGGTTCACTAGCTCATGAACAAACTCAGATACTAACCACTAGATCATATAATCAATCAAGCAATAGCGGTAGGCTATGAATTTAAACATTTCATTTGATATGCATGATCCTATTAAGCATGTACTATATGCACTAACCGCATACTAGTAAGGGATGAAAAATGATCATGCACATTACAATGATACCTTTGCTATCTTGGAGTAGAGGATAGTCATTTGGTTCCCATTTTAGCTCTGCAGTAGCAATGTGAAGTCCATTCCAAAGCTTGGTGAAGACCAATAGATAACAAATTTGAATTCCATTCTTTACCCATATGAATTAAGAACCACTAATGATCAAGTGCACTATCTTGTTGTGGTTGGCTTGTTTCTTCATTTGATCATAGCTTGCATGTGAATACCATCTAAGATCTTCATGATTTGCTCTCTATTTGGGTGTTGCTTGCTCTCTTTGATCAATCTCTTAATTGTTTCAACTAAGTATCTCCAATGATACTTTAGATCACCACTTCCATGTTAGCCTTCCAAGCCTCGCTTGGTTAACCTACAAAAGGCGGCAAGCCCCTACAAAAGGGAGAAGTGACCTCTCTCTAAAGAATCATCCTCGATACTCACTTGAAGTGACTTTGTTTTATTGATCCATTTGAACTCTTCTTCATATGGACTTTGAATCCATCTTTTTGTCCTTTTCTTTCTTCTAAATGATCTTCATCTTCATCTTGATATTGGTCTTGATCTTCAATTTGAGTACCAAATTGTGTGTCAAATACACATCTCAATTGAATGGCCTTGTACTCATCTTTGTCATGCTTCTAGCTCATCTCAAAACCAAATATAGGTCCCTCAAACACTTATAAACATGATTCCATCTTGAGGGCCTTTCAATCAAAGTGACTTGTGATCAATCCAATACTTGTCATTTTTCTGTCAGATTCTGTTTGCTTCAAAGAATTTATCATATCTCTCAATATATTAATCCAATTGTCATGAAATTTGGTTAAAATGTGCCTCACTAAGTGCTCTAGTATCCATAAAAATTTGAGCTTCATTGGACTTCTTGATTGCTACCAGATTTCACATCTTTCCCAACTACTACATGCTGAAAACTGCTGCACTATAGTTGACAAGATCCACTCCAGAACCAAAGCTTCACTTATCCAATCATCATGAGATTTTTACAGCAACTAATACCATAAGTGTAGAGAATGTGTACCAAATTTCAAGCCAATTGAAATAGATTTGATCATTCAAACATGGCTATCATCACAGCTAGCTTAGATTTGCAATATTGGACAGATTTCAACACTTGAGCTATACCCTTTTAGATTGAATCAAACTTGATGTCAACTCTTTTGAATACTCTCACAAGACATATATCCATTCAAATCACTTACTAAATGAAGTCTCATGAACATATTCATTCAAACTAACTCAATTTTGATCACTAAGCATCAAATCCATTCAAACATCTCATAGCAAGCAACATATGGCATATATATTCAATTCAATCGACTCATATGCACTCAAATGAACATAATCAACTAAAGATATACCTTAGTAACTCATGATAATACAATAGCAATCTCTTTCATCTATCATTTGCAAGCCTTCAAATACTTCTAATAAATCACCACAACTTAGAATATGACACTTGCATGTTATAGCACTTGGACTTCACTTGTCTTGACTTGGCATTGGCTTTAGATGTGCAATAAGCTTCATTACTTGACTTAATAATATGACGATCAATATGCATCCAATTGAATTAAGCCTTCAATGCCGTGGCACCTACACACATTCATCCACTTTTTGATGGTACCCAAACTAGTTTGGGTCCTCTCAAGCTAGGTGCAACATACTTAAGCAATGCCTTAGTATGAGTAGAAGGATGTTCTTCAATAGCAACCAAAGAGGTACCATTGCCATCCTTTCTAAGCACAATATTATCATCAATTGAAATAGGCTTAGAAGTCATACCTAGGGGACATGAATTCGCCATGTGTCCACTTTCCCGACATGAGTACCAAACTCTCTTTGATTGAGCCTTGTCTTCCTTGCTCATTTGTGTAACACCCCTGGTGTTAAGTGATAATTAAAACCCTAAGTATGATAATTAGTATGCATAATCATCTGGCATCATGGCATAAAAGCATTTCATGTTTAAGGCATAAATGTGATGCTTTATGTGTTTGACATGAGTGTTGGCTTCCATGTTTGAAATGTGTGTTGTTTGATTATGTTGTTGGGTGTCGCATAAAATGATAAATGAGAAAAGCTCTAATTAAAAATGCCCTTTTCTATCCTCTTTGCAATAAGTCAAAAAGTAAGTCAAATTTCAAAATGATTTCAAAAGCATAGTCGTAGCTCTTGTTGGGAGGTACAACTTTAGTATTCAAAGTTTTCAAAGTTTCTGTACAAAATTTTGAACAAATTTGGAATCTTTAAAACCCTAAATTTGACCCTAAAACTAGATTTCAAAAACTAAAAAGAATTAGACTTTGATCCTTTAAGAAAAAATGTAGAGAAGATTAAAAGAAACAACTTTTATGAAGGTAGATTTGCAAGTTCTTAAAGAAAATATGAAGTAATTTGGAAAACTAGATTGATTAGGGTTTCAAATTGAAATTCAATTTCCAAATCAGTTTTACCCCCTTTTGGGTAGTTCAAAAATTAAGCATAATTTTGAGATTTGATAAAAAACAAAGTTGTAGATAATTTTATAAGGAACAACTTTTATATTGGTAAAATTTGAAGTTATTCAGAGCCGGTCGCCGCCATGGCCGGAGCTGGTCATGGCTAGGGTCGTGGCATCACCTGGTTCTGATGACCGGGCCCTCTAATCAGTGACCATGGGCCGGATCAGACCCAGTAGCGTTAGGGTTTTGTCTATTCTCTTTTCTGAAATGTTTAATGGTGTTGATTCTTGTTTAATGCATAGCTAATTCTCTGTGCATGATAAAATTGTGAAATAAATTTTTCTATAATCCTTGTGATGTTCTCTGTCAATGAAAAATATGAAACTTTATTTTTGAATGAATTTCAATAGTAATTAAAATATGTCTTTTAATCAATAAATGAGACTTTGATGATTTTTGTAGGTTTAAATGTATGTCCAAAAATTATGAAACTATTTTTCGCACCGTTTGTATCATGTAAGCAATCTTCACAAAATTTTTGAGATCATTTGGGGAAAATAAATTTTATTCATAATTTATGCCTTGTTAAATAATTAAGTAATGCATTGTTTTGCATGCATGTGATAACATGCATTGATCTTGCATACATATGAGGATATGGACTTGATCCATGAGTGAAGATCATGGGGTATCCTTCACTTTGTTATCCCATGGCTTGGTTGATGTTAGGATGAACCTTAGTTATTTAGTTAACCCACCTAAGGTGTTATGTGAGGTTTATGTGTTTAGTTAGAAACTCTAGTTGGTGGGTTGCAAGTTGGTTTTGTTGACTTGCAACTTTACCGCGATGGAAAGTTGTACTTGACTTTCCTTGATTACTTAGTTTTTATTATGCTTTTGAATTGTCCTGCACCTTAGGATGCATCGCATGGCATCATACTAAGCATGCATCATTTATATCCGTGTAGCTCTTACGAGAGTGAGAAGAATCGTGTGCGCAAGCTTCGGATCAAGAAGGTCGTGTTGATCGAGCTTCGTTGATCACCCTTATCGAGCAAGCCTGAGGAGGAGATCCTTGCTGGACAAGCTTCCTCAAGAAGATTCAACTTCACGTCACCAAGGAACTAACCTTTGTGGATCCTTCTTGGATCCTGTCTTCCCTGCAACACAGGCATGCCCCGGTGCATACAACCCTTTCTATTTTATGCAAATCTTTATTCACACTTAAGTCTAGTGTATTGTGCATTACGTGAACTAGGGATATGATGTGCAACCCTTTTCTTCACATTACCCTGATGGCGGGAAAACGGGCGACTATGACCCGCCTCCGCGTCAGCAGAGACAAATTTATTTTTTTGTTCAATTTAAATGGGATAAAAGTAAAATAACAGGTATTGCGAGTCCATACTTCCATAATTTTTATATTTGCATAAAAAATTATGTTAATTACATCTCCGTAGAGAACACCCCTGATTAAGAGTTCCAACATGAGTACATGGAAATGAAGATTACATCATATAGCTTCCTATTACAAACTACAAAAGAAAACAAAGTCTTCACTCTTGTAGTCACAGATGTATATGAGTATGCATGCTTCACATAAATTTAGGCTTGATAATTGCCATTTCTTTTCAACATGGTATGAATTCATTCAGGAGTAAGCATATACTCATGTTATATATGATTGGTTGTTAGCTGATTTAGCTTGTTAGCCAACCATGATATGCATGTATTTAATTATGCATATGAATATTTTGTTATTTATTTAAATCATGATATGGCGCCAAGTTTAACTCACCATGGGACATTTTGATCATGCAGTGCAACATATATGCATGTCGACCAATAGAAAATAATTTATTTGATCAATGTTTATTTGGATGGTACATTATATTCATGTATATATACTCTCGTCTTGCTTTTCTTCTTCTTCTTTTTTTAATAATCATCCCATCATTACTTTTTTTACAGGAAAAAATGATTAATTACTTTATTCAATCAATAAAGATTTTATTTTCATATGTGGACTTTGCATAACTTGCTAGTTAACCCCACGTGAACACATGGTATTTAATTTATACATATGAAATACATATGCACACACCGTTGCTCATCGCGCATATTTAAATGCACTGAATTTCAAAACCGATATTACACTATAGTAATTTCATTTTCTTTTTAGCCATATTATTTTATTATTTACGTATTTCATATTTAGATGGTATTTGACCACTATAATACTTTATTTATTGTGGTCTCGATTTTTTTTCACACATTTTGGGTAGAGCCAAAAATGGTGTCAACAGATGCCCCCTCGAAGTCCAGATGCGGAAATCTCTGTACATGTTGACGGATCTGGAGCTCGAAACTTAAGATTTTTTTTATGTGTAATTTCTTCTTCTTTTTTTAGGAAACATATTTTGGAATACTTTATTCACACCCAAATTTCATTGTTATATAGCCTCACATTATATGGAGACTATGCTAGTGTATACAGTCTGGCCGATCTTTGTACCGAACTTCGACAAGATGTAACAATTTAAGTGTTTTTTTCTAGCTCACATTTCAAATTTAAGATCCATGAACCATTCATTTTTGACAATCTCAATTTAGGCTCATGAGGGAGTCTTTTGTATCTATTTGTCTACCTTTAGTTTAGGCTCATGTAACGATGGAGTATCATTTTTTTTATTCCTCGCTAACAGTTTAGGCTCGTGTAGCAACGGAGCATTATTATTTTTATTTCTCGCTAATAGTTTAGGCTCATGTAGCGATGGAGTATCATTTTTTTATTTCTCGCTAACAGTTTAGGCTCATATAGCGATGGACCATAATGATTTTTTCTCCTCTTTCTTTTTTAATTCAGCTTTAGTTTAGACTCATAAAGCCATATCATCATTTTTTCCCTTATAGTTTAGGCTCATGCAGGAGCTTTGTTACATATATATTTTTTATTTCTTCTAGTTTAGGCTCATGAAGATACGGAGCATGATATGCAAATTTTATTTGCGCATAGTAGCGCTTTAAAAATTTTCCATTTACCGGCGGAGGGCAATATTCGCCATCCGGAGACATGATTCTATAGGCGCCGCTAGAGTAAACGTCCTTAACAGTATAAAAGGGCCCTCCCATTTAGGCTCGAATTTACTTGCCATTTGGTGAGTAATATTCATAGGCCGTATGACCGCGAGAACCAAATCCCCTTCTTTGAATGACCTTCTCTTTACGCGCTTATCAAAAGCTCGAGACATTCTAGCTTGATATGCCTCTAAATTTTGTAAAGCACAAAGCCGTTTTTCCTCCAGGTTGTCTAGTTCTTTTAAACGTAGTTTGGTTGACTCTTCTTCGTTGAGCCCTTCTTGGATAGCAACTCTCAAGGAGGCAATTTGCACCTCCAATGGCAGGACCGCCTCTCCCCCATACACGAGTGAGTAAGGAGTCATCTTTGTTGGCATCCGAGTCGTGGTTCTATATGCCCACAAAGATTCAAGTAATTTTTCGTGCCAATGTCGTTTATTTTGTGAGACCACTTTCTTAAGCAACTTGCATAATACTTTATTGAATGCTTCTGCTTGACCATTAGCGTCTGGGTTATATCCCGTAGAGAAGTGGTACTTAATTTTGAATTTGGCACACATCTTCTCTATTTGTCTATTTTTGAAAGATGGCCCGTTATCAGATATCATACGAATGGAACCCCAAACCTGTATATAAGGTTAGTTCTTATAAAGTTCTCTACATTTTCCGCTTTTACCTCCTTTAGAGCTATGGCTTCTGCCCATTTAGAGAAATAGTCTGTCGCGGCAAGTATGAATTTGTGCCCTTTCGATGACGGAGGATTTATTGGCCCCACCACATCCATTCCCCACATTTCGAAGGGCCATGACATATTAGTTGGATGTAATAGTTCATGCGGCTGATGTATGAAATCACCCTGGATATGACACTCACTAGAATCCAGAGGCAAATATCCATGAAATAGGTAATCGAGAAAAGGTGTTCTCCAATCACCCATCTCGATTTCACATGTATCTATAGTCATGGTCGAGGTAGATGATATAACTCCTTCCTCAGCAAGTATAGGGAGGATTCTTCGTTCCTCCATATGAACATCCAATGTTTGACATGGATTTAGTGACATGCTGGCAGCTAAGCTCGCCAACACGTCAGCTTTTTCGTTCTGACTTCTTATGACATGCTGAACTTTTAGATCAGTGAAGAGAGACATAAGTTCTTTCGCCTTCTGAAAATATGGCAAAAGTCCTGGCTTTTTTATAGTATATGTTCCCAATAATTGATTGATTATTGAGTCTCCATATACAGAGAGTGTGGTTAGGCCCATACTGTGAGCAATTTTGAGCCCGATAATTAGAGCTTCATATTCAGCAGTGTTATTTGAGATCGCCGAAGTTAATGTGAAGGAATAGGCGAGTATTGCTTCATCGGGTGTAACAAATACAACCCCCACACCTGCTCCTGATTTTCGGCAAGCACCATCAAAGAACATCTTCCATGTAGGGTCAGCCACCGTAGTGGCAAAAACATCCTCATCAGGTAGATCATCATCAATGGGAAAATTATCAGGTATAGGATGCGCCGCCAAAAAGTTAGCCAATGCCTGACCTTTAACGGCCTTCTGAGGTACAAACACAATATCAAATTGTGAAAGTAACATAGCCCATTTAGCCAATCTACCAGATAATGTCATTTTACTTAAAATATGTCGAAGCAGATCAGCTCTCGAGACAAGATGTACGGTATGCTCTAGCATGTAATGACAAAGTTTTTGAGTTGCGAATACAAGTGCTATACATATCTTTTCTATGTCTGGATAATTGCGTTCTGCCCCCAGCAGGGTGCGGCTCAAATAATATAGGGAGACTTCCTTCACTTCATCATTGTTTTGTGCTAAGAGAGCACCTAATGACGTCGGCATGGCTGTCATATAGAGGATTAACGGTCGCCCTTTAATTGGTGCACCTAAGACAGGGGGATTTGTCAAATACTTCTTTATATCATCAAATGCATTTTGGCATGCTTGGTCCTATTGGAACGGGACTCCTTTTTTCATAAGCCAGGAAAAAGGCTTGCATCTCCCGGATAGATTCAAGATAAACCTCCTGATGTATGCTACATGGCCTTGAAGGCTTTTTAATTCATGTAGGTTTGTTGGCGGAGGCATGTTAACAATTGTCTTTATTTTGGTTGGGTCAATTTCAATGCCACGCTTGGTAACTATGAACCCAAGAAATTTTCCCGACGAAACACCAAAGGCACACTTCATAGGATTCATTTTTAACTTATGTTTTCTGAGGCGTTTAAACACCGTTTCTAAGTGTTTTAAGTGATCCTTTTCACGTTTAGATTTTACAACAATATCGTCTATATAACACTCAACAATTTCATATAATAATCCATCAAGGACGATGGTCATTGCGCGTTGATATGTAGCACCCGCATTTTTTAGTCCGAAGGGCATTACCTTGTAACAATATATGCCCTTGGGTGTGCAGAATTTTGTTAATTCTTCATCTTCTGGTGACATTTTTATTTGGTTATATCCAGAAAAGCCATCCATAAAGGAGAATATTTCGTAACCCATAGTGGCATCAATGAGGATTTCAGAAATTGGTAATTGGAAAATCATCTTTTGTGACATTGCTTTATTTAAATCTCTAAAATCTACACCTACACGAATTTGGCCATTCTTCTTTTCGTGGGCACAATACTGGATACCCATTTGGGATATTTTAGCTCTCGAATAAAATCCAGCAGCTATGAGTTTATCAACTTCGGCTTCTATTTGTGGGAGAAGTCCGAACGATATCTCCTTTGTCCTTGCTTCATTGGAGGAACATCTTTTCGCACGGCCCATTTGTGTACCGCAACCATAGATCTAGACCAGGATTTCTTCATAAGACCAAGCAAATACATCTCTATTCGCAGAAAGAAATTTATGGTATTCTTCTTACTTTCTTTTGACAGATGTTTGCTAATAAAGATTGGTCGAGATCATCATCTGTACCAATATTAATTTCTTCTAACTCGTCAATGGTTGGTTGATTTCCATCTTCCATTTGTGGAGATGCTTCAGTGGCATCAAGAGGTTCAGCCGAAGTCATATCAACTTCATAGCCCAATCCATATTTTTCTTCTTTCAATACTCGTCTTGATGTAAAGCGTTGAGTTGAGCCTGGGACAACAGCTTTTCGAAAGGTGCGAGCTGCCCCCGGCCATCACATAGAGAAGGACCAGTAAGATATCATATCCCATCTGTTGCATAATGTAAAGAACTTTGTCATCATATAAAGAGATGGGTAACATTTTATCATCTCTATTTAACAAAGTAACTTGTGTGGCCATTTTATTTTTATTATCCCTCTCAATTTGGGCTCATTTTATTTTATATTGCACCAAAGGAGGTAAGGGAGTTGAAAATGAAATACCTTTATTGTGAGGGGATTTATTTATAATGCGAAATATTGGATCGCCTCGCTTCCTTTGATCACTTGGTATATATTGATATGTCTTTTGGCTTGACGAACGCCCTTCATTTTTTATTTTTGGGATGTTTTGTTCTTATGGCAGTGTCAATTTTGGCTTTGAGACTTTATCAATAGGCTCAAAATAGAACTTTGCATCAGCATAGAAGGACTCTGCTATAGTGAATGGCTTTTTATCAGCAAAAATCCTTATTATGTCTCCTAAAGGGTCTTTATACTTGACGCATTGATGGAGAGTAGATGGAACAACTCCATTCTCATGCAGCTATGGTCGACCAACGAGGGCATTATATGAGGTAGCCGCATCAATGACATGAAAGTTTACATATGTCATAAAATTTTCAAACTTTAGAACCAAAGATATTGTTCCTAGTGCCTCCTGTCCAGCTTGGTTGAAGCCATGAATGACCACATTTGAGCGACATAAATCTCCTTTAGAATACCCTATCTTTTTGAGAGTACGCAAAGGTAACAAATTTATAGCTGAACCACCATCAATCACGATGCGATTAATGGGGAGATCATCAATCTCACCGAACATAAGGAGGGGTCTATTGTGCTTTTTATTTCCTAACAATAGATCTTCATCATTGAATGTAATATTTTGAGTTTGAGGTAATTTTGCTTCAGCTTGTGAGACCTCAACTCTGTAATCCTCAGGGAAGGAAAGTGCAGTAATAAATGCATTGCGCAAATCAGAAGAGAGACACAAAGCATCATACACGGACAATATAGCTGGTATTTTCTTTAAGTGCGCGATTACATCATACTTGACCGACACATTAGGAGTATGGTCAGTCGCATCAATCGGAGTTACATTTGTAGGACCTCTCTGTTGAGGAGATGGCCTAGGTAGTTGATGGCCTGATCTAAGCTGAATTTCATCAATTTCTGGTTCTCCTTCTTCAGGGAAGTGAAGAGACTCTTCATCATCCTCAAAGACTCCGATAGGGAAAGCATCATAGTCTTCAGAGGGATCATCCTCGTGCTTCTTGATGTTTTGGTAGAAGCGCGGGCTTTCACCCTTTTCTATCATTCATTGAAGAGCAAGTCGTCTTGAGAGTTGTTGTCGGTGCTCTCTTGATCGGTGGGAACTTGATGAGTCACGTTTTGGGGAGTGGATCCACCGAAGGAAAGCCTTGCCTTCATGTTGGCACTCAGCTTGCTGTTGCGGATGCCCTGAGAAAGATGCATTAACATGCTCAGGTTTGGATATCATATATTGATCATAATAAGTTGGCCGCATTTTGAGTTGCGCAACTCACCGGATCATTTTGAATTGTGGCAACATTTGAGGCAACCACCTTCTTTCCATTCTTCATGCTTTTCAGTAAATCATCGTCGATAGTGCCTTCATCTATGAGATTTTGTATAATATTTTTAACCACAAAACAATCCTTGAGTGTATGGCCCAGGATGCGATGGAAGTGGTAGAAATTTGGCTCATTGAATTTGGAAGCTTCTTTTGGCCTTTTTGGTTTGGGGAGCTCAATAAGTTTCAACTCACGGAGGCCCATGAAAAGATCCTCCACTTCTTCTATTGGGAAAGAATACTTCTGATTTTGGCGCTCACTAAGAGTTGGCCTCCTAGGAGCTGATGCATCTCCTCTGTTTGGGATTTTTGTGGCATTGCCCCCGTGTGGAACTTTTGGGGGACCATTGTTGTCTCCATAGCCTGCATTTGCTTCGGCTTATCACGTTGGTTGTTTTTATCCAACGGCTTGTTGAATGTCCTTGGAGGACGAGACACATGATGCATATAGTTCTCTATGTCCGTATCTTTTGAGGACAATTCTTTGAAAGTAGTTGGCCTTACACCTTGTAGATAGATGGCCATATCCGGACTCAAATTATTCATACACATGCGAACCGCTTCTGGTTCGGTGATTGGCTGTGGGCAATGGAGGCTTAGATTCCTCCACCCGTTGATGAAGTCCGCAGCTTTCTCATTTGCCCTTTGCAAGGTTTGTGTCAGCTCAGTTATTCCTACCATCCTTTGAGTGCTATAAAAGCGCTCCAGGAAGGCATCTTGCATCTGCTCCCATGGAGCATGGTGCTAACTTGCTGTACCATGTGAAGGCTGGACCTGACAATGTTTGCACGAATTGGCGGAGGAGGAGAGCTCCATTATGTGCCGTATCTTGGCAAGCAACAAGGAAATGAGCCACATGTTCATGTGGTGACCCAGTTCCACTGAATTTGTTGAATTGTGGCTGGCGATAATTGTTTGGAAATGGCACCATGTCCACCTCCGGAGGATATGGTTTAACATATTCTGGGCGCATAGAGTAGTGTTTGCATATTATTGAGCTCTCACACCCTCTGAAATCATCCTCTGTATAGCTTCGAGGGTGATTGCAGGGTGGGGATGAGGAGCATTTTGACTGGTCGACACATCTGCATCATTTGTATGATTTCTATTGTTGGCCACCTGTTCACGGAGTGCGGCCAACTCTTCCTCTTTCTGTTGGAGTACAACCATCATTCGGGCCATCTGCTCTTCCACTGATTGACCCTGATTTGTGGTAAGTACTTGTTCAGCATGCCCGGGCTCACTCTCACTATTTGAAGATCGTGAGTCGTCATCATTTGGGGCCTGTGGATTTTCACCATCTAGTGGGTTCAGATCAGCCGAGCCTGAATTTGTTAGGCTCCGAGTCACCGGGCGATGACCCAATGGAATTTGTTTGCGAGGCTTCTTTCTATTGAAGTGTGTAGAAGCTAAAGAAGTATCACTTGTACTGCATGCCACCTCCTCAGCACCCACTGGCATCGAAGAGAATACCTCGAAACGATTGCTCATGGCTCTCTTGTGAGGAGGTTGATATGGAACTGTTGTTGTACTTCCCATCCTTGGGGTGGCTGATCTTATTACTTTCTGGGTGCCCCCAACACAACTTGATGATGCGGCCCCTTGTACTCTACTAGATGTAGAGTGGGCCAGGATCGCCATCTCCCTTTGCTTCAAGCTCGCGCGTCTTGCGCGTACATTGGCAGCTTGTCTTGCATATTTCCCCGTCGTGAGTCCTTCTTTATGAACTCTTGATACTCGGGTAACTTGGCCAAAGCTTCGGCACGTCGCATGATTTCACCCTCAATATTATCTGAGGATGTGGATGCTCCAGGCACAAGCTTCTCAGATCCTGGCATATTGTTCTCTCCATAGAGATCAGAAGAGCTTGCCTCGCAGCATTTTGGATCCTATGATATTCTCTGCTTTGCTGAGCCAAAATTGACTCACAAACATAATCACGTTGCTCATTCGACATGGAATCCATTGCATTGGAGAAGTCGTCCCATGCCTGATAAACATAGTGTTGTTGTTGATGGTGTCACTTTGAAGACACGGAATTTTGCACAGAAGGCCGCGATGCTATCATCTCTGATGATATCGGATCAAAGAGTGATGTAGCCGGATCCACATGACCTTTCTTTATATCATTGAGGGAGAGGTGGATTCTGAAGGATCGAGAAAGCACTAGCAAGGCAACCAGAGGGGGGGGTGAATGGGAGCCCACAAATTTCTCTCGAAACATTGGCCAAATGTCCCAAGTTCAACCCCCGAAAGCTAAGACCAAAACCGTGATGCCCAACCCTTGGAAGAGGGTGGATGATCCCTAGGATCACAGCGAGGCACCACAAAGCGATAGTGAACCAAACACCAAAAGCTCCGGAACAAGTTCGACCCTTGAAAACCGAGTCCCGAACGTAGATGGAAGGCTACGTCGAGAAATCCCCAAATACCGATGCTAACAAGTAGCAGAGATATCTAGAGAGGTTTCTTGGTTAACTATAGGGCCAAATGAGAAGTCCGAAAACCAAGCGAGGAAACCGGGAGAGCAAACGCACAAAACTGGAAGCTTCAGGTGATTCCCGGACTGTCCGGACCTGGAGTCTCGGACTATCCGCCCCTACTGCGGACTGTCCGCGAGGGGATGGCGGACTGTCCGCGGGTCAAAACACCGAAACAGCAAAGCTCCTGCAAGTCCCCTGACAGTCCCGGACTGTCCGCGGTTTATACCGGCGGACTGTCCGCCGGCCAACGAGACACAAACAGCAGAGACTTGCGGCCACTGGTCTGGCCAAGTCCCCGACGCGCGGACTGTCCGTGCCCTGAGTGGCGGACTGTCCGCGGTCACTCAGGGAGGGCGATTTCAAACGCCCTTGTCTCAAAACTTCCCAAATCCGATCCAAATCAAAATCCCACGTTCCCAAACTTGGAGAAGATAATCACGAGACAGTTAGGAGACTATCCCCAAGAAATCATCCGCTCAAATCGATTCAATCACCGGGAAATCGAAAGGGGAGGAGTATGAACGAAAGAAACACCACGAAAACGAAATCAACCCGATCTACTTGTTCGTGAGGAGTTAGATGAATTCCTTCGATGGAAATGATCTCCTCACTATAAAGAACAAGTTGATTCAAACGGATTTCGCAAAGACGCAGTAGAGAGGGAGATCGAGTGATGGGAAAATCGCGGAGAAACAAAGAACGCGAAGAACACGAACAAAACGTGAATCAAGTCATCGATCTGCAACCGTGTGGCTACCACACGCTACAACAGTGAGGTTACGGCCTCACTTCCTCAAAATCTCCAGTACACAGAGGTATGGTTCTCTGCGGATCTCAGCTAGCTACAGCAGGGGATTGGGAGAGCAGGAAACCCTAAGTGCAAAGAGCAAATGACTGAGATACGAAGGGAGGAGGGTGTCTCCCTCTACTTATCCTAATTCTATTTCCTACTCTACCCCTCTCTAATTACAGAGCGAACCAGCTAAACCCTAGGGTTATTCTGGACCAACTCAAGGTAGGTGGTGATCCGATGGCCACGCCCGCACAACTGTTAGTGTTGCCTCAACGCAACCTCACCGATCGCTGCCACGTGCCGCCACCGCTCTGCTTGTCCTTTTCCCGGACGTCGCACCCCCAGTTTTGTGGCCCAAACCGAAACCAGCCTTCATAGCCAACCCCTGGTTTTGAGGCCCAAACCGGGAAACCAGCTGCTCGTAGCCTGAGTTTTGTGGCCCAAACTCAGCAAACCCGAAGCACCCAGGTTTTGAGGCCCAAACCTGGAAACCGTCCTCAGCCCGAGTTTTGTGGCCCAAACTCGGAAACCATCAGCACCCAGGTTTTGAGGCCCAACCTGGAAACCGTCCACTCGGTGGTTTTTCTGTGGCTCAACCACCAAACCGAGCCGTCGAAGGGATGCACCGCCCGTGCACCCCGTCCATCGACACGTGTCCCCAGGTCCTCGACCTGAGCAACACATGACCGCAAGTCTTCGCTCGTCGCTGTCCCGGGCTGTCAGCCACCACAGCTGATCCTCGGGCCACCGGTCCCTCAGTCCAAGCCTCACGTCTGCCCTTCGCCACTCTCGGTCCCTCGGCACGGCACGTCTCTACTTGACCTTCACCTTGCCTTTGATCACTGCATCCGTGCTCGACACCTGCACAACACAAGCCAAAGAACAAGCGCATCATCCCAGTTGACAATCACTCATCACTCAGAGACTCGGCATACACCCATGTATCTGCAATCTCCCCATTGATGAGTGCATTGTCAACTACCAACACAAATCATAATGAATAGAAGAATGAAGAAGAAAGAGAGAGAACTCAACCAAATGACCCAAAAGCATAGCAAAGCTGAAGAAGGTCAAGTGGAAAGAGCAAGACAACTTGGTCTCCAAAGACATGGGCAACGGCTCGACGCAACCAAGCAAAGCAAAGCTAGCCCTCAAGAAGAGGTAGAACAGGCTCAACACCGCTAGCGAGAAAACTTGATACCAATTGGAAGATCAACTGAAATTCAAGCAAAACAGTGCTAGCCCTCAAGAAGAGGCAGAACGGGCTCAACGCTGCTAGCGAAGCAACTCAATACCAACTATTACCAACTCAAAACCAAAAGAGTTCGATACCAATTGAAGAGCTGAAAAAAGAGCTGAAAAATGTTTGCTAGTTCCTCAAGAAAGAGGCAAAGGCTCAACACAACTAGCAAACTCCCCCTCAACTAGTGCACACAACCCAGGGAACACATGATTTGTCAAAATTTTCTCCCTTAGTTGAAAATGCACTATCAAGTAAAAACTCTCCCCCTTAGAAAATGCACACCAGCAAATGTGCCAACAAGCAAATTTCTTCTTCTTCAAAAATGCATATGAGTGAAAATGCAAGTTAGCAGCTTGAGGAGTATAATCAAGAGAGTGCAAAGATGCTCTACAGAGTTCTGATCCGATGACTCAACAACATCCATAAGAAGCTAGCAAAGGCTCAAACTGATCACTAAGTACGAAATATGAACATGAGAGCATAATGAGCAGTTTTCAGCCGAAAAGGTATTCACCATCAAAATAGCACAGAACATGGATAGACAGAAAGTCAATCAAGTGCTAAACATGTATACAAGGTGAACTACCCCTAGCAAGGTTCAATCATCATGCTATAGAATGAACCATAGACTTGTGTATTCAAAATTTTATCGGAGTTGCAGCGGTTAAAATTACACAAGTGCAAAATTCAGCATGTGATTGCGAGAGGTTGAAAGCTTGTCATTGCCTAACTTTTCAACTATGCGAAGCCTATGCATAAGCAATCAGAAGCTTAAAGCAACAGTTTCGGTCATACACTACACAGCTCAAGTTTAACTCAAAGTGCAATGAGAAACAATCTCGAAACTGTGATGTGCTGACAAGCAGTCCCATCTCGATCTTTCCAATTCACTTAACTTGGTTCAAGATTAAAACAGTATATGAACATACCAAGCAAGTGAATGACTCAGAACTAGAGACATAGCAACCTAGCATATATGAAAAGCACAAGTGACTTCAACATATTCTACACATGCTAATTGCATATCTCAATGGTGAACATTTTCAAGTTTTAAGTTCATTAAGCAAATTCACCATAAAATAGCTCCGCTCACAACATGTATCAGTGATCAGAAAGAGCATAAGCTACAGCACGCACATCATAAAGCATCGGAGCAAAGACTTCACAGAGCATAGTTACATTCTAAAGATTATACACATGATGCTCTGAATGCAAGTAAGCAAGATGAAATGCAAAGATGCATGATGAAATCAAAGAAAAGAGAAGATACCAACTGAAAAACACAAAGTCAGTGTATCATACAAGAGCCAAAATGTTTCCCCCATCTAAAAGGGGAAACACACACCAAGCTCACCTCTCAACCGATTAAAAGTTGATTGGTCCAAAGGCTTGGTGAAAATATCAGCCAACTGATGATGAGTATCGACATGGCGAAGGTCGATATCACCCTTCTCATAGTGGTCTCGCAGAAAATGAAAGCGCACATCAATGTGTTTGGTCTTCGAGTGCAGCACGGGGTTCTTAGCAATGCTAATCGCACTCGTACTGTCACAAAGCAAAGTAACACGAGTAAAGCTCAGACCAAAATCACGCAAAGTGGCCATCATCCAGAGGAACTGGTAACAACAGCTAGCCACCGCAACATACTCAGCCTCCGTGGTAGACTGGGCGACACTAGACTGCTTGCGAGAAGACCACGAAACAAGAGAAGAACCAATAAACTGGCAAGTCCCAGAAGTAGACTTGCACTCAATCCGGCAACCAGCAAAATCGGCATCGGAATAACCACAAAGGGAGAGGGTGGAGGAAGCAGAATACCAAATCCCAAATTCTGGAGTGAAGGATAAATACCTCATAATGCACTTGATCGCCTGACGGTGAGAGCTGCGCGGCGACGACTGAAATTGCGCACAAAGACACACGGCGAACTGAATGTCCGGGCGTGTCGCCGTCAGGTACAGCAGCGACCCGATCATACTTCGGTACTCCTTCTGGTCCACTACTTCTCCATCCTTGTCCGCATCAAGGGCCGTCGTGGTCGACATGGGTGTTGGAAGAGGCTTGGCCTCACCCATATCGAATTTCTTCAGAATGTCTCTGGTATACTTACCCTGGTGCACGAATGTCCCTTCCCGGGATTGCTTGATTTGCAACCCGAGGAAAAACGTCAACTCGCCCATCATGCTCATCTCGAATTCCCTGCTCATAGTATCTGCAAACTTGGCAACCAAAGCGTGAGAAGAACCACCGAAAATGATATCATCCACGTAAATCTGGACCAAGAGAGTATCAGTGCCTTGCTTGAGGAGAAAGAGCGTTTTATCCACACATCCCATTTTAAAACCCTTAGCAAGCAAAAAGGTTTTCAACCTATCATACCAGGCTCTAGGGGTTGTTTCAAACCATACAACGCTTTGTGAAGTTTAAAAACGTGGTTTGGAAACTTGGGATTTTTGAAATCGGGGGGTTGTCTAACATACACCTCCTCTTCTATGTAGCCGTTTAAGAAGGCACTCTTGACATCCATTTGAAAAAGTTTGAAACCTTTGGATGCAGCAAAAGCCAAGAGTATCCTAATTGCCTCCAAATGAGCTACAAGAGCAAAAGTCTCCTCATAGTCTATCCCCTCCTTCTGACTATACCCCTGGGCTACTAGTCTGGCCTTGTTTCTCACAACATGGCCATCCTCTCCTTGTTTGTTTTTGAAAACCCATTTTGTCCCGATAGGGTGACACTCAGAGGGAGGAGAAACTAGAACCCAAACCAGATTTTTTTCAAATTTTCTAACTCCTCATGCATGGCATTGACCCAATCCGGATCCATCAAAGCGTGTCCAACACCTCGGGTTTCAAAATCTGCAACAAATGCAGAATGAGCAAAGTGAGAGATATGTTGTGACCTTGACTGAGTGACACGTTCGCCGATGCTGCCGATCATCTGTTGAGGCGGGTGCTGGCGCTGGATGTGTCATGGCGCCTCCCAAGCAGAGGTGATCTCCCCCTCAACAGCAGCTGGTGCCTCCCCGGGTACAAAGGGTACCGCTCGAGGTGGTGGATCCCACGGCCCCCAAGATGAAGAAGTATCGGGGCCGTGAGTAGTAGTAGAAGCCGCTGCTTGCGGCACAGTAGGTGGAGGGGTTGCTGGATCATCCATACCTTCAGCACCCTCATCCTCGTCATCAAAAAGAGGTTCTCCAACCTCATGATCACCTGCACGCTCAAAACGAGAAGAAGGACAAACCATGGTCTCATCGAAGGTGACATCGGATGTCTCCATGACTTGGTTAGTGTCAAGGTTAAGTACACGATAAGCGTGAGTATGAGTGCCATAACCCAAAAACACACCGTCAGAAGAACGAGACTCAAACTTGTCCAAGTTGCCTTTTTGAGTATAAAACAATGGCAACCAAAAACTCTAAAATAACTCACTTTGGGCAGTTTTCCAAAATGCAACTCGTAAGAGGTCTTTTTCAAGAAAGCTCGAAGAAAATGCGATTGGAAATATAGCATGCAGTGCTCATAGCTTCGGCCCAATATCGTCTAGGAGTCCTATGCTCATCGAGCATCGTCCTGGCCATCTCTACAAGGGTCCGATTCTTCCTCTCTACAACACCATTCTGTGGCGGTGTGTAAGGAGAAGAAAACTGATGCTCTAAACCCAAGGAGTTACAAAACTTCTCAAAATCCGAATTCTTGAATTCGGAACCATTATCACTCCTAATAGCTCGCATCGAGTTCAAAGGAACTCGTTCTGAAGACGTAAAATCAGATTGCGAGCAAAGGAGAAAGTCTCGGTCTTCTCAGCTAAAAAAAAGACCCACGAATATCTTGAAAAGTCGTCAAGAACAACAAGCACATACCACTTCCCCCCAACCGAGCTTACGCGAGCCGGACCAACAAGGTCCATGTGCAAAAGCTCTCTAGGGCGCTTAGTCACGACCTGAGTCACTGGATGGTGGGGAGCGGCAACCAGGGTTTTTTTTACCGATCGGTAACCGGTCGGTTTGGTCGGTAACCGATGAACCGGTCCGGTCCGGTTACCAAACGGACCGGTTACCAAAATTTGAATTTGAAATTTGAAAATTTGAAAAAAAATGCCCAAAAAATTCCTAAAAATAGATTACAATTTATGGAGACCAATGGTATAAATTTTTTTGAAATTGGACGTTTGGAATTGGAAAAAAAAGGTCGGCCCGTTAAGGCCCATGAGGCCCATTAGGCGCTCACGGGCACAAAACCAGGCGTTCACACGGGCGGGGGGGGGGGGGGGGGGCAGAACGCCTCCTTCCCGAGCCTTATCCGCGCCCCGCCCCCCGCCCTCCGCCCCCAGCGCCGCCGTCCGCTCTCCGCCGCCGGCTAACCGTCGGTTAGGCTCGGTTACCGAGCGGAGCGAGCGGTAACCGCTCCGTCGACGCGCCGTCGGCTAGCCGCGCGGTCAGCTCGGTAACCGAGTGGTTTCGCTCGGTTACCGAGCGGTTCGTCCGGGAGTTGAGGTAAGTTTTTCCCCCCTTTTCTTGCTATTTTAGTTAAGTATCTATATGTTTTGGGTGTAGTTTTGTGTTAGGATTGTTGTATTTAGGCAGGATCTGTGTTAGATATTAGGATGGATGGATTTAGGTGGTTAGGGTTAGGGTTAGCTTTATGTGTAGAGTACGATTTAATTTAGGATTTGAGGTATGATTTCTGTTAGGATGTATATTTTTCTGTATATATTGTATGGACAAATTTACGTGGGTTTGATTTTGTGTTGTCTGTTATGCAGGTAGACAATGGCGGGCAGGCACAAAGACGTTGTCTGGGAGCATGGTGAAAATCTCGCTCCCGGGTGGCGGTGCAATTATTGTCACCTGACAAAAGGGGGCGGTGGTGCAACAAGATTGAAGCAGCATTTGGCAGCGCGCGGGACGGAGGTTGTGCATTGTAGCCGTGTGCCACCAGAGGTGCGCGAGTATTTCCAGAGAGAGCTTGACCGCGCCAAGAAGGCGACGGCGGACCGAGCTTGGCAAGGCTCGCACAACAAAGAGTTGCACAGGAGGGGAACAATCCCATTAATGATGATGAGTATGAGGCTCAGATGGAGGCTGCCCTACAACAGTCGAGAGCTGAATATGAGTATCAACAGAGTGTGCAGGATAGAGGCGGTAATTACGAGTGTGGAGGGGGTAGTTCTCGTGCAGGTGGTAGTGGTGGTGGAGGTGGGGGTGGTGGCAGTGGAGGTCCCCGTGGTGGGAATCCTTTTTCGAGGATGTTCAGAAGATCGAGATCACAGAGGGAGACACCTGTGGAGGTGGAAGACTACAATGTGGCATCCGGTGGCAGGACAAGAATGGTACAACAAAGGATTGATACAGGGCGCTGGACCCAGAAGGGAAAAATGCAAAGGAAGCCATCGGTAAAGCTTGGGCAAAATTTTACCATCATGCAGGAATACCGGGACGGAATGCGGACAGCCCGTACTTTGTTGGTGCTGTCCGAGAGACGCAGAAGTGGGGTAAGTACCTATAACTACAAACAGGTTTGAACTTATGTATCGTTCCATGTTCTTATTAATTGCTTATGGTTACAGGTGAAGGCATCTTGTCCCCCACTGGAAAGGAAATTGATGGGAAGTACCTTGATCAAAATGTGAAAGACTTGAAGGAGAGGTACGCAAAGTTTCAGAAAGAGTGGCCCACGTTTGGCGTCTCGCTGATGTGTGATTCTTGGACTGGCCCCACAAAAATGAATGTTGTGAACTTTCTTATTTATTGCAACGGGGTCACATGGTTTCACAGCTCTGTCGATGCAACTGGGAAAAGTCAAGATGCGAACTATTTATTGAGGGTAAGTCATTACAGTTGTCATGTTATTATTTTTAGTTATATTCATGCATATATAATATACGTTATGACTGTTTTCAGGAGATTCGGAAGGTGGTGATGGACATTGGCGCGGAGAATGTTGTCCATGTGATCACTGACAATGGCGCCAACTACAAGAAAGCGTGCAGCTTGTTGAAGCTTGAGTTCAAGCATATTTGTTGGATGCCTTGTCTGGCACACACCATTAATTTAATGCTAAAGGATATCGGTCAAAGGAGTGATCATTCAGGTATGATATCCGCATGCAAGCGCATATCTAATTGGTTGTACAACCATACTCAGTTGCATAATATGATGAAGAGAGCAATTGGTGGTGAGTTGGTCAAATGGAATGCCACTAGATTTGGGACCAACTACATGTTCATGGAGTCATTTAACCGAAGACGTGAGAAGTTCATGCAGTGGATGGCATCTACAGATTTTTTTGGAGAGCAAGTGGGCAAAAACCGAAGAAGGTAGATTTGCTCATGCCAGGTTGTCGAGTCTACAGTGGTGGGAGGGATTGGAGTATATCATCAACACTGTACAACCGATTTACAGGTTCCTTCGGTTCGCTGATGAAGCCAAGCACCCCAACATTTGTGAAGTTGTGTATCAATTCCAGAATTGCAAGTCGGAGATGGAGTCTTTTTTTTGGAAGAAATACGCACACATGGAATGAGTACAAAGAGATTTTGGATAAAAGGATATCTGACGTGTACATAGGGACGTACGTGGGGCCAGGTATGAGTTCCTCCATGTTCAATTGAATTCCATATTTACCATATTGAACATTTTCTGGATGCTCAATTCAATTCCATGTTGCAGCTGCCGTGCTGAATCCTAAGCTCTCGTACACACTGGATCCAACTGCAACAATGTTCGCTGGCCTGAAGGACGCATTTCAGGAGATGACAGATGTGCAGAGCGCCGTGCAGGCATTGCAGGAGGCTGAGGTTTTTCGCCAGAAGGTTGGTGAGTTTGGCTCAGAGCTAGCTCACAAAATGGCCATGGATCCAAGAACATCCCCATGTAAGAGTACTTTGTCATTCCATTTAGTTATGCATATTGGAACATGTAGCTAACATAATGTGTTCCACTTGCAGCGGCCTGGTGGATGATCTTTGGTAAAGACACTCCAAATTTGCAGCGCCTAGCTTTGCGGCTTGTTTCACAATGTATGTCCTCCAGTGGATGCGAGCGGAACTGGAGTACTTTTGCCTTGCTGCATACGAAGGTCCGCAATCGGCTATCGCACAAGAAACTGAACAAGCTTGTTTATGTCAATTACAACCTTCGGCTGCGACTTGCGGATGCCAACCCACCAAGGCTTGATGACGACGATTTTTTTGACCGGTTCGCCGAAGTCTCATTCTATGATCGGACCACTCCGCTTAGGGAGTGGATGGAGTATGGAAGATCAAACCAGCCTCCACTTCTTGATGAGGATTCAGACGAAGACGACGTCCCTTTGCCATCACGTCTTGTCAGGTACGTTATATGTATATTTATAAATGTGAGTGCGTGTCTAATAATGTACGGTGGGATTGATTTTATTTATGTGATTTGTTTGTTTCTGTTGGCAGTGAGCATATAGACCCGATGATCTACCGTCAGGCTACGGGGTCTGATTGCATCAGTGATTGGGCTCGTAGACATGTGGGTCAAAGTCACCTAGGGAAGAGGAAGACGCAAGCGCCGCCTAGGAAGGGGCAGACCAAGCGAGGAAAACAAGTCAGCAGCGATGCGGACACTGAGGAGGAGGGATCTTACCATTCTGACGATGATGATGATGATGATGACAACAGCGATGGTGGTGACGATGACGATCATGATGACAGTGGCGATGGTGGTGGTGGTGCTGCTGGTGGTGGTGGTGGGACTGGTTATGGAATTCGTTTCACAGGTATCCATTGCACTTGCACGTACATACACACATTTATTTTGTCCATGATTACTAATTATGGTTCATTGCAGGCGAGACCCAATACACACATGCTACGCAAGATCGTGACCATGGACAACCACAGTCCCAGAGGAAATCAGTTTCATTTGGACGCACACACGACGACAATCCAGAGGACTCGCAGGGGAGATCAATTTCTTTTGCACCCACGTACTACGACACTCCAGACTACTCTACTTCGTCCTACAGCGATGCCTCACAACCTTCTTATAGCTATCCCATTCCTGACGTGAGCACGCAGCCTCAGACTAGGTGGGTGTACGAATGGGAAGATCCCAGCTTTTACAGTATGTTGGTTCAAGAATGGGAGACAACCGCAGCTTGGACGGGCCAGACGTGGCAAGATTACAAGGCAACCCTGCTTCAAACCAAAGGTATCGCTCTTATGTCCATCGCCGAGTATGAAATGTCATGCCAACAAGGGGTCTTTCCATACATCTTGCGTAGATGATCATGTATTCCTGTGACTGTGAGGATGTGTTGTTGATGCATTCGTTGATGTTTTCGAGACAATATCTATTTGTATGCGACTATTTGTTCATGTTTTCGAGACAATGAATTTATTGCCGCAGTGTGCGGTCTTTTTTATATCTATATGTCCAAAGGAAGTACCAAAAAATCATTTTTATCCAAAAAAAGACAGCCCCCGGTTTGGACTGGTTACCGATCTAACCGGTCGGTAACCGACCCAAACCGGTCGGTTACCGACTAGGGACCGCATTTGAATTCGAGATTCAAACCGACCGGTAAACCGCTCAAACCGGTCGGTAACCGACCCAAACCGACCGGTTTACCGATTCGAAACCGAACAACTGAGGCGATTGAATTCAAACTTCAAACCGGCCGGTACTGGGCGGTTACCGACCAAACCGGTCTGGTAAACCGCTACCGGTGGCCGGCGGTTACCACCAACCGGTCGGTAAAAAAACCCTGGCGGCAACCATCTTCCCATGTCTACAAGAATGGCAAACAAGATCCTTCTCCATGGATAACTTGGGCAATCCTCGGATTAGGCCAAGTGAACTAAGCCTTGCAAGCAAGTCGAAGCTCAGGTGACCAAGTCTCCTATGCCACTTCCAAAGATCAGAGAAGGAAGGTCCAGCCAAAAGACAACGAGAAATTCCAAACGACTTCGAGAAATCCGCACGAAAAACTTTCCAAAGGGCGAAATCACACAAACAAGATTGCCCTAAGGGTCCAAAATACGACTGAGATTCGGCTTGAAACGAATCTCATAGTCATCGTCAAAAAGTGCGAAACAGAAAGAAGGTTAAAATGCAAGTTCGAAATAAGAGCAACATCGCGCAACACAAAGTGCTCATTAACTCGCACAGACCCACGAGACAACACCTTACCTTTGTTGTTGTCGCCGAAGGTGATAACTCCTTTTCGGCGACCGGACTAAGACTGGAGATCCACTTGGCGTTTCCGGTCATGTGCCTCGAACCCGAAATCCACCAACCAACGTTCTCCAATCATTTTACCTACATCAATAAAAAGACATAGGGTGAGCATACGGTCCAACACTGGGGTTAGTGAAGTAGGGAGAATACCAGGTGTGGGCCGGCTGCTCGAAAGAACGGTTAGCAGAAAAACCATTCCTAGCACGCCTACGAGAGGAGCGATCACCACGTTGAGGAAAACATGGTCCGCTAAGGGAGGAGCGTCCATCACGATACTCAAAATGTGATGGTGGAAAACGCTCAACTACAAAGCCACCGCCACGGGGTCCATAGCCCACAAACGCAGGCTCCCGCCGGGCACACTCTCTGTGCGGCCTAGGCCTAGGAACTTGAGGTTTTGGACCTCTAGGCCTAGCAGCACGCCTCTGAACATTCGGCACATGTACATCATGGAAAGGATGGTACATGACCGTGTTGTTCATCTCCTTTGCGCGGCGCGCTTCTCTCTTGCGCCGAAAGCAAAACTCACTCAAGTGTCCATCTCTCCCACAATGCTCACAATGGTACCTCACCGCTCTCATAGGGGGTTGTTGGTACTCATGATAGTGGGTATGGATCACTTTGCCCTTCTGTGGCATAAGCTCCTCTTGGATGGGTGGCATGGTGTCAAGCTTGTTCTTGAGGTGGTTTGGTTTTGGAGCCCATGATTGTTTCTTTGGTGGAGCTCTCGGAGGTTCAACAAAGACCCCATCCTTGGTGTTAGGATTGAGAGGCTCTTTGGGTGGAATCTTGGTAAGCTTGGGAGTAGTGGTGGAGTTGGGCTTCTCACATGGGTTCAGACCACTCGACTCTCCAATCTTCCCAAAAGATGAAACATCAACACCCGGAGCAAAACCTACACCAGGACCTCCAGCAGCTCGCTTGAATTGGGAGATCATCATCCCGAGCTGCGGCTCACCACTCGACACCCATGACAAGATGGTCCGAAGGTATGTGTTTTCCTCCTCGGTTTGCATCTTGTCATGCTTCACATTGGCTATCTCCATCTCCAAACCTTCACAAAGAACACACCTAGCCACACGTGCTACCTGAGTTGGCCTCTTCAAGAGACACAATCTTGGCATTCTTCTCTGCCAACTCAGATTGCAAGCCCGCACAAGACTTGCATGCACCAACAGCGAGGATCTAGCCTTCAGCTCAAACACCTCTCCTACCAACGCAACATACTTACCTCTCAAAGTGAGAAGGTCAATCATGTGTGTGGTGCACATCTCACACTCCTCCTCCTCAGTAACAACTATGGTGGACTTGACAGATTCAAGTTCCTTCACCGTATCCTCCCACTTCTGCCTAAACTCCTTGCGCTATCTAGCAGCACGCCTAAGCAACTTATCCTGACTAAGGAGCGTGGCAGTAAGCTTCTCGACCTCAGCAGAAAGCTCATCGGGGGTTTGAGATACCTGGGAGGTGTCGTCGTCGTCGTCGTTCCGAGGAGTGTCCTCCAGCTCGCCGTCGACCTCCTTGCCGAGGGCCATGGTGCAGAAGCCGTTGTCGTCGGCGAAGAAGCAAAGACCGTTCAGCTTGTCCTCGATCTTCTTCTTCTTCTCGGACTCGTCGTCGCTTGAGGAAGCGGAGTCATCATCCGAGTCATCGACGTCGCTGAGCGTGGCGAATAATGCACGCTGCTCAGCCTGGACTTCTCCATGTACTTGGTCTTGATGTACTCCTTGTTGAAGCCGCCCTTCCGCTTGTGCTTCGCGGGGACGTACTTCTCCTTGCGCTTGCCGGAGTCATACTTGTGCCCATGATCCGCCTTGCCGAAGACTTGCTTGTTCTTCTTCGGGCAATTGGCGATGAAGTGGTTGGGGTCGCCGCACTCAAAGCATCCTGAGCATCCTCCTCCGCGGCGACGGTTCATGCGTTTTGTGGAACCACGAGAACCGTTGGCGAGCATAGCCAGTCATCGAACCGGCCCCCAACATCCCCCAAACTCCAGCTGCTCCTCTGTGACAGAAAAGAGAGAAGAGAGTGCAAAACCTCCAGAGGGTTGGCAGAAGAGCCAGAATGCAAAGCCATCGACGAGCCAGAAGGATTTTCATAAGAAGCCCTCGCCATGGCATCAATCTCACTGGACTTGAGCTTACTAAAGAGCTCATCGCACGTGAGGGTCTCATAGTTAGGCGATTCGATGATCGCCTGAACCTTGGAATCCCACACCGACCGATCAAGAGTATGCAAAAGCTTCAAAGCCCTCTCATGATCGTCGAAAGGCAACAGCTCCTTGTTAGCCCTCATCCTGTTGACAATCACCTGAAAAACTTTCTATGCTCTCGCCAGGCATATGTCGAAAGTTCTCATACTCTCGCTTGAACGACTCATAGAGACGGGTTTTGACTTGAGAGGTTCCCTCATGAAAACGCATGAGGGTAGCCCAAATCTCCCGAGCCGTAGCGAGGTGAGAAACGCGATCAAACTCACTCATGCTCAGGCATGAGAAAAGAGCATTACGGGCTCGGCTATTGGCATCGTGCTCATCGATCTGAAGCTGAGAGACACGAGCAGCCAAGACCACATAATCGGCAGAGTTGCAAATATCCCAAATGGAAGCACCCAAACTCTGCAGATAGGCCAACATGTGTATCTTCCAATACGCATAGTTCGTCCCATCAAAAAACGGCGGTTTGCCCACGCCGCGATCCATGTCGCCTTCTGTGGATCTGGAACCGGCTAAGGTGGAAGATCCTTAACCCGCTCTGATACCAATTGAAGGACCGAGAATGCAATAGCAAGGCGACCAGAGGGGGGTGAATGGGAGCTCAAAAATTTCTCTCAAAACTTTGGCCTTTTGTTCCCAAAATCAACCCCCGAAAGCTTCGATCGAAACTGTGATGCCCATGACCCTTGGAAGAGGGTGGATGATCCCTAGGATCACAGCGAGGCACCACAAAGCGATAGCAAACCAAACGCCAAAAGTACCGGCACAAGTTCGACCCTCAAAAACCAAGTCCCGAACGTAGATAGACGGCTACGTTGAGAAATCCCCAAATACCGATGCTAACAAGTAGCAAAGATACCTAGAGAGGTTCCTTGGTCAACTCTAAGGCCAAACGAGAAGTCCGGAAACCAAGCGAAGAAGCCGGGAGAGCAAACGCACTAAACCGCAACAAGCAGACGAATCCCGGACTATCCGGCCCTGGGGTCCCGGACTGTCTGCCCCTACTACGGACTGTCCGCGAGGGGATGGCGGAATGTCCGCCGGTCAAAACACCGAAACAACACTGCTCCTGCAAGTCCCCTGGACAGTCCCGGACTGTCCGCGGTTTATACCGGCGGACTGTCCGCCGGTCAACCGAGACCCAAACAGCAGAGACTCGCGGCCACTGCTCTGGCCAAGTCCCCGACGCGCGGACTGTCCGCGCCGTGAGTGGCGGACTGTCCGCGGTCACTCAGGGAGGGCGATTTCAACCGCCCTTGTCTCAAAACTTCCCAAATCCGATCCAAATCAAAATCCCACGTTCCCAAACTTGGAGAAGATGATCACGAGACAGTTAGGAGACTATCCCCAAGAAATCATCCTCTCAAATCGATTCAATCACCAGGAAATCAAAAGGGGAGGAGTATGAACGAAAGAAACACCACGAAAATGAAATCAACCCGATCTACTTGTTCGTGAGGAGTTAGATGAATTCCTTCGATGGAAATGATCTCCTCACTATAAAGAACAAGTTGATTCAAATGGATTTTGCAAAGACGCAGTAGAGAGGGAGATCGAGTGACGGGAAAATCACGGAGAAACGAAGAACGCGAAGAACACGAACAAAACGCGAATCAAGTCATCGATCTGCAACCGTGTGGCTACCACACGCTTCAACAGTGAGGTTACAGCCTCACTTCCTCAAAATCTCCAGTACACAGAGGTATGGTTCTCTGCGGATCTCAGCTAGCTACAGCAGGGGATTGGGAGAGCAGGAAACCCTAAGTGCAAAGAGCAAATGACTGAGATACGAAGGGAGGAGGGTGTCTCCCTCTACTTATCCTAATTCTATTTCCTACTATACCCCTCTCTAATTACAGAGCAAACCAGCTAAACCCTAGGGTTATTCTGGACCAACTCAAAGTAGGTGGTGATCCGACGGCCACGCCCGCACAACTGGTAGCGTTGCCTCGACGCAACCTCACCGATCGCCGCCACGTGTCGCCACCGCTCTGCTTGTCCTTTTCCCGGACGTCGCACCCCCGGTTTTGTGGCCCAAACCGGGAAACCAGCCTTCACAGCCAACCCCCGGTTTTGAGGCCCAAACCGGGAAACCAGCTGCCCGTAGCCTAAGTTTTGTGGCCCAAACTCAGGAAACCTGAAGCACCCAGGTTTTGAGGCCCAAACCTGGAAACCATCCTCAGCCCGAGTTTTGTGCCCAAACTCGGAAACCATCAGCACCCATGTTTTGAGGCCCAAACCTGGAAACCGTCCACTCGGTGGTTTTTCTGTGGCTCAACCACCAAACCGAGCCGTCGAAGGGATGCACCGCCCGTGCACCCCGTCCACCGACACGTGTCCCCAGGTCCTCGACCTGAGCAACGCATGACCGCAAGTCTTCGCTCTTCGCTGTCCTAGGCTGTCAGCCACCACAGCTGATCCTCGGGCCACCGGTCCCTCAGTCCAAGCCTCACGTCCGCCCTTCGCCACTCTCGGTCCCTCGGCACGGCACGTCTCTACTTGACCTTCACCTTGCCTTTGATCACTGCATCCGTGCTCGACACCTGCACAACACAAGCCAAAGAACAAGCGCATCATCCCAGTTGACAATCACTCATCACTCAGAGACTCGGCATACACCCATGTATCCGCAGATTCCTTGCCAACGAAGCTCACGCTTTGGTTGATCTTTGCTAGAGTTATGGACCAGCGAAGGGATGAACTCTGGGGCTTCAACCCGAAGTTGACTTCTTGTGGATGATTCACTTTCAGTGGAGGACATACCATATTCTGTCGCCACAGCCTTTCCTTTGTTTGTGGGATGTGGGAGGTTCATTTGCACCCCTTCAGCCTTCTCTTTGTTGTAGGGCTGCGGGCGTTGAGGCTGATCCCGTAGCACTATCCCTCTATTTGGAGATGAGAAAACCGTTGTTGATGTAGTCTTTGTTGGAGGTGCCCCCAGTATACTTGGGGCCAACTTGGAGGAACAAGCCCCCAACTTCTTAGGAGTTATGGAAGATGGCATCTTCTTTGTTGCAGAAACTAGTTGGAGGTGCCCCCAGTTTGCCTGGGGCAGGCTTGGAGGAACAAGCCCCTAGCTTCTTAGGAGCTATCAAAGGAACAAGCCCCAAGCCTTTGGAGCTGATGAAGATGACACCATTGGTGGTGTTGACTTGGTCGGTGATGCTCTCCTAGTGTGGATGGGCCACTCTCCAAGGGTGGTGGAGTGGATCCTTGGCACTATCTTGGAGCTGGAGGACATAGTGCCCTTAGGCTTGGACGAGCTAGGAGCAACAGCCTTGGAGGATGCAGCCTCACGCACATTTGTAGCGCGCTCATTGGAGGCCATCACCCTTGCTTTGGCAGCAACTCTTCTTGCCCGCCGCTTTGCAGCTTTGGACATGACAGGGGTGAACCCATCTTCAGCCTTGGAGTTAACCTCTTGGTCGTGAGCAACTACAACTGGAGAGGCAGCTGTGGTGTGGAGCGAACTTGCGCTGTTGGAAGCTTGAGCGGGACCCATGGGAACATCGACCCAAAGGGAACCAATGCGGATGGTGACGAACTCTTGGACACGTCCAGCCATACCTTCATATAAGAAAACCATTTATGAGTTTCCTTGAATGCATATATATGTGCATATAAATTTATTTGACAATTTGGGTCAAAAGCCATATGATGCAACTATGTTGGAACTCAAAGATGAGGGGAAAAGTAGGTCCCACTGGGCGTGCCAGAATCTGATCGCGGGAAAACGGGCGACTATGACCTGCCTCCGCGTCAGCAGAGACAAATTTATTTTTTTTTAATTTAAATGGGACAAAAGTAAAAGAACAGGTATTGCGAGTCCATAATCCCATAATTTTTATATTTGCATAAAAAAATATTTTAATTACATCTCCGTAGAGAACACCCCTGATTAAGAGTTCCAACATGAGTACATGAAAATGAAGATTACATCACATAGCTTCCTATTACAAACTACAAAAGAAAACAAAGTCTTCAGTCTTGTACTCACAGATGTATATGAGTATGCATGCTTCACATAAATTTAGGCTTGATAATTGCCATTTCTTTTCAACATGGTATGAATTCATTCAGGAGTAAGCATATACTCCTGATATATATGATTGGTTGTTAGCTGATTTAGCTTGTTAGCCAACCGTGATATGCATGTATTTAATTATGCATATAAATATTTTGTTATTTATTTAAATCACGATATGGCGCCAAGTTTAACTCACCATGGGACATTTTGATCATGCAGTGCAACATATATGCATGTCGACCAATAGAAAATAATTTATTTGATCAACGTTTATTTGGATGGTACATTATATTCATGTATATATACTCTCGTCTTGCTTTTCTTCTTCTTCTTCTTTTTAATAATCATCCCATCATTACTTTTTTTACAGGAAAAATGATTAATTACTTTATTCAATCAATAAAGATTTTATTTTCATATGTGGACTTTGCATAACTTGCTAGTTAACCCCAGGTGAACACATGGTATTTAATTTATACATATGAAATACATATGCACACACCATTGCTCATCGCGCATATTTAAATGCACTGAATTTCAAAACCGATATTACACTATAGTAATTTCATTTTCTTTTTAGCCATATTATTTTATTATTTGCGTATTTCATATTTAGATGGTATTTGACCACTATAATACTTTATTTATTGTGGTCTCGATTTTTTTTTCACACATTCTGGGTAGAGCCAAAAATGGTGTCAACATACCCTATCTTTGCAACTTACCTCAAAAATCTCTCTTGGGTGATGATAGGTTAGAGATGCTTAGCCATGCTTAGACATAGAGAAAGGTGATGAGTTTATTGTTCGCGATGGCTTTACTCGGAGTCATCCAATGGGATGATAATTCATCATTACTAGGGTTCCTCTCTCAGGTACAAACTATGAACTGAATAGAGCAGTAATAATCCGAGACTGGGCAGAACAAGGTGATTGAGGTAAAATATGTGTTTAAAATGAGCAGACAGGCTTGCCTGGGCAAAATGGGCTGTAAAGCGGACAGGCTTGCCTGGACATATTCGTTCCGCCTGTGTCAATTAGGAAACCGTTCGATGTAGGTCTGTTGTGATCGAGACTTTGTAGTACTGGCCACATACTCCGGTAAGTCTGAACCTTAGTTAATCCATTATTGGAACGGACAATCGCGCAATGGGAGTGGAGAGATGGCGGGTGTAGCATGTACCCACACTACCAGGCCACCGTCCGAGACGGGGTAGGCAGATGGAGTACTGTACACTCGGGTGGCATGGACCCAAGGAATTAAGGCAAAGGTTGATATATGTAGGTCGGGGACCTGCATATATCGTGTGGTAAGGAAGTCCCAGCTGGGTTATAATCGGTTCAAATCGTCATTGCTCCTCGGTTATGGAGACTCGATCCTCCGACCACTCATCGTAGTAACAACTGAAACTTGATAGAATGATCAATCTTTGCTTTGTTTAATAAGTGGTTGAATTAGAATAGGTGTAGTTTGAATTAGAACAGGTGTAATCTAGCTTTTGATTAATAACTTAATTAAGCTAAAACTTGAAAATAGAAACTACTGGTAGAATGCTTTACCGCAAAGCTCTTGCCTTATGCTAGCCCTACTACATCCCTAAAGCTAGCATGCCCTTGGAGTCTTTTCTTTAGTCGGGTAAGTCTTGCTGAGTACCCTCATGTACTCAGGGTTTGTTAATCCCCTGTTGCAGGTTCCTAGCTGATGATGTCGATCACGATCATGTTAGTGAGCTCGACATGATCTGGTTGCTCTTCTTCTCCAACTTAGGTGCTCCGTCTAAGCGTGGTTCCGTAGTACTTCTCTACTTCCGCAATCTAAGTTAAGTTTATTGTAAAAGTAACTTATTCGCATTCTGTAAAGTTTATCTTATTTTGCTTCCGTACTCCGATGGTATTTTGTAACAAATGTTGTAATATTGTAATTATTCCACCCTTTATGATGATGATCCTGTGGATTGTGGATAATTCGGGGTTCCCTCGGGGACACCCGACAGATCTTTCCAGTGACGTGGAACACATGCATAGTCATTAGAGCTCTGGGAGACGATGATGTGTGCAGGTGGGGCCACATTACCGGAAGGTTCTGCCATAGTTGGTATCAGAGGAGGATTGTCGTCTGGGGGAGACTAGTTACAACATTACTTTTGAAAAACTTCAAAATGGTTTCTTAATCTAAAAGTTTTTGGATGTAACAAGTTAAAAATGATCTTCTCTCAAATTGTTGCTTTGCTGAACGACTTTGTGAAGACTATACTAGTGACTCCAACATAAGATATCAAGAAGTTCTCAACCTTCTACTCAAGGTCAATGGGCAGTCAACCACTTCTCCAAAATGCGATAAAAGAGCTATTCAACACCTGCAACAATTCAGTGAAGTTGATGTATAAAGTAAAGCCTTATATCTATCTAACATGTTGAAGACATAGAGCTCCTAGCAGTGGGAGGTCGTATAGGACGAGCATGCATCATATCATGTATAATAATAAAACAATGTGCTAAACTTTCTCCTCTAATTTTGAGAGCAGCTATGATCCCCTGAAAGTGGTTTGTCCCTAGATTTTGCTACCCTTGGTAATTCCTGCTCCATAAGTTCCGATGCTTGGGAACTTTTGGATATCTTTCATATACCCTACCACATAAAGCCAGAATCATGGTAAATCCTTGGTTCTTCCGTGATGCGTGTGTCCTGCCTTAAATTGGCACGTGTTAATTGCTTGGTGTCGTGAAAATGATGAATGGTGATCAAAAGTTACTGAAATTGTGTTCTTTGAAAGGACCATGATCTGTGGACCGGATAAAAGCGTGGGAATCTGGGATAACCTATGGACAACCACAATAGGGTGTTACTGTCGGGCGCTCGCTAATATCCAGGCCTATAGTCATGATTCTTTCTAGTCCACTATGGAAGTGCTTTCATTTTTGGGACGCCCGAAAGGGAGTTCAAAGCCACTTTCCTTGTAATTATAACCAACCCTTTCTTTTGGTTACAATTTCCCTCTTTACGAGATGAGAGTTGTAGAAGTTGTGCTCTATTGTGGTGCCATGATTGTTTACCACGGTGCCGCGTTGGAACCCAAAGAATCTTGTGTGCCGGATTGCATGAGTTTCTGCTGGGTGCACGCAGGTATCGAGGTCAGCAAACTTGATCCATTATAGCCCGCAACCAATGTATGCTCTCTCTTGGTTCTTGATAATCCTCCTTGCTCCACCCAAATACCTTGACGCTTGCAACCGATTCCTAATCCCGATTGTAATCCTGAGCTCAACCCTAGTTGCCTTGTGAACTCCATGCGAGTGAACATGTGTGACACATTTGCTTTTCCATTACTCAACTCCATACCTTTAGGTGCTTATTAAATCTCGGGACGAGATTTCTTTAAGGGGGGAGGAGCTGTAACACCCCTGGTGTTAAGGGATAATTAAAACCCTAAGTATGACAATTAGTATGCATAATCATCTGGCATCATGGCATAAAAGCATTTCATGTTTAAGGCATAAATGTGATGCTTTATGTGTTTGACATGAGTGTTGGCTTCCATGTTTGAAATGTGTGTTGTTTGATTATGTTGTTGGGTGTTGCATAAAATGATAAATGAGAAAAGCTCTAATTAAAAATGCCCTTTTCTATCCTCTTTGCATTAAGTCAAAAAGTAAGTCAAATTTCAAAATGATTTCAAAAGCATAGTCGTAGCTCTTGTTGGGAGGTACAACTTTAGTATTCAAAGTTTTCAAAGTTTCTGTACAAAATTTTGAACAAATTTGGAATCTTTCAGACCCTAAATTTGACCCTAAAACTGGATTTCAAAAACTAAAAAGAATTAGACTTTGATCCTTTAAGAAAAATTGTAGAGAACACTAAAACAAACAACTTTTATTAAGGTAGATTTGGAAGTTCTTGAAGAAAATATGAAGTAATTTGGAAAACTAGATTGATTAGGATTTCAAATTGAAAATCAATTTCCAAATTAGTTTTACCCCCTTTTGGGTAGTTCAAAAATTAAGCATAATTTTTGAGATTTGACAAAAAAAAGTTGTAGATAATTTTATAAGGAACAACTTTTATATTGGTAAAATTTGAAGTTATTCAGAAAATTTGAAAGTAATTTTTGAATCTAAGTTTGAATGCTTTTCAAATTCAAAATGTGATTTCAAAATCTAGGCAGATTTTGAGTGTGCTCCTTAAATGAAAGTTGTAGATCCTAATGTTTGGAACAACTTTTATTTTGGGACTTTTTCTCGTTGTGTAGTAATTTTGGGAGGATTAGAGGAAGAAAGTAAGTTTGTTTATTTCTCAGTGCTGTAGTAAAACGAGAGGGGGAGGGAAAACAGAGCACGGCGTGCTCTGCTCCTGGACGCCGTGGCCACCGTGCCTGAGCTGTCGGCAGTGTGCACTTGCCACGCAGAGGCCTTCATGGCACGGTCGAGAAGTCCCTAGTGCATCCTTGATTTGCGCCGACTTCTTCTCCCTTGTATTCTTTTCTTCATGTTTCCTTGCTCTTCCCTACTTCATCCGTCGGGAAGCAGAGCACCGCACAGCCGCCGGGTTCCCTCGCCGCCGCTATGCACCCACTGCTCGCTAGCGCTCGTGGAAGAGTTTGTCATGTTGTTGCACACCCTTGAGCTCGCTCACGCCACCCCTAAGGGCCGCCATCGGCTGGGCGCCGGAGTTCCGCCATGGCTGTCCGCCATGACCTCCATAGCCGGCTCGCCATGGCCAGCTCTCTCCTGAGCGCCCTAACACCACTTAGCTGAGTTTCCCTATGTCTCCAGGATCCTCACTAGAGAGACAGCTTCAACCCTACCGCCTACTGCTCCCCGGAACCCTTGCCATGCCGCCGTGCAGTCCGTCGCCAGACCGCCATAGCCACCGCGAGCTCTTCACCATGACCCGTTTCCTTCGTCGTGTCTTCGCCTCATATAAGACGAGCAATGAAGTTGTGGTGAGATTCTAGTCGCGCTTGAACCTTCTTCTTCATCCTTAGCGTACTGTAGATGCCGGAACGCCGCCGCACCGCCATGCCAACCGCTGCTGTTCCGCCATGGACGGTGGATGTCCTTCTCTGCTAACCTAGCTAGCTAGTTAGGGAGGTGGTTGTGCGCGGAGGCTTGAGGGGAGAGCGCCGAAGTCCCTCCCGGCGCCGGTGAGGCCGTCACCAGCGAGGTGGAGCCGGTCAGAGCCGGTCGCCGCCATGGACAGAGCTGGTCATGGCCAGGGTCGTGGCATGACCTGGTTCTGATGACCGAGCCCTCTAATCAGTGACCATGGGCCGGATCAGACCCAGTAGCGTTAGGGTTTTGTCTTTTCTCTTTTCTGAAATGTTTAATGGTGTTGATTCTTGTTTAATGCATAGCAAATGCTCTGTGCATGATAAAATTGTGAAATAAATTTTTCTGTAATCCTTGTGATGTTCTCTATCAAAGAAAAATATGAAACTTTATTTTTGAATGAATTTTGATAGTAATTAAAATATGTCTTTTAATCAATAAATGAGACTTTGATGATTTTTTTAGGTTTAATTGTATGTCCAAAAATTATGAAACTATTTTTCTCACTATTTGTATCATGTAAGCAATCTTCACAAAATTTTTGAGGTAATCTAGTGAAAAAAAATTTATTCATAATTTATGCCTTGTTAAAATTAAGTAATGCATTGTTTTGCATGCATGTGATAACATGCATTGATCTAGCATACATATGAGGATATGGACTTGATCCATGAGTGAAGACCATGGGGTATCCTTCACTTTGTTATCCCATGGCTTGGTTGATGTTAGGATGAACCTTAGTTATTTAGTTAACCCACCTAAGGTGTTATGTGAGGTTTATGTGTTTAGTTAGAAACTCTAGTTGGTGGGTTGCAAGTTGGTTTTGTTGACTTGCAACTTTACCGCGATGGAAAGTTGTACTTGACTTTCCTTGATTACTTAGTTTTTATTATGCTTTTGAATTGTTCTGCACCTTAGGATGCATCGCATGGCATCATACTAAGCATGCATCATTTATATCCGTGTAGCTCTTACGAGAGTGAGAAGAATCGTGTGCGCAAGCTTCGGATCAAGAAGGTCGTGTTGATCGAGCTTCGTTGATCACCCTTGTCGAGCAAGCCTGAGGAGGAGATCCTTGCTGGACAAGCTTCCTCAAGAAGATTCAACTTCACGTCACCAAGGAACTAACCTTTGTGGATCCTTCTTGGATCCTGTCTTCCCTGCAACACAGGCATGCCCCGGTGCATACAACCCTTTCTATTTTATGCAAATCTTTATTCACACTTAAGTCTAGTGTATTGTGCATTACGTGAACTAGGGATATGATGTGCAACCCTTTTCTTCACATTACCCTGATGGCGGGAAAACGGGCGACTATGACCCGCCTCTGCGTCAGCAGAGACAAATTTATTTTTTTATTAAATTTAAATGGGATAAAAGTAAAATAACAGGTATTGCGAGTCCATACTTCCATAATTTTTATATTTGCATAAAAAATTATGTTAATTACATCTCCGTAGAGAACACCCCTGATTAAGAGTTCCAACATGAGTACATGGAAATGAAGATTACATCATATAGCTTCCTATTACAAACTACAAAAGAAAACAAAGTCTTCACTCTTGTAGTCACAGATGTATATGAGTATGCATGCTTCACATAAATTTAGGCTTGATAATTGCCATTTCTTTTCAACATGGTATGAATTCATTCAGGAGTAAGCATATACTCATGTTATATATGATTGGTTGTTAGCTGATTTAGCTTGTTAGCCAACCATGATATGCATGTATTTAATTATGCATATGAATATTTTGTTATTTATTTAAATCATGATATGGCGCCAAGTTTAACTCACCATGGGACATTTTGATCATGCAGTGCAACATATATGCATGTCGACCAATAGAAAATAATTTATTTGATCAACGTTTATTTGGATGGTACATTATATTCATGTATATATACTCTCGTCTTGCTTTTCTTCTTCTTCTTTTTTTAATAATCATCCCATCATTACTTTTTTTTACAGGAAATAATGATTAATTACTTTATTCAATCAATAAAGATTTTATTTTCATATGTGGACTTTGCATAACTTGCTAGTTAACCCCACGTGAACACATGGTATTTAATTTATACATATGAAATACATATGCACACACCGTTGCTCATCGCGCATATTTAAATGCACTGAATTTCAAAACCGATATTACACTATAGTAATTTCATTTTCTTTTTAGCCATATTATTTTATTATTTACGTATTTCATATTTAGATGGTATTTGACCACTATAATACTTTATTTATTGTGGTCTCGATTTTTTTTTCACACATTTTGGGTAGAGCCAAAAATGGTGTCAACAGATGCCCCCTCGAAGTCCAGATGCGGAAATCTCTGTACATGTTAACGGATCTGGAGCTCGAAACTTAAGATTTTTTTATGTGTAATTTCTTCTTCTTTTTTTAGGAAACATATTTTGGAATACTTTATTCACACCCAAATTTCATTGTTATATAGCCTCACATTATATGGAGACTATGCTAGTGTATACAGTCTGGCCGATCTTTGTACCGAACTTCGACAAGATGTAACAATTTAAGTGTTTTTTTCTAGCTCACATTTCAAATTTAAGATCCATGAACCATTCATTTTTGACAATCTCAATTTAGGCTCATGAGGGAGTCTTTTGTATCTATTTGTCTACCTTTAGTTTAGACTCATGTAACGATGGAGTATCATTTTTTTTATTCCTCGCTAACAGTTTAGGCTCATGTAGCAACGGAGCATTATTATTTTTATTTCTCGCTAATAGTTTAGGCTCATGTAGCGATGGAGTATCATTTTTTTATTTCTCGCTAACAGTTTAGGCTCATATAGCGATGGAGCATAATGATTTTTTCTCCTCTTTCTTTTTTAATTCAGCTTCAGTTTAGACTCATAAAGCCATATCATCATTTTTTCCCTTATAGTTTAGGCTCATGCAGGAGCTTTGTTACATATATATTTTTTATTTCTTCTAGTTTAGGCTCATGAAGATACGGAGCATGATATGCAAATTTTATTTGCGCATAGTAGCACTTTAAAAATTTTCCATTTACTGGTGGAGGGCAATATTCGCCATCCGGAGACATGATTCTATAGGCGCCGCTAGAGTAAACGTCCTTAACAGTATAAAAGGGCCCTCCCATTAGGCTCGAATTTACTTGCCATTCGATGAGTGATATTCATAGGCCGAATGACCGCGAGAACCAAATCCCCTTCTTTGAATGACCTTCTCTTTACGCGCTTATCAAAAGCTCGAGACATTCTAGCTTGATATGCCTCTAAATTTTGTAAAGCACAAAGCCGTTTTTCCTCCAGGTTGTCTAGTTCTTTTAAACGTAGTTTGGTTGACTCTTCTTCGTTGAGCCCTTCTTGGATAGCAACTCTCAAGGAGGCAATTTGCACCTCCAATGGCAGGACCGCCTCTCCCCCATACACGAGTGAGTAAGGAGTCATCTTTGTTGGCGTCCGAGTCGTGGTTCTATATGGCCACAAAGATTCAAGTAATTTTTCGTGCCAATGTCGTTTATTTTGTGAGACCACTTTCTTAAGCAACTTGCATAATACTTTATTGAATGCTTCTGCTTGACCATTAGCGTCTGGGTTATATCCCGTAGAGAAGTGGTGCTTAATTTTGAATTTGGCACACATCTTCTCTATTTGTCTATTTTTGAAAGATGGCCCGTTATCAGATATCATACGAATGGAACCCCAAACCTGTATATAAGGTTAGTTCTTATAAAGTTCTCTACATTTTCCGCTTTTACCTCCTTTAGAGCTATGGCTTCTACCCATTTAGAGAAATAGTCTGTCGCGGCAAGTATGAATTTGTGCCCTTTCGATGACGTAGGATTTATTGGCCCCACCACATCCATTCCCCACATTTCGAAGGGCCATGACATATTAGTTGGATGTAATAGTTCATGCGGCTGATGTATGAAATCACCATGGATATGACACTCATGGCACTTCTTTGCAAATTTCAGGGAATCGTCGAACATTGTAGGCCAGTAATAACCTAAATGTCTTAGTTGGTAATGAAACTTGGGTCCAGACTGGTGGGCACCACACACTCCAGAATGCACTTCATGTAAAGCTTCAACTATCTCACTGCCAGCAAGACAACAAAGTAAAATGCCATCGCACGAACGTCGATAGAGCGTATCATTTATGCAAGTATAATTTACTGATCTCTTCTGAGTCCTAGACCTCTCACTAGAATCCAGAGGCAAATATCCATGAAGTAGGTAATCGAGAAAAGGTGTTCTCCAATCACCCATCTCGATTTCACATGTATCTATAGTCATGGTCGAGGTAGATGATATAACTCCTTCCTCAGCAAGTATAGGGAGGATTCTTCGTTCCTCCATATGAACATCCAATGTTTGACATGGATTTAGTGACATGCTGGCAGCTAAGCTCGCAAACGCGTCAGCTTTTTCGTTCTGACTTCTTATGACATGCTGAACTTTTAGATCAGTGAAGAGAGACATAAGTTCTTTCGCCTTCTGAAAATATGGCAAAAGTCCTGGCTTTTTTATAGTATATGTTCCCAATAATTGATTGATTATTGAGTCTCCATATACAGAGAGTGTGGTTAGGCCCATACTGTGAGCAATTTTGAGCCCGATAAGTAGAGCTTCATACTCAGCAGTGTTATTTGAGATCGCCGAAGTTAATGTGAAGGAATAGGGGAGTATTGCTTCATCGGGTGTAACAAATACAACCCCCACACCTGCTCCTGATTTTCGGCAAGCACCATCAAAGAACATCTTCCATGTAGGGTCAGCCACCGTAGTGGCAAAAACATCCTCATCAGGTAGATCATCATCAATGGGAAAATTATCAGGTATAGGATGCGCCGCCAAAAAGTTAGCCAATGCCTGACCTTTAACGGCCTTCTGAGGTACAAACACAATATCAAATTGTGAAAGTAACATAGCCCATTTAGCCAATCTACCAGATAATGTCATTTTACTTAAAATATGTCGGTGCGGATCAGCTCTCGAGACAAGATGTACGGTATGCTCTAGCATGTAATGACAAAGTTTTTGAGTTGCGAATACAAGTGCTATACATATCTTTTCTATGTCTGGATAATTGCGTTCTGCCCCCAGCAGGGTGCGGCTCAAATAATATAGGGAGACTTCCTTCACTTCATCATTGTTTTGTGCTAAGAGAGCACCTAATGACGTCGGCATGGCTGCCGTATAGAGGATTAACGGTCGCCCTTTAATTGGTGCACCTAAGACAGGGGGATTTGTCAAATACTTCTTTATATCATCAAATGCATTTTGGCATGCTTGGTCCTATTGGAACGGGACTCCTTTTTTCATAAGCCAGGAAAAAGGCTTGCATCTCCCGGATAGATTCAAGATAAACCTCCTGATGTATGCTACATGGCCTTGAAGGCTTTTTAATTCATGTAGGTTTGTTGGCGGAGGCATGTTAACAATTGTCTTTATTTTGGTTGGGTCAATTTCAATGCCACGCTTGGTAACTATGAACCCAAGAAATTTTCCCGACGAAACACCAAAGGCACACTTCATAGGATTCATTTTTAACTTATGTTTTCTGAGGCGTTTAAACACCGTTTCTAAGTGTTTTAAGTGATCCTTTTCACATTTAGATTTTACAACAATATCGTCTATATAACACTCAACAATTTCATATAATAATCCATCAAGGACGATGGTCATTGCGCGTTGATATGTAGCACCCGCATTTTTTAGTCCGAAGGGCATTACCTTGTAACAATATATGCCCTTGGGTGTGCAGAATTTTGTTAATTCTTCATCTTCTGGTGACATTTTTATTTGGTTATATCCAGAAAAGCCATCCATAAAGGAGAATATTTCGTAACCCATAGTGGCATCAATGAGGATTTCAGAAATTGGAATTGGAAAATCATCTTTTGGACATGCTTTATTTAAATCTCTAAAATCTACACATACACGAATTTGGCCATTCTTCTTTTTCGTGGGCACAATACTGGATACCCATTTGGGATATTTTAGCTCTCGAATAAATCCAGCAGCTATGAGTTTATCAACTTCGGCTTCTATTTGTGGGAGAAGCTCCGAACGATATCTCCTTTGTCCTTGCTTCATTGGAGGAACATCTTTTCGCACGGCCCATTTGTGTACCGCAACCATACGATCTAGACCAGGCATTTCTTCATAAGACCAAGCAAATACATCTCTATTCGCAGAAAGAAATTTATGGTATTCTTCCTTACTTTCTTTTGACAGATGTTTGCTAATAAAGATTGGTCGAGGATCATCATCTGTACCAATATTAATTTCTTCTAACTCGTCAATGGTTGGTTGATTTCCATCTTCCATTTGTGGAGATGCTTCAGTGGCATCAAGAGGTTCAGCCGAAGTCATATCAACTTCATAGCCCAATCCATATTTTTCTTCTTTCAATACTCGTCTTGATGTAAAGCGTTGAGTTGAGCCTGGGACAACAGCTTTTCGAAAGGTGCGAGCTGCCCCCGGCCATCACATAGAGAAGGACCAGTAAAGATATCATATCCCATCTGTTGCATAATGTAAAGAACTTTGTCATCATATAAAGAGATGGGTAACATTTTATCATCTCTATTCAACAAAGTAACTTGTGTGGCCATTTTATTTTTATTATACCTCTCAATTTGGGCTCATTTTATTTTATATTGCACCAAAGGAGGTAAGGGAGTTGAAAATGAAATACCTTTATTGTGAGGGGATTTATTTATAATGCAAAATATTGGATCGCCTCGCTTCCTTTGATCACTTGGTATATATTGATATGTCTTTTGGCTTGACGAACGCCCTTCATTTTTTATTTTTGGGATGTTTTGTTCTTATGGCAGTGTCAATTTTGGCTTTGAGACTTTATCAATAGGCTCAAAATAGAACTTTGCATCAGCATAGAAGGACTCTGCTATAGTGAATGGCTTTTTATCAGCAAAAATCCTTATTATGTCTCCTAAAGGGTCTTTATACTTGACGCATTGATGGAGAGTAGATGGAACAACTCCATTCTCATGCAGCTATGGTCGACCAACGAGGGCATTATATGAGGTAGCCGCATCAATGACATGAAAGTTTACATATGTCATAAAATTTTCAAACTTTAGAACCAAAGATATTGTTCCTAGTGCCTCCTGTCCAGCTTGGTTGAAGCCATGAATGACCACATTTGAGCGACATAAATCTCCTTTAGAATACCCTATCTTTTTGAGAGTACGCAAAGGTAACAAATTTATAGCTGAACCACCATCAATCACGATGCGATTAATGGGGAGATCATCAATCTCACCGAACATAAGGAGGGGTCTATTGTGCTTTTTATTTCCTAACAATAGATCTTCATCATTGAATGTAATATTTTGAGTTTGAGGTAATTTTGCTTCAGCTTGTGAGACCTCAACTCTGTAATCCTCAGGGAAGGAAAGTGCAGTAATAAATGCATTGCGCAAATCAGAAGAGAGACACAAAGCATCATACACGGACAATATAGCTGGTATTTTCTTTAAGTGCGCGATTACATCATACTTGACCGACACATTAGGAGTATGGTCAGTCGCATCATTCGGAGTTACATTTGTAGGACCTCTCTGTTGAGGAGATGGCCTAGGTAGTTGATGGCCTGATCTAAGCTGAATTTCATCAATTTCTGGTTCTCCTTCTTCAGGGAAGTGAAGAGACTCTTCATCATCCTCAAAGACTCCGATAGGGAAAGCATCATAGTCTTCAGAGGGATCATCCTCGTGCTTCTTGATGTTTTGGTAGAAGCGCGGGCTTTCACCCTTTTCTATCATTCATTGAAGAGCAAGTCGTCTTGAGAGTTGTTGTCGGTGCTCTCTTGATCGGTGGGAACTTGATGAGTCACGTTTTGGGGAGTGGATCCACCGAAGGAAAGCCTTGCCTTCATGTTGGCACTCAGCTTGCTGTTGCGGATGCCCTGAGAAAGATGCATTAACATGCTCAGGTTTGGATATCATATATTGATCATAATAAGTTGGCCGCATTTTTAGAGTTGCGCAACTCACCGGATCATTTTGAATTGTGGCAACATTTGAGGCAACCACCTTCTTTCCATTCTTCATGCTTTTCAGTAAATCATCGTCGATAGTGCCTTCATCTATGAGATTTTGTATAATATTTTTAACCACAAAACAATCCTTGAGTGTATGGCCCAGGATGCGATGGAAGTGGTAGAAATTTGGCTCATTGAATTTGGAAGCTTCTTTTGGCCTTTTTGGTTTGGGGAGCTCAATAAGTTTCAACTCACGGAGGCCCATGAAAAGATCCTCCACTTCTTCTATTGGGAAAGAATACTTCTGATTTTGGCGCTCACTAAGAGTTGGCCTCCTAGGAGCTGATGCATCTCCTCTGTTTGGGATTTTTGTGGCATTGCCCCCCGTGTGGAACTTTTGGGGGACCATTGTTGTCTCCATAGCCTGCATTTGCTTCGGCTTATCACGTTGGTTGTTTTTATCCAACGGCTTGTTGAATGTCCTTGGAGGACGAGACACATGATGCATATAGTTCTCTATGTCCGTATCTTTTGAGGACAATTCTTTGAAAGTAGTTGGCCTTACACCTTGTAGATAGATGGCCATATCCGGACTCAAATTATTCATACACATGCGAACCGCTTCTGGTTCGGTGATTGGCTGTGGGCAATGGAGGCTTAGATTCCTCCACCCGTTGATGAAGTCCGCAGCTTTCTCATTTGCCCTTTGCAAGGTTTGTGTCAGCTCAGTTATTCCTACCATCCTTTGAGTGCTATAAAAGCGCTCCAGGAAGGCATCTTGCATCTGCTCCCATGTACGGATGGAGCATGGTGCTAACTTGCTGTACCATGTGAAGGCTGGACCTGACAATGTTTGCACGAATTGGCGGAGGAGGAGAGCTCCATTATGTGTCGTATCTTGGCAAGCAACAAGGAAATGAGCCACATGTTCATGTGGTGACCCAGTTCCACTGAATTTGTTGAATTGTGGCTGGCGATAATTGTTTGGAAATGGCACCATGTCCACCTCCGGAGGATATGGTTTAACATATTCTGGGCGCATAGAGTAATGTGTTTGCATATATTGAGCTCTCACACCCTCTGAAATCATCCTCTGTATAGCTTCGAGGGTGATTGCAGGGTGGGGATGAGGAGCATTTTGACTGGTCGACACATCTGCATCATTTGTATGATTTCTATTGTTGGCCACCTGTTCACGGAGTGCGGCCAACTCTTCCTCTTTCTGTTGGAGTACAACCATCATTCGGGCCATCTGCTCTTCCACTGATTGACCCTGATTTGTGGTAAGTACTTGTTCAGCATGCCCGGGCTCACTCTCACTATTTGAAGATCGTGAGTCGTCATCATTTGGGGCCTGTGGATTTTCACCATCTAGTGGGTTCAGATCAGCCGAGCCTGAATTTGTTAGGCTCCGAGTCACCGGGCGATGACCCAATGGAATTTGTTTGCGAGGCTTCTTTCTATTGAAGTGTGTAGAAGCTAAAGAAGTATCACTTGTACTGCATGCCACCTCCTCAGCACCCACTGGCATCGAAGAGAATACCTCGAAACGATTGCTCATGGCTCTCTTGTGAGGAGGTTGATATGGAACTGTTGTTGTACTTCCCATCCTTGGGGTGGCTGATCTTATTACTTTCTGGGTGCCCCCAACACAACTTGATGATGCGGCCCCTTGTACTCTACTAGATGTAGAGTGGGCCAGGATCGCCATCTCCCTTTGCTTCAAGCTCGCGCGTCTTGCGCGTACATTGGCAGCTTGTCTTGCATATTTCCCCGTCGTGAGTCCTTCTTTATGAACTCTTGATACTCGGGTAACTTGGCCAAAGCTTTGGCACGTCGCATGATTTCACCCTCAATATTATCTGAGGATGTGGATGCTCCAGGCACAAGCTTCTCAGATCCTGGCATATTGTTCTCTCCATAGAGATCAGAAGAGCTTGCCTCGCAGCATTTTGGATCCTATGATATTCTCTGCTTTGCTGAGCCAAAATTGACTCACAAACATAATCACGTTGCTCATTCGACATGGAATCCATTGCATTGGAGAAGTCGTCCCATGCCTGATAAACATAGTGTTGTTGTTGATGGTGTCACTTTGAAGACACGGAATTTTGCACAGAAGGCCGCGATGCTATCATCTCTGATGATATCGGATCAAAGAGTGATGTAGCCGGATCCACATGACCTTTCTTTATATCATTGAGGGAGAGGTGGATTCTGAAGGACCGAGAAAGCACTAGCAAGGCAACCAGAGGGGGGGGGTGAATGGGAGCCCACAAAATTTCTCTCGAAACATTGGCCAAATGTCCCAAGTTCAACCCCCGAAAGCTAAGACCAAAACCGTGATGCCCACGACCCTTGGAAGAGGGTGGATGATCCCTAGGATCACAGCGAGGCACCACAAAGCGATAGTGAACCAAACACCAAAAGCTCCGGAACAAGTTCGACCCTTGAAAACCGAGTCCCGAACGTAGATGGAAGGCTACGTCGAGAAATCCCCAAATACCGATGCTAACAAGTAGCAGAGATATCTAGAGAGGTTTCTTGGTTAACTATAGGGCCAAACGAGAAGTCCGAAAACCAAGCGAGGAAACCGGGAGAGCAAACGCACAAAACTGGAAGCTTCAGGCGATTCCCGGACTGTCCGGACCTGGAGTCTCGGACTATCCGCCCCTACTGCGGACTGTCCGCGAGGGGATGGCGGACTGTCCGCGGGTCAAAACACCGAAACAGCAAAGCTCCTGCAAGTCCCCTGGACAGTCCCGGACTGTCCGCGGTTTATACCGGCGGACTGTCCGCCGGCCAACCGAGACACAAACAGCAGAGACTTGCGGCCACTGGTCTGGCCAAGTCCCCGACGCGCGGACTGTCCGTGCCCTGAGTGGCGGACTGTCCGCGGTCACTCAGGGAGGGCGATTTCAAACGCCCTTGTCTCAAAACTTCCCAAATCCGATCCAAATCAAAATCCCACGTTCCCAAACTTGGAGAAGATAATCACGAGACAGTTAGGAGACTATCCCCAAGAAATCATCCGCTCAAATCGATTCAATCACCGGGAAATCGAAAGGGGAGGAGTATGAACGAAAGAAACACCACGAAAACGAAATCAACCCGATCTACTTGTTCGTGAGGAGTTAGATGAATTCCTTCGATGGAAATGATCTCCTCACTATAAAGAACAAGTTGATTCAAACGGATTTCGCAAAGACGCAGTAGAGAGGGAGATCGAGTGATGGGAAAATCGCGGAGAAACAAAGAACGCGAAGAACACGAACAAAACGTGAATCAAGTCATCGATCTGCAACCGTGTGGCTACCACACGCTACAACAGTGAGGTTACGGCCTCACTTCCTCAAAATCTCCAGTACACAGAGGTATGGTTCTCTGCGGATCTCAGCTAGCTACAGCAGGGGATTGGGAGAGCAGGAAACCCTAAGTGCAAAGAGCAAATGACTGAGATACGAAGGGAGGAGGGTGTCTCCCTCTACTTATCCTAATTCTATTTCCTACTCTACCCCTCTCTAATTACAGAGCGAACCAGCTAAACCCTAGGGTTATTCTGGACCAACTCAAGGTAGGTGGTGATCCGATGGCCACGCCCGCACAACTGTTAGTGTTGCCTCAACGCAACCTCACCGATCGCTGCCACGTGCCGCCACCGCTCTGCTTGTCCTTTTCCCGGACGTCGCACCCCCAGTTTTGTGGCCCAAACCGGGAAACCAGCCTTCATAGCCAACCCCTGGTTTTGAGGCCCAAACCGGGAAACCAGCTGCTCGTAGCCTGAGTTTTGTGGCCCAAACTCAGCAAACCCGAAGCACCCAGGTTTTGAGGCCCAAACCTGGAAACCGTCCTCAGCCCGAGTTTTGTGGCCCAAACTCGGAAACCATCAGCACCCAGGTTTTGAGGCCCAAACCTGGAAACCGTCCACTCGGTGGTTTTTCTGTGGCTCAACCACCAAACCGAGCCGTCGAAGGGATGCACCGCCCGTGCACCCCGTCCATCGACACGTGTCCCCAGGTCCTCGACCTGAGCAACACATGACCGCAAGTCTTCGCTCGTCGCTGTCCCGGGCTGTCAGCCACCACAGCTGATCCTCGGGCCACCGGTCCCTCAGTCCAAGCCTCACGTCTGCCCTTCGCCACTCTCGGTCCCTCGGCACGGCACGTCTCTACTTGACCTTCACCTTGCCTTTGATCACTGCATCCGTGCTCGACACCTGCACAACACAAGCCAAAGAACAAGCGCATCATCCCAGTTGACAATCACTCATCACTCAGAGACTCGGCATACACCCATGTATCTGCAATCTCCCCATTGATGAGTGCATTGTCAACTACCAACACAAATCATAATGAATAGAAGAATGAAGGAAGAAAGAGAGAGAACTCAACCAAATGACCCAAAAGCATAGCAAAGCTGAAGAAGGTCAAGTGGAAAGAGCAAGACAACTTGGTCTCCAAAGACATGGGCAACGGCTCGACGCAACCAAGCAAAGCAAAGCTAGCCCTCAAGAAGAGGTAGAACAGGCTCAACACCGCTAGCGAGAAAACTTGATACCAATTGGAAGATCAACTGAAATTCAAGCAAAACAGTGCTAGCCCTCAAGAAGAGGCAGAACGGGCTCAACGCTGCTAGCGAAGCAACTCAATACCAACTATTACCAACTCAAAACCAAAAGAGTTCGATACCAATTGAAGAGCTGAAAAAAGAGCTGAAAAATGTTTGCTAGTTCCTCAAGAAAGAGGCAAAGGCTCAACACAACTAGCAAACTCCCCCTCAACTAGTGCACACAACCCAGGGAACACATGATTTGTCAAAATTTTCTCCCCCTTAGTTGAAAATGCACTATCAAGTAAAAACTCTCCCCCTTAGAAAATGCACCAGCAAATGTGCCAACAAGCAAATTTCTTCTTCTTCAAAAATGCATATGAGTGAAAATGCAAGTTAGCAGCTTGAGGAGTATAATCAAGAGAGTGCAAAGATGCTCTACAGAGTTCTGATCCGATGACTCAACAACATCCATAAGAAGCTAGCAAAGGCTCAAACTGATCACTAAGTACGAAATATGAACATGAGAGCATAATGAGCAGTTTTCAGCCGAAAAGGTATTCACCATCAAAATAGCACAGAACATGGATAGACAGAAAGTCAATCAAGTGCTAAACATGTATACAAGGTGAACTACCCCTAGCAAGGTTCAATCATCATGCTATAGAATGAACCATAGACTTGTGTATTCAAAATTTTATCGGAGTTGCAGCGGTTAAAATTACACAAGTGCAAAATTCAGCATGTGATTGCGAGAGGTTGAAAGCTTGTCATTGCCTAACTTTTCAACTATGCGAAGCCTATGCATAAGCAATCAGAAGCTTAAAGCAACAGTTTCGGTCATACACTACACAGCTCAAGTTTAACTCAAAGTGCAATGAGAAACAATCTCGAAACTGTGATGTGCTGACAAGCAGTCCCATCTCGATCTTTCCAATTCACTTAACTTGGTTCAAGATTAAAACAGTATATGAACATACCAAGCAAGTGAATGACTCAGAACTAGAGACATAGCAACCTAGCATATATGAAAAGCACAAGTGACTTCAACATATTCTACACATGCTAATTGCATATCTCAATGGTGAACATTTTCAAGTTTTAAGTTCATTAAGCAAATTCACCATAAAATAGCTCCGCTCACAACATGTATCAGTGATCAGAAAGAGCATAAGCTACAGCACCATCATAAAGCATCGGAGCAAAGACTTCACAGAGCATAGTTACATTCTAAAGATTATACACATGATGCTCTGAATGCAAGTAAGCAAGATGAAATGCAAAGATGCATGATGAAATCAAAGAAAAGAGAAGATACCAACTGAAAAACACAAAGTCAGTGTATCATACAAGAGCCAAAATGTTTCCCCCATCTAAAAGGGGAAACACACACCAAGCTCACCTCTCAACCGATTAAAAGTTGATTGGTCCAAAGGCTTGGTGAAAATATCAGCCAACTGATGATGAGTATCGACATGGCGAAGGTCGATATCACCCTTCTCATAGTGGTCTCGCAGAAAATGAAAGCGCACATCAATGTGTTTGGTCTTCGAGTGCAGCACGGGGTTCTTAGCAATGCTAATCGCACTCGTACTGTCACAAAGCAAAGTAACACGAGTAAAGCTCAGACCAAAATCACGCAAAGTGGCCATCATCCAGAGGAACTGGTAACAACAGCTAGCCGCCGCAACATACTCAGCCTCCGTGGTAGACTGGGCGACACTAGACTGCTTGCGAGAAGACCACGAAACAAGAGAAGAACCAATAAACTGGCAAGTCCCAGAAGTAGACTTGCACTCAATCCGGCAACCAGCAAAATCGGCATCGGAATAACCACAAAGGGAGAGGGTGGAGGAAGCAGAATACCAAATCCCAAATTCTGGAGTGAAGGATAAATACCTCATAATGCACTTGATCGCCTGACGGTGAGAGGTGCGCGGCGACGACTGAAATTGCGCACAAAGACACACGGCGAACTGAATGTCCGGGCGTGTCGCCGTCAGGTACAGCAGCGACCCGATCATACTTCGGTACTCCTTCTGGTCCACTACTTCTCCATCCTTGTCCGCATCAAGGGCCGTCGTGGTCGACATGGGTGTTGGAAGAGGCTTGGCCTCACCCATATCGAATTTCTTCAGAATGTCTCTGGTATACTTACCCTGGTGCACGAATGTCCCTTCCCGGGATTGCTTGATTTGCAACCCGAGGAAAAACGTCAACTCGCCCATCATGCTCATCTCGAATTCCCTGCTCATAGTATCTGCAAACTTGGCAACCAAAGCGTGAGAAGAACCACCGAAAATGATATCATCCACGTAAATCTGGACCAAGAGAGTATCAGTGCCTTGCTTGAGGAGAAAGAGCGTTTTATCCACACATCCCATTTTAAAACCCTTAGCAAGCAAAAAGGTTTTCAACCTATCATACCAGGCTCTAGGGGCTTGTTTCAAACCATACAACGCTTTGTGAAGTTTAAAAACGTGGTTTGGAAACTTGGGATTTTTGAAATCGGGGGGTTGTCTAACATACACCTCCTCTTCTATGTAGCCGTTTAAGAAGGCACTCTTGACATCCATTTGAAAAAGTTTGAAACCTTTGGATGCAGCAAAAGCCAAGAGTATCCTAATTGCCTCCAAATGAGCTACAAGAGCAAAAGTCTCCTCATAGTCTATCCCCTCCTTCTGACTATACCCCTGGGCTACTAGTCTGGCCTTGTTTCTCACAACATGGCCATCCTCTCCTTGTTTGTTTTTGAAAACCCATTTTGTCCCGATAGGGTGACACTCAGAGGGAGGAGAAACTAGAACCCAAACCAGATTTCTTTCAAAATTTTCTAACTCCTCATGCATGGCATTGACCCAATCCGGATCCATCAAAGCGTGTCCAACACCTCGGGGTTCAAAATCTGCAACAAATGCAGAATGAGCAAAGTGAGAGATATGTTGTGACCTTGACTGAGTGACACGTTCGCCGATGCTGCCGATCATCTGTTGAGGCGGGTGCTGGCGCTGGATGTGTCATGGCGCCTCCCAAGCAGAGGTGATCTCCCCCTCAACAGCAGCTGGTGCCTCCCCGGGTACAAAGGGTACCGCTCGAGGTGGTGGATCCCACGGCCCCCAAGATGAAGAAGTATCGGGGCCGTGAGTAGTAGTAGAAGCCGCTGCTTGCGGCACAGTAGGTGGAGGGGTTGCTGGATCATCCATACCTTCAGCACCCTCATCCTCGTCATCAAAAAGAGGTTCTCCAACCTCATGATCACCTGCACGCTCAAAACGAGAAGAAGGACAAACCATGGTCTCATCGAAGGTGACATCGGATGTCTCCATGACTTGGTTAGTGTCAAGGTTAAGTACACGATAAGCGTGAGTATGAGTGCCATAACCCAAAAACACACCGTCAGAAGAACGAGACTCAAACTTGTCCAAGTTGCCTTTTTGAGTATAAAACAATGGCAACCAAAAACTCTAAAATAACTCACTTTGGGCAGTTTTCCAAAATGCAACTCGTAAGAGGTCTTTTTCAAGAAAGCTCGAAGAAAAATGCGATTGGAAATATAGCATGCAGTGCTCATAGCTTCGGCCCAATATCGTCTAGGAGTCCTATGCTCATCGAGCATCGTCCTGGCCATCTCTACAAGGGTCCGATTCTTCCTCTCTACAACACCATTCTGTGGCGGTGTGTAAGGAGAAGAAAACTGATGCTCTAAACCCAAGGAGTTACAAAACTTCTCAAAATCCGAATTCTTGAATTCGGAACCATTATCACTCCTAATAGCTCGCATCGAGTTCAAAGGTAACTCGTTCTGAAGACGTAAAATCAGATTGCGAGCAAAGGAGAAAGTCTCGGTCTTCTCAGCTAAAAAAAGACCCACGAATATCTTGAAAAGTCGTCAAGAACAACAAGCACATACCACTTCCCCCCAACCGAGCTTACGCGAGCCGGACCAACAAGGTCCATGTGCAAAAGCTCTCTAGGGCGCTTAGTCACGACCTGAGTCACTGGATGGTGGGGAGCGGCAACCAGGGTTTTTTTTACCGATCGGTAACCGGTCGGTTTGGTCGGTAACCGATGAAACCGGTCCGGTCCGGTTACCAAACGGACCGGTTACCAAAATTTGAATTTGAAATTTGAAAATTTGAAAAAAAAATGCCCAAAAAATTCCTAAAAATAGATTACAATTTATGGAGACCAATGGTATAAATTTTTTTGAAATTGGACGTTTGGAATTGGAAAAAAAAGGTCGGCCCGTTAAGGCCCATGAGGCCCATTAGGCGCTCACGGGCACAAAACCAGGCGTTCACGGGCGGGGGGGGGGGGGGGGGCAGAACGCCTCCTTCCCGAGCCTTATCCGCGCCCCGCCCCCCGCCCTCCGCCCCCAGCGCCGCCGTCCGCTCTCCGCCGCCGGCTAACCGGTCGGTTAGGCTCGGTTACCGAGCGGGAGCGAGCGGTAACCGCTCCGTCGACGCGCCGTCGGCTAGCCGCGCGGTCAGCTCGGTAACCGAGTGGTTTCGCTCGGTTACCGAGCGGTTCGTCCGGGAGTTGAGGTAAGTTTTTCCCCCCTTTTCTTGCTATTTTAGTTAAGTATCTATATGTTTTGGGTGTAGTTTTGTGTTAGGATTGTTGTATTTAGGCAGGATCTGTGTTAGATATTAGGATGGATGGATTTAGGTGGTTAGGGTTAGGGTTAGCTTTATGTGTAGAGTACGATTTAATTTAGGATTTGAGGTATGATTTCTGTTAGGATGTATATTTTTCTGTATATATTGTATGGACAACATTTACGTGGGTTTGATTTTGTGTTGTCTGTTTATGCAGGTAGACAATGGCGGGCAGGCACAAAGACGTTGTCTGGGAGCATGGTGAAAATCTCGCTCCCGGGTGGCGGTGCAATTATTGTCACCTGACAAAAGGGGGCGGTGGTGCAACAAGATTGAAGCAGCATTTGGCAGCGCGCGGGACGGAGGTTGATGAGGACATCACCGATTCATATATGAGTATCTTATCAACTTCTAAACCAAAGGTGCAACCATTCTATATGAGACTTATTATTGATACATTTGATGAATGGGTGCTGCACCATAAAATATGTGTATTGTCATTTTCAGAATTACATGCATGGATCAAGGGAAGGTTTGATTGCATAAGGAAAGCTTGGAAGATCAATGAAGTTGATTGGGGACCAAGTCCAAGTGTTCTTAATGTTCTCCACAAAGTCACCACGTCAGTTTTGGCAAAAGAAAGGAAAGAGTCCAAGTCCAACACGTTTTGGAAGTTGAATTCGGACTGCAGAAAAGTCCCAACTTGTTACGGTCACCACGACTTCATACGCACTCGGATTTGGATGGTTCAGGACTTGATGGAAAGCTTAACAAGTCTACTTTCATTTGGATCCAGCCCCATGTCCGTATCTTCTACACAGCGGCGACAATTATCCAAATATTACCGAGAGATCTTGCTGTCCAGGGTGCTGCGTCACCATATCTTGGGCTATTGGCCCATGTATCAAGTTGGGTCCATTAAGGACACGTCCTAGGGTTGGAGGATGACCCCAACACCCTCCTGGTCGTCCTCTCCTCCTCTAATACCTCCCCATAGCCGCCACAAACAGATTGGGTTTTGTTTAGATGTAAGTTTAGCTATTGCTACTTCCTGGTAGACGTTTGTGTCGACTAGACCATCCGTTCTACTTGATTTCGGAACCCCACCTTCATGTGTATCAGATTTGAACCTTCATCTCTTATTTTGCAATAGAGTGCTTGTTCTACTTGTTCTTGCTTGTTCTTCGATTGCTTGCAGGAATAACCCTAGTGGTTTGGTTGGTCGTGCATCCACAAGATCGCGAGCAACCGCTGGAATTGGTGTATCGATTGCTAAGGCGCAGCATCCTTGGATGGTTGTAGTCGGGTCGTGAACGTCATTTCAGTCCAAATCGAAGTTATCCCCCGCTTCTCATCGAAAGATCGGGCAAAAACCCTAGCGGGTTCGTATCAATTGGTATTCAGAGCGAGGTTTATCGGTGAGAGATTTCCAATCCTTCGTTGTTTTATTTTTCCTATAGTCCAAAAAAGCCAAAAAATAGTAGATTAGTTTTTTTCCATAATCCTATAAATCTTTTTGAGCCTTTGCTGGTACTTCTTAGTTAGGGCTTGTTGAGTTTGGTTTACATCGGTTGAGTCAAGTTGCTGGTCTTAGAGTTAGGCTTTTAGAGTTTCGAGTTCTTGTCACGTTTCGGTCACTATCAATCATATCCATCTTCGCTGCCACCATCACCACCATCATATACATATCCACTACACCTTTTACATCTCCATTGCAATCATTACTATCATATACGTGTTCGCTGCACCATATCCATCACCATTTTTTTACATCAAAAAAATCTGTTTGGGCACATATTAAAATTTGAGTTGCTAGCTCTATTCTTGTTACTTCCTGAAAAGAAAGAGAAATACATTGTAAGTTGTTTCTTTCAAAATCTGATTTGTCAAAATTCAGATTTGTTCTAGTTGTGCAAAGTAAAAGAAAAGAAGAAGAAAAATCAGAAAGAAAAGAAAAGAAAGAGAAAGAGAGAGGAAAAAAAACAGAGGAGGAAGAGAAAAAGGGAGTGATAACTTGCTGTTCTTGTTCTTTTTTGTTTCCTATTGTACCGTGACTTTGTTTGTGTCTAGGCTCGCGTCTCTAGCACGGTCTAGCCTAGGACCAGCACGGTACCACCGCTGAACGATTTCTCAACTCGCTTTGTGACTAATGTGGTGCTTGTACTTCCTTGCACATTAATTTCAGCCTTCCTACAGCTCCACATATCCAACTACAACTTCAAAGGTGTTGTTGCTGCGGTATCGATATACTATTTTCTAAGGTTTCTGACTTGTTGGTTGCTGCCACCTCTTGTTTGGCTTGGTAAGAACTGGTAAGAGCTCGTTTGAACAGGTTGAGAGTGAGAGAATTATAATTACAAAAACCACATCCTAGTAGTTGATTGGAGCATAGATATTATTGTGGATGTTTTTGGTTTTCTTCTAATCATGGCAGGGATTCACATGGAAAATAAGCATGGCCTTACTCAGGTTGTGTATTCGCAATTTGCTCAACAAATGGATGGTAACAAGCTTGGCACTCATGAGGTTTGCAATGTTTTACTTGATACAATAAAATCTGCAATACCTTACTTTGAAGGAAACTATGATCCTCATGCATATATTGAATGGGAGCTAGCTGTAGATAAGGAATTTGTTGAGTATGATTTGTCAGAGAAACAAATGGTTTTTGCTGCCTCTAGTGCTTTAACTAAGGATGCTTTGTATGAATGGAAATATCTTTGTAGGCATGACATTGTTCCGCAAACATGGAAAGACTTCAAAATGCATTTTAGAGGTGTATATGTTCCTGCATATTATGCTGATTACTTGCTTACCAAACTAGAGGATTTAAAACAGGGTAGTAGGACCGTGAGACAATACTATCATGATTTTAAAATTTGTATCCTGTTTGGTGGCTTGGATGAATGCATGGAAGATATTATGAGTAGGTTCATGAAAGGGCTCAATTCCGAAATTCAAACTTTGCTCATCAGTGAAACATATAATCATATATCTTGCTTGTTTTGTCTTGCTTGTAAAGTTGAAAATCAGATTCTTTCAGCTTTGAATACTTGCAAGAATGGTATGACACATTATAGCCAGCAATTATCTACATTAAATGTTGAAAGGGAGCAAAATATAGTGGAACTTGTTGATGATATGCCTTTGTCACAACATGATTTGCTTGTTGTACCTTGTGACAAAGAAGAGTTGTGTGATACTTCTTCTCTAACTTCATCACCACGACTAGAGATAGAGCACCCTCTTTTTCCCCTTGCTGTCCATAACATTTTGCAGGAGGATGAGAGCAATACTATTGAATGCATTGAGCCATTTGAGCAGCTACACCCACTACAAAAGTTGGAAAAGACTTTTTGTGCAACACCCACCATGTCAGAGGAGAGCGAGAAAAGCAACACATATGATGCTGCAATCACTCCATGTGAGTATGATCATGCTTCACTTATATCTACAACACGACTAGTGCTTGGACATGATAATTCTATTCTTAACGACATGCATGCTGAAGTAAGGAGAGTTTGTCGCATTGCTAGTGAGAAAGAGGAGCTGAATATCATATCATCTTTAAATTGTTTAGGTTATATCAAATTTGGTTTTCTTTGTGACCTGAATAGTTTGGAGAATGATATATCTATGAAATGTATTTTGCCAAGCTTTAATCATTGTTCACTTTATGCAATTGGCAAATATGATAGCAACAGAAATTATTTGGTGCATAAAATTTATATTAGCTCTAATATAAAATCTACTTTGGAGCTACAATACCATAATCAAATCGAGGGATGCACTAACACTAATAATGTCCTACAAAGTATCCCTAGTTTTTCTTATATGCAACAGGGCTATCCTAAAGAAGGGAAGTATTGTTTGTTGTTGACATGCAACATGGTCGTCCTTCGGTTTTCTGATATCAATATAACCACATTTGAATACCACTAGAGCAAGTCGAGGACGACTTGCAGCCAAGAAAGGGAGAATGATGAGGACATCACCGATTCATATATGAGTATCTTATCAACTTCTAAACCAAAGGTGCAACCATTCTATATGAGACTTATTATTGATACATTTGATGAATGGGTGCTGCACCATAAAATATGTGTATTGTCATTTTCAGAATTACATGCATGGATCAAGGGAAGGTTTGATTGCATAAGGAAAGCTTGGAAGATCAATGAAGTTGATTGGGGACCAAGTCCAAGTGTTCTTAATGTTCTCCACAAAGTCACCACGTCAGTTTTGGCAAAAGAAAGGAAAGAGTCCAAGTCCAACACGTTTTGGAAGTTGAATTCGGACTGCAGAAAAGTCCCAACTTGTTACGGTCACCACGACTTCATACGGACTCGGATTTGGATGGTTCAGGACTTGATGGAAAGCTTAACAAGTCTACTTTCATTTGGATCCAGCCCCATGTCCGTATCTTCTACACAGCGGCGACAATTATCCAAATATTACCGAGAGATCTTGCTGTCCAGGGTGCTGCGTCACCATATCTTGGGCTATTGGCCCATGTATCAAGTTGGGTCCATTAAGGACACGTCCTAGGGTTGGAGGATGACCCCAACACCCTCCTGGTCGTCCTCTCCTCCTCTAATACCTCCCCATAGCCGCCACAAACAGATTGGGTTTTGTTTAGATGTAAGTTTAGCTATTGCTACTTCCTGGTAGACGTTTGTGTCGACTAGACCATCCGTTCTACTTGATTTCGGAACCCCACCTTCATGTGTATCAGATTTGAACCTTCATCTCTTATTTTGCAATAGAGTGCTTGTTCTACTTGTTCTTGCTTGTTCTTCGATTGCTTGCAGGAATAACCCTAGTGGTTTGGTTGGTCGTGCATCCACAAGATCGCGAGCAACCGCTGGAATTGGTGTATCGATTGCTAAGGCGCAGCATCCTTGGATGGTTGTAGTCGGGTCGTGAACGTCATTTCAGTCCAAATCGAAGTTATCCCCCGCTTCTCATCGAAAGATCGGGCAAAAACCCTAGCGGGTTCGTATCAGAGGTTGTGCATTGTAGCCGTGTGCCACTAGAGGTGCGCGAGTATTTCCAGAGAGAGCTTGACCGCGCCAAGAAGGCGACGGCGGACCGAGCTCGGCAAAGGCTCGCACAACAAAGAGTTGCACAGGAGGGGAACAATCCCATTAATGATGATGAGTATGAGGCTCAGATGGAGGCTGCCCTACAACAGTCGAGAGCTGAATATGAGTATCAACAGAGTGTGCAGGATAGAGGCGGTAATTACGAGCGTGGAGGGGGTAGTTCTCGTGCAGGTGGTAGTGGTGGTGGAGGTGGGGGTGGTGGCAGTGGAGGTCCCCGTGGTGGGAATCCTTTTTCGAGGATGTTCAGAAGATCGGGATCACAGAGGGAGACACCTGTGGAGGTGGAAGACTACAATGTGGCATCCGGTGGCAGGACAAGAATGGTACAACAAAGGATTGATACAGGGCGCTGGACCCAGAAGGGAAAAAATGCAAAGGAAGCCATCGGTAAAGCTTGGGCAAAATTTTACCATCATGCAGGAATACCGGGACGGAATGCGGACAGCCCGTACTTTGTTGGTGCTGTCCGAGAGACGCAGAAGTGGGGTAAGTACCTATAACTACAAACAGGTTTGAACTTATGTATCGTTCCATGTTCTTATTAATTGCTTATGGTTACAGGTGAAGGCATCTTGTCCCCCACTGGAAAGGAAATTGATGGGAAGTACCTTGATCAAAATGTGAAAGACTTGAAGGAGAGGTACGCAAAGTTTCAGAAAGAGTGGCCCACGTTTGGCGTCTCGCTGATGTGTGATTCTTGGACTGGCCCCACAAAAATGAATGTTGTGAACTTTCTTATTTATTGCAACGGGGTCACATGGTTTCACAGCTCTGTCGATGCAACTGGGAAAAGTCAAGATGCGAACTATTTATTGAGGGTAAGTCATTACAGTTGTCATGTTATTATTTTTAGTTATATTCATGCATATATAATATACGTTATGACTGTTTTCAGGAGATTCGGAAGGTGGTGATGGACATTGGCGCGGAGAATGTTGTCCATGTGATCACTGACAATGGCGCCAACTACAAGAAAGCGTGCAGCTTGTTGAAGCTTGAGTTCAAGCATATTTGTTGGATGCCTTGTCTGGCACACACCATTAATTTAATGCTAAAGGATATCGGTCAAAGGAGTGATCATTCAGGTATGATATCCGCATGCAAGCGCATATCTAATTGGTTGTACAACCATACTCAGTTGCATAATATGATGAAGAGAGCAATTGGTGGTGAGTTGGTCAAATGGAATGCCACTAGATTTGGGACCAACTACATGTTCATGGAGTCATTTAACCGAAGACGTGAGAAGTTCATGCAGTGGATGGCATCTACAGATTTTTGGAGAGCAAGTGGGCAAAAACCGAAGAAGGTAGATTTGCTCATGCCAGGTTGTCGAGTCTACAGTGGTGGGAGGGATTGGAGTATATCATCAACACTGTACAACCGATTTACAGGTTCCTTCGGTTCGCTGATGAAGCCAAGCACCCCAACATTTGTGAAGTTGTGTATCAATTCCAGAATTGCAAGTCGGAGATGGAGTCTTTTTTTTGGAAGAAATACGCACACATGGAATGAGTACAAAGAGATTTTGGATAAAAGGATATCTGACGTGTACATAGGGACGTACGTGGGGCCAGGTATGAGTTCCTCCATGTTCAATTGAATTCCATATTTACCATATTGAACATTTTCTGGATGCTCAATTCAATTCCATGTTGCAGCTGCCGTGCTGAATCCTAAGCTCTCGTACACACTGGATCCAACTGCAACAATGTTCGCTGGCCTGAAGGACGCATTTCAGGAGATGACAGATGTGCAGAGCGCCGTGCAGGCATTGCAGGAGGCTGAGGTTTTTCGCCAGAAGGTTGGTGAGTTTGGCTCAGAGCTAGCTCACAAAATGGCCATGGATCCAAGAACATCCCCATGTAAGAGTACTTTGTCATTCCATTTAGTTATGCATATTGGAACATGTAGCTAACATAATGTGTTCCACTTGCAGCGGCCTGGTGGATGATCTTTGGTAAAGACACTCCAAATTTGCAGCGCCTAGCTTTGCGGCTTGTTTCACAATGTATGTCCTCCAGTGGATGCGAGCGGAACTGGAGTACTTTTGCCTTGCTGCATACGAAGGTCCGCAATCGGCTATCGCACAAGAAACTGAACAAGCTTGTTTATGTCAATTACAACCTTCGGCTGCGACTTGCGGATGCCAACCCACCAAGGCTTGATGACGACGATTTTATTGACCGGTTCGCCGAAGTCTCATTCTATGATCGGACCACTCCGCTTAGGGAGTGGATGGAGTATGGAAGATCAAACCAGCCTCCACTTCTTGATGAGGATTCAGACGAAGACGACGTCCCTTTGCCATCACGTCTTGTCAGGTACGTTATATGTATATTTATAAATGTGAGTGCGTGTCTAATAATGTACGGTGGGATTGATTTTATTTATGTGATTTGTTTGTTTCTGTTGGCAGTGAGCATATAGACCCCGATGATCTACGTCAGGCTACGGGGTCTGATTGCATCAGTGATTGGGCTCGTAGACATGTGGGTCAAAGTCACCTAGGGAAGAGGAAGACGCAAGCGCCGCCTAGGAAGGGGCAGACCAAGCGAGGAAAACAAGTCAGCAGCGATGCGGACACTGAGGAGGAGGGATCTTACCATTCTGACGATGATGATGATGATGATGATGACAGCAGCGATGGTGGTGACGATGACGATCATGATGACAGTGGCGATGGTGGTGGTGGTGCTGCTGGTGGTGGTGGTGGGACTGGTTATGGAATTCGTTTCACAGGTATCCATTGCACTTGCACGTACATACACACATTTATTTTTGTCCATGATTACTAATTATGGTTCATTGCAGGCGAGACCCAATACACACATGCTACGCAAGATCGTGACCATGGACAACCACAGTCCCAGAGGAAATCAGTTTCATTTGGACGCACACACGACGACAATCCAGAGGACTCGCAGGGGAGATCAATTTCTTTTGCACCCACGTACTACGACACTCCAGACTACTCTACTTCGTCCTACAGCGATGCCTCACAACCTTCTTATAGCTATCCCATTCCTGACGTGAGCACGCAGCCTCAGACTAGGTGGGTGTACGAATGGGAAGATCCCAGCTTTTACAGTATGTTGGTTCAAGAATGGGAGACAACCGCAGCTTGGACGGGCCAGACGTGGCAAGATTACAAGGCAACCCTGCTTCAAACCAAAGGTATCGCTCTTATGTCCATCGCCGAGTATGAAATGTCATGCCAACAAGGGGTCTTTCCATACATCTTGCGTAGATGATCATGTATTCCTGTGACTGTGAGGATGTGTTGTTGATGCATTCGTTGATGTTTTCGAGACAATATCTATTTGTATGCGACTATTTGTTCATGTTTTCGAGACAATGAATTTATTGCCGCAGTGTGCGGTCTTTTTTATATCTATATGTCCAAAGGAAGTACCAAAAAATCATTTTTATCCAAAAAAAGACAGCCCACCGGTTTGGACTGGTTACCGATCTAACCGGTCGGTAACCGACCCAAACCGGTCGGTTACCGACTAGGGACCGCATTTGAATTCGAGATTCAAACCGACCGGTAAACCGCTCAAACCGGTCGGTAACCGACCCAAACCGACCGGTTTACCGATTCGAAACCGAACAACTGAGGCGTTTGAATTCAAACTTCAAACCGGCCGGTACCGGGCGGTTACTGACCAAACCGGTCCGGTAAACCGCTACCGGTGGCCGGCGGTTACCACCAACCGGTCGGTAAAAAAAAACCTGGCGGCAACCATCTTCCCATGTCTACAAGAATGGCAAACAAGATCCTTCTCCATGGATAACTTGGGCAATCCTCGGATTAGGCCAAGTGAACTAAGCCTTGCAAGCAAGTCGAAGCTCAGGTGACCAAGTCTCCTATGCCACTTCCAAAGATCAGAGAAGGAAGGTCCAGCCAAAAGACAACGAGAAATTCCAAACGACTTCGAGAAATCCGCACGAAAAACTTTCCCAAAGGGCGAAATCACACAAACAAGATTGCCCTAAGGGTCCAAAATACGACTGAGATTCGGCTTGAAACGAATCTCATAGTCATCGTCAAAAAGTTGCGAAACAGAAAGAAGGTTAAAATGCAAGTTCGAAATAAGAGCAACATCGCGCAACACAAAGTGCTCATTAACTCGCACAGACCCACGAGACAACACCTTACCTTTGTTGTTGTCGCCGAAGGTGATAAACTCCTTTTCGGCGACCGGACTAAGACTGGAGATCCACTTGGCGTTTCCGGTCATGTGCCTCGAACACCCGAAATCCACCAACCAAACGTTCTCCAATCATTTTACCTACATCAATAAAAAGACATAGGGTGAGCATACGGTCCAACACTGGGGTTAGTGAAGTAGGGAGAATACCAGTGTTGGGCCGGCTGCTCGAAAGAACGGTTAGCAGAAAAACCATTCCTAGCACGCCTACGAGAGGAGCGATCACCACGTTGAGGAAAACATGGTCCGCTAAGGGAGGAGCGTCCATCACGATACTCAAAATGTGATGGTGGAAAACGCTCAACTACAAAGCCACCGCCACGGGGTCCATAGCCCACAAACGCAGGCTCCCGCCGGGCACACTCTCTGTGCGGCCTAGGCCTAGGAACTTGAGGTTTTGGACCTCTAGGCCTAGCAGCACGCCTCTGAACATTCGGCACATGTACATCATGGAAAGGATGGTACATGACCGTGTTGTTCATCTCCTTTGCGCGGCGCGCTTCTCTCTTGCGCCGAAAGCAAAACTCACTCAAGTGTCCATCTCTCCCACAATGCTCACAATGGTACCTCACCGCTCTCATAGGGGGTTGTTGGTACTCATGATAGTGGGTATGGATCACTTTGCCCTTCTGTGGCATAAGCTCCTCTTGGATGGGTGGCATGGTGTCAAGCTTGTTCTTGAGGTGGTTTGGTTTTGGAGCCCATGATTGTTTCTTTGGTGGAGCTCTCGGAGGTTCAACAAAGACCCCATCCTTGGTGTTAGGATTGAGAGGCTCTTTGGGTGGAATCTTGGTAAGCTTGGGAGTAGTGGTGGAGTTGGGCTTCTCACATGGGTTTAGACCACTCGACTCTCCAATCTTCCCAAAAGATGAAACATCAACACCCGGAGCAAAACCTACACCAGGACCTCCAGCAGCTCGCTTGAATTGGGAGATCATCATCCCGAGCTGCGGCTCACCACTCGACACCCATGACAAGATGGTCCGAAGGTATGTGTTTTCCTCCTCGGTTTGCATCTTGTCATGCTTCACATTGGCTATCTCCATCTCCAAACCTTCACCAAGAACACACCTAGCCACACACGTGCTACCTGAGTTGGCCTCTTCAAGAGACACAATCTTGGCATTCTTCTCTGCCAACTCAGATTGCAAGCCCGCACAAGACTTGCATGCACCCAACAGCGAGGATCTAGCCTTCAGCTCAAACACCTCTCCTACCAACGCAACATACTTACCTCTCAAAGTGAGAAGGTCAATCATGTGTGTGGTGCACATCTCACACTCCTCCTCCTCAGTAACAACTATGGTGGACTTGACAGATTCAAGTTCCTTCACCGTATCCTCCCACTTCTGCCTAAACTCCTTGCGCTATCTAGCAGCACGCCTAAGCAACTTATCCTGACTAAGGAGCGTGGCAGTAAGCTTCTCGACCTCAGCAGAAAGCTCGTCGGGGGTTTGAGATACCTGGGAGGTGTCGTCGTCGTCGTCGTTCCGAGGAGTGTCCTCCAGCTCGCCGTCGACCTCCTTGCCGAGGGCCATGGTGCAGAAGCCGTTGTCGTCGGCGAAGAAGCAAAGACCGTTCAGCTTGTCCTCGATCTTCTTCTTCTTCTCGGACTCGTCGTCGCTTGAGGAAGCGGAGTCATCATCCGAGTCATCGACGTCGCTGAGCGTGGCGAATAACGCACGCTGCTCAGCCTGGACTTCTCCATGTACTTGGTCTTGATGTACTCCTTGTTGAAGCCGCCCTTCCGCTTGTGCTTCGCGGGGACGTACTTCTCCTTGCGCTTGCCGGAGTCATACTTGTGCCCATGATCCGCCTTGCCGAAGACTTGCTTGTTCTTCTTCGGGCAATTGGCGATGAAGTGGTTGGGGGTCGCCGCACTCAAAGCATCCTGAGCATCCTCCTTCCGCGGCGACGGTTCATGCGGTTGTTGTGGAACCACGAGAACCGGTTGGCGAGCATAGCCAACTCGTCATCCCCCAAAGACTCCAGCTGCTCCTCTGTGACAGAAAAGAGAGAAGAGAGTGCAAAACCTCCAGAGGGGTTGGCAAGAAGAGCCAGAATGCAAAGCCATCGACGAGCCAGAAGGATTTTCATAAGAAGCCCTCGCCATGGCATCAATCTCACTGGACTTGAGCTTACTAAAGAGCTCGTCGCACGTGAGGGTCTCATAGTTAGGTGATTCGATGATCGCCTGAACTTTGGAATCCCACACCGACCGATCAAGGGTATGCAAAAGCTTCAAAGCCCTCTCATGATCGTCGAAAGGCAACAACTCCTTGTTAGCCCTCATCCCGTTGACAATCACCTGAAGCGAGCGAATAAACTTTCTATGCTCTCGCCAGGCATATGTCAAAAGTTCTCATACTCTCGCTTGAACAACTCGTAGAGACGGGTTTTGACTTGAGAGGTTCCCTCATGGAAACGCATGAGGGTAGCCCAAATCTCCCGAGCCGTAGCGAGGTGAGAAACGCGATCAAATTCACTCATGCTCAAGCATGAGAAAAGAGCATTACGGGCTCGGCTATTGGCATCGTGCTCATCGATCTGAAGCTTAGAGACACGAGCAGCCAAGACCACGTAATCAGCAGAGTTGCAAATATCCCAAATGGAAGCACCCAAACTCTGCAGATAGGCCGACATGCGTATCTTCCAATACGCATAGTTTGTCCCATCGAAAAATGGCGGTTTGCCCACGCCGCGATCCATGTCGCCTTCTGTGGATCTGGAACTGGCTAAGGTAGAAGATCCTTAACCGCTCCGATACCAATGAAGGACCGAGAAAGCACTAGCAAGGCGACCAGAGGGGGGGGGGGTGAATGGGAGCCCACAAAATTTCTCTCGAAAACTTTGGCAAATGTCCCAAGTTCAACCCCCGAAAGCTAAGACCGAAACCGTGATGCCCACGACCCTTGGAAGAGGGTGGATGATCCCTAGGATCACAGCGAGGCACCACAAAGCGATAGTGAACCAAACACCAAAAGCTCCGGAACAAGTTCGACCCTTGAAAACCGAGTCCTGAACGTAGATGGAAGGCTACGTCGAGAAATCCCCAAATACCGATGCTAACAAGTAGCAAAGATATCTAGAGAGGTTTCTTGGATAACTATAGGGCCAAACGAGAAGTCCGAAAACCAAGCGAGGAAACCGGGAGAGCAAACGCACAAAACTGGAAGCTTCAGGCGATTCCCGGACTGTCCGGACCTGGAGTCCCGGACTGTCCGCCCCTACTACGGACTGTCCGCGAGGGGATGGCGGACTGTCCGCCGGTCAAAACACAGAAACAGCAAAGCTCCTGCAAGTCCCCTGGACAGTCCCGGACTGTCCGCGGTTTATACCGGCGGACTGTCCGCCGGCCAACCGAGACACAAACAGCAGAGACTTGCGGCCACTGGTCTGGCCAAGTCCCCGACATGCGGACTGTCCGCGCCGTGAGTGGCGGACTGTCCGCGGTCACTCAGGGAGGGCGATTTCAACCGCCCTTGTCTCAAAACTTCCCAAATCCGATCCAAATCAAAATCCCATGTTCCCAAACTTGGAGAAGATGATCACGAGACAGTTAGGAGACTATCCCCAAGAAATCATCCTCTCAAATCGATTCAATCACCAGGAAATCAAAAGGGGAGGAGTATGAACGAAAAAAGCGCCACAAAAACGAAATCAACCCAATCTACTTGTTCGTGAGGAGTTAGATGAATTCCTTTGGTCGAAATAACCTCCTCACTATAAAGAACAAGTTGATTCAAACGGATTTCGCAAAAACGCAGTAGAGAGGGAGATCGAGTGACGGGAAAATCATGGAGAAACGAAGAACGCGAAGAACACAAACCAAAACGCGAATCAACACATCGATCTGCAACCATGTGGCTACCACACGCTACAACAGTGAGGTTACGGCCTCACTTCGTCAAAATCTCCATTACACAGAGGTATGGTTCTCTGCGGATCTCAGCTAGCTACAGCAGGGGATTGGGAGAGCAGGAAACCCTAGAAGCAAAGAGCAAATGACTGAGATAGATGGGGAGGTGGGTGTCTCCCCCTACTTATCCTAATTCTAACTATTCCTAATTCCCACTCTACCCCTAACTACTTACAGAGCGAACCAGCTAAACCCTAAGGTTATTCTGGACCAACTCGATGGTAGGTGGATCCGACGGCCACGCCCGCATAACTCGTAGCGTTGCCTCGATGCAACCTCCTGATTGCCGCCACGTTCCGCCACCGCTCTGCGTCCTTTTCGTGGACGTCGCACCCCCGGTTTTGTGGCCCAAACCGGGAAACCAGCCTTCACAGCCAACCCCCGGTTTTGAGGCCCAAACCAGGAAACCAGCATTCTGTAGCCTGAGTTTTGTGGCCCAAACTCAGCAAACCCGCAGCACCCAGGTTTTGAGGCCCAAACCTGGAAACCGTCCTCAGCCCGAGTTTTGTGGCCAAACTCGGAAACCATCCACGCCCAGGTTTTGAGGCCCAAACCTGGAAACCGTCCACCCGATGGTTTTTCTCTGTCTCTACCACCAAACCAAGGCTGTAGACGGGATGCACCACCCGTGCACCCCGTCCACCGACACGTGTCCCCAAGTCCACGACTCAGGCAACACATGACAGCAAGTCTTCACTCGTCGCTGTCCCAGGCTGTCAGCCACCACAGCTGATCCTCGGGCCACCGGTCCCTCAGTCCAAGCCTCACGTCCGCCCTTCGCCACTCTCGGTCAATCGGCACGGCACGTCTCTACTTGACCTTCACCTTGCCTCTGATCACTGTATCCGTGCTGGACACCTGCACAACACAAGCCAAAGAACATGTGCATCATCCCAATTGACAATCACTCATCACTCAGAGACTCGGCATACACCCATGTATCCGCAATCTCCTTGCCAACGAAGCTCACGTTTTGGTTGATCTTTGCTAGAGTTATGGACCAGCGAAGGGATGAACTCTGGGGCTTCAACCCGAAGTTGACTTCTTGTGGATGATTCACTTTCAGTGGAGGACATACCATATTCTGTCGCCACAGCCTTTCCTTTGTTTGTGGGATGTGGGAGGTTCATTTGCACCCCTTCAGCCTTCTCTTTGTTGTAGGGCTGCGGGCGTTGAGGCTGATCCCGTAGCACTATCCCTCTATTTGGAGATGAGAAAACCGTTGTTGATGTAGTCTTTGTTGGAGGTGCCCCCATATACTTGGGGCCAACTTGGAGGAACAAGCCCCCAACTTCTTAGGAGTTATGGAAGATGGCATCTTCTTTGTTGCAGAAACTGTTGGAGGTGCCCCCAGTTTGCCTGGGGCAGGCTTGGAGGAACAAGCCCCTAGCTTCTTAGGAGCTATCAAAGGAACAAGCCCCAAGCCTTTGGAGCTGATGAAGATGACACCATTGGTGGTGTTGACTTGGTCGGTGATGCTCTCCTAGTGTGGATGGGCCACTCTCCAAGGGTGGTGGAGTGGATCCTTGGCACTATCTTGGAGCTGGAGGACATAGTGCCCTTAGGCTTGGACGAGCTAGGAGCAACAGCCTTGGAGGATGCAGCCTCACGCACATTTGTAGCGCGCTCATTGGAGGCCATCACCCTTGCTTTGGCAGCAACTCTTCTTGCCCGCCGCTTTGCAGCTTTGGACATGACAGGGGTGAACCCATCTTCAGCCTTGGAGTTAACCTCTTGGTCGTGAGCAACTACAACTGGAGAGGCAGCTGTGGTGTGGAGCGAACTTGCGCTGTTGGAAGCTTGAGCGGGACCCATGGGAACATCGACCCAAAGGGAACCAATGCGGATGGTGACGAACTCTTGGACACGTCCAGCCATACCTTCATATAAGAAAACCATTTATGAGTTTCCTTGAATGCATATATATGTGCATATAAATTTATTTGACAATTTGGTCAAAAGCCATATGATGCAACTATGTTGGAACTCAAAGATGAGGGGAAAAGTAGGTCCCACTGGGCGTGCCAAATCTGATCGCGGGAAAACGGGCGACTATGACCTGCCTCCGCGTCAGCAGAGACAAATTTATTTTTTTTTAATTTAAATGGGACAAAGTAAAAGAACAGGTATTGCGAGTCCATAATACCATAATTTTTATATTTGCATAAAAAAATATTTTAATTACATCTCCGTAGAGAACACCCCTGATTAAGAGTTCCAACATGAGTACATGAAAATGAAGATTACATCACATAGCTTCCTATTACAAACTACAAAAGAAAACAAAGTCTTCAGTCTTGTACTCACAGATGTATATGAGTATGCATGCTTCACATAAATTTAGGCTTGATAATTGCCATTTCTTTTCAACATGGTATGAATTCATTCAGGAGTAAGCATATACTCCTTATATATGATTGGTTGTTAGCTGATTTAGCTTGTTAGCCAACCGTGATATGCATGTATTTAATTATGCATATAAATATTTTGTTATTTATTTAAATCACGATATGGCGCCAAGTTTAACTCACCATGGGACATTTTGATCATGCAGTGCAACATATATGCATGTCGACCAATAGAAAATAATTTATTTGATCAACGTTTATTTGGATGGTACATTATATTCATGTATATATACTCTCGTCTTGCTTTTCTTCTTCTTCTTCTTTTTAATAATCATCCATCATTACTTTTTTTACAGGAAAAATGATTAATTACTTTATTCAATCAATAAAGATTTTATTTTCATATGTGGACTTTGCATAACTTGCTAGTTAACCCCAGGTGAACACATGGTATTTAATTTATACATATGAAATACATATGCACACACCATTGCTCATCGCGCATATTTAAATGCACTGAATTTCAAAACCGATATTACACTATAGTAATTTCATTTTCTTTTTAGCCATATTATTTTATTATTTGCGTATTTCATATTTAGATGGTATTTGACCACTATAATACTTTATTTATTGTGGTCTCGATTTTTTTTCACACATTCTGGGTAGAGCCAAAAATGGTGTCAACATACCCTATCTTTGCAACTTACCTCAAAAATCTCTCTTGGGTGATGATAGGTTAGAGATGCTTAGCCATGCTTAGACATAGAGAAAGGTGATGAGTTTATTGTTCGCGATGGCTTTACTCGGAGTCATCCAATGGGATGATAATTCATCATTACTAGGGTTCCTCTCTCAGGTACAAACTATGAACTGAATAGAGCAGTAATAATCCGAGACTGGGCAGAACAAGGTGATTGAGGTAAAATATGTGTTTAAAATGAGCAGACAGGCTTGCCTGGGCAAAATGGGCTGTAAAGCGGACAGGCTTGCCTGGACATATTCGTTCCGCCTGTGTCAATTAGGAAACCGTTCGATGTAGGTCTGTTGTGATCGAGACTTTGTAGTACTGGCCACATACTCCGGTAAGTCTGAACCTTAGTTAATCCATTATTGGAACGGACAATCGCGCAATGGGAGTGGAGAGATGGCGGGTGTAGCATGTACCCACACTACCAGGCCACCGTCCGAGACGGGGTAGGCAGATGGAGTACTGTACACTCGGGTGGCATGGACCCAAGGAATTAAGGCAAAGGTTGATATATGTAGGTCGGGGACCTGCATATATCGTGTGGTAAGGAAGTCCCAGCTGGGTTATAATCGGTTCAAATCGTCATTGCTCCTCGGTTATGGAGACTCGATCCTCCGACCACTCATCGTAGTAACAACTGAAACTTGATAGAATGATCAATCTTTGCTTTGTTTAATAAGTGGTTGAATTAGAATAGGTGTAGTTTGAATTAGAACAGGTGTAATCTAGCTTTTGATTAATAACTTAATTAAGCTAAAACTTGAAAATAGAAACTACTGGTAGAATGCTTTACCGCAAAGCTCTTGCCTTATGCTAGCCCTACTACATCCCTAAAGCTAGCATGCCCTTGGAGTCTTTTCTTTAGTCGGGTAAGTCTTGCTGAGTACCCTCATGTACTCAGGGTTTGTTAATCCCCTGTTGCAGGTTCCTAGCTGATGATGTCGATCACGATCATGTTAGTGAGCTCGACATGATCTGGTTGCTCTTCTTCTCCAACTTAGGTGCTCCGTCTAAGCGTGGTTCCGTAGTACTTCTCTACTTCTGCAATCTAAGTTAAGTTTATTGTAAAAGTAACTTATTCGCATTCTGTAAAGTTTATCTTATTTTGCTTCCGTACTCCGATGGTATTTTGTAACAAATGTTGTAATATTGTAATTATTCCACCCTTTATGATGATGATCCTGTGGATTGTGGATAATTCGGGGTTCCCTCGGGACACCCGACAGATCTTTCCAGTGACGTGGAACACATGCATAGTCATTAGAGCTCTGGGAGACGATGATGTGTGCAGGTGGGGCCACATTACCGGAAGGTTCTGCCATAGTTGGTATCAGAGAGGATTGTCGTCTGGGGGAGACTAGTTACAACATTACTTTTGAAAAACTTCAAAATGGTTTCTTAATCTAAAAGTTTTTGGATGTAACAAGTTAAAAATGATCTTCTCTCAAATTGTTGCTTTGCTGAACGACTTTGTGAAGACTATACTAGTGACTCCAACATAAGATATCAAGAAGTTCTCAACCTTCTACTCAAGGTCAATGGGCAGTCAACCACTTCTCCAAAATGCGATAAAAGAGCTATTCAACACCTGCAACAATTCAGTGAAGTTGATGTATAAAGTAAAGCCTTATATCTATCTAACATGTTGAAGACATAGAGCTCCTAGCAGTGGGAGGTCGTATAGGACGAGCATGCATCATATCATGTATAATAATAAAACAATGTGCTAAACTTTCTCCTCTAATTTTGAGAGCAGCTATGATCCCCTGAAAGTGGTTTGTCCCTAGATTTTGCTACCCTTGGTAATTCCTGCTCCATAAGTTCCGATGCTTGGGAACTTTTGGATATCTTTCATATACCCTACCACATAAAGCCAGAATCATGGTAAATCCTTGGTTCTTCCGTGATGCGTGTGTCCTGCCTTAAATTGGCACGTGTTAATTGCTTGGTGTCGTGAAAATGATGAATGGTGATCAAAAGTTACTGAAATTGTGTTCTTTGAAAGGACCATGATCTGTGGACCGGATAAAAGCGTGGGAATCTGGGATAACCTATGGACAACCACAATAGGGTGTTACTCGGGCGCTCGCTAATATCCAGGCCTATAGTCATGATTCTTTCTAGTCCACTATGGAAGTGCTTTCATTTTTGGGACGCCCGAAAGGGAGTTCAAAGCCACTTTCCTTGTAATTATAACCAACCCTTTCTTTTGGTTACAATTTCCCTCTTTACGAGATGAGAGTTGTAGAAGTTGTGCTCTATTGTGGTGCCATGATTGTTTACCACGGTGCCGCGTTGGAACCCAAAGAATCTTGTGTGCCGGATTGCATGAGTTTCTGCTGGGTGCACGCAGGTATCGAGGTCAGCAAACTTGATCCATTATAGCCCGCAACCAATGTATGCTCTCTCTTGGTTCTTGATAATCCTCCTTGCTCCACCCAAATACCTTGACGCTTGCAACCGATTCCTAATCCCGATTGTAATCCTGAGCTCAACCCTAGTTGCCTTGTGAACTCCATGCGAGTGAACATGTGTGACACATTTGCTTTTCCATTACTCAACTCCATACCTTTAGGTGCTTATTAAATCTCGGGACGAGATTTCTTTAAGGGGGGAGGAGCTGTAACACCCCTGGTGTTAAGGGATAATTAAAACCCTAAGTATGACAATTAGTATGCATAATCATCTGGCATCATGGCATAAAAGCATTTCATGTTTAAGGCATAAATGTGATGCTTTATGTGTTTGACATGAGTGTTGGCTTCCATGTTTGAAATGTGTGTTGTTTGATTATGTTGTTGGGTGTTGCATAAAATGATAAATGAGAAAAGCTCTAATTAAAAATGCCTTTTCTATCCTCTTTGCATTAAGTCAAAAAGTAAGTCAAATTTCAAAATGATTTCAAAAGCATAGTCGTAGCTCTTGTTGGGAGGTACAACTTTAGTATTCAAAGTTTTCAAAGTTTCTGTACAAAATTTTGAACAAATTTGGAATCTTTCAGACCCTAAATTTGACCCTAAAACTGGATTTCAAAAACTAAAAAGAATTAGACTTTGATCCTTTAAGAAAAATTGTAGAGAACACTAAAACAAACAACTTTTATTAAGGTAGATTTGGAAGTTCTTGAAGAAAATATGAAGTAATTTGGAAAACTAGATTGATTAGGATTTCAAATTGAAAATCAATTTCCAAATTAGTTTTACCCCCTTTTGGGTAGTTCAAAAATTAAGCATAATTTTTGAGATTTGACAAAAAAAAGTTGTAGATAATTTTATAAGGAACAACTTTTATATTGGTAAAATTTGAAGTTATTCAGAAAATTTGAAAGTAATTTTTGAATCTAAGTTTGAATGCTTTTCAAATTCAAAATGTGATTTCAAAATCTAGGCAGATTTTGAGTGTGCTCCTTAAATGAAAGTTGTAGATCCTAATGTTTGGAACAACTTTTATTTTGGGACTTTTTCTCGTTGTGTAGTAATTTTGGGAGGATTAGAGGAAGAAAGTAAGTTTGTTTATTTCTCAGTGCTGTAGTAAAACGAGAGGGGAGGGAAAACAGAGCACGGCGTGCTCTGCTCCTGGACGCCGTGGCCACCGTGCCTGAGCTGTCGGCAGTGTGCACTTGCCACGCAGAGGCCTTCATGGCACGGTCGAGAAGTCCCTAGTGCATCCTTGATTTGCGCCGACTTCTTCTCCCTTGTATTCTTTTCTTCATGTTTCCTTGCTCTTCCCTACTTCATCCGTCGGGAAGCAGAGCACCGCACAGCCGCCGGGTTCCCTCGCCGCCGCTATGCACCCACTGCTCGCTAGCGCTCGTGGAAGAGTTTGTCATGTTGTTGCACACCCTTGAGCTCGCTCACGCCACCCCTAAGGGCCGCCATCGGCTGGGCGCCGGAGTTCCGCCATGGCTGTCCGCCATGACCTCCATAGCCGGCTCGCCATGGCCAGCTCTCTCCTGAGCGCCCTAACACCACTTAGCTGAGTTTCCCTATGTCTCCAGGATCCTCACTAGAGAGACAGCTTCAACCCTACCGCCTACTGCTCCCCGGAACCCTTGCCATGCCGCCGTGCAGTCCGTCGCCAGACCGCCATAGCCACCGCGAGCTCTTCACCATGACCCGTTTCCTTCGTCGTGTCTTCGCCTCATATAAGACGAGCAATGAAGTTGTGGTGAGATTCTAGTCGCGCTTGAACCTTCTTCTTCATCCTTACCGTACTGTAGATGCCGGAACGCCGCCGCACCGCCATGCCCACCGCTGCTGTTCCGCCATGGACGGTGGATGTCCTTCTCTGCTAACCTAGCTAGCTAGTTAGGGAGGTGGTTGTGCGCGGAGGCTTGAGGGAGAGCGCCGAAGTCCCTCCCGCGCCGGTGAGGCCGTCACCAGCGAGGTGGAGCCGGTCAGAGCCGGTCGCCGCCATGGACAGAGCTGGTCATGGCCAGGGTCGTGGCATGACCTGGTTCTGATGACCGAGCCCTCTAATCAGTGACCATGGGCCGGATCAGACCCAGTAGCGTTAGGGTTTGTCTTTTCTCTTTTCTGAAATGTTTAATGGTGTTGATTCTTGTTTAATGCATAGCAAATGCTCTGTGCATGATAAATTGTGAAATAAATTTTTCTGTAATCCTTGTGATGTTCTCTATCAAAGAAAAATATGAAACTTTATTTTTGAATGAATTTTGATAGTAATTAAATATGTCTTTTAATCAATAAATGAGACTTTGATGATTTTTTTAGGTTTAATTGTATGTCCAAAAATTATGAAACTATTTTTCTCACTATTTGTATCATGTAAGCAATCTTCACAAAATTTTTGAGGTAATTTAGTGAAAAAAATTTATTCATAATTATATGCCTTGTTAAAATTAAGTAATGCATTGTTTTGCATGCATGTGATAACATGCATTGATCTAGCATACATATGAGGATATGGACTTGATCCATGAGTGAAGACCATGGGGTATCCTTCACTTTGTTATCCCATGGCTTGGTTGATGTTAGGATGAACCTTAGTTATTTAGTTAACCCACCTAAGGTGTTATGTGAGGTTTATGTGTTTAGTTAGAAACTCTAGTTGGTGGGTTGCAAGTTGGTTTTGTTGACTTGCAACTTTACCGCGATGGAAAGTTGTACTTGACTTTCCTTGATTACTTAGTTTTTATTATGCTTTTGAATTGTTCTGCACCTTAGGATGCATCGCATGGCATCATACTAAGCATGCATCATTTATATCCGTGTAGCTCTTACGAGAGTGAGAAGAATCGTGTGCGCAAGCTTCGGATCAAGAAGGTCGTGTTGATCGAGCTTCGTTGATCACCCTTGTCGAGCAAGCCTGAGGAGGAGATCCTTGCTGGACAAGCTTCCTCAAGAAGATTCAACTTCACGTCACCAAGGAACTAACCTTTGTGGATCCTTCTTGGATCCTGTCTTCCCTGCAACACAGGCATGCCCCGGTGCATACAACCCTTTCTATTTTATGCAAATCTTTATTCACACTTAAGTCTAGTGTATTGTGCATTACGTGAACTAGGGATATGATGTGCAACCCTTTTCTTCACATTACCCTGATGGCGGGAAAACGGGCGACTATGACCCGCCTCCGCGTCAGCAGAGACAAATTTATTTTTTATTAAATTTAAATGGGATAAAAGTAAAATAACAGGTATTGCGAGTCCATACTTCCATAATTTTTATATTTGCATAAAAAATTATGTTAATTACATCTCCGTAGAGAACACCCCTGATTAAGAGTTCCAACATGAGTACATGGAAATGAAGATTACATCATATAGCTTCCTATTACAAACTACAAAGAAAACAAAGTCTTCACTCTTGTAGTCACAGATGTATATGAGTATGCATGCTTCACATAAATTTAGGCTTGATAATTGCCATTTCTTTTCAACATGGTATGAATTCATTCAGGAGTAAGCATATACTCATGTTATATATGATTGGTTGTTAGCTGATTTAGCTTGTTAGCCAACCATGATATGCATGTATTTAATTATGCATATGAATATTTTGTTATTTATTTAAATCATGATATGGCGCCAAGTTTAACTCACCATGGGACATTTTGATCATGCAGTGCAACATATATGCATGTCGACCAATAGAAAATAATTTATTTGATCAACGTTTATTTGGATGGTACATTATATTCATGTATATATACTCTCGTCTTGCTTTTCTTCTTCTTCTTTTTTTAATAATCATCCCATCATTACTTTTTTTTACAGGAAATAATGATTAATTACTTTATTCAATCAATAAAGATTTTATTTTCATATGTGGACTTTGCATAACTTGCTAGTTAACCCCACGTGAACACATGGTATTTAATTTATACATATGAAATACATATGCACACACCGTTGCTCATCGCGCATATTTAAATGCACTGAATTTCAAAACCGATATTACACTATAGTAATTTCATTTTCTTTTTAGCCATATTATTTTATTATTTACGTATTTCATATTTAGATGGTATTTGACCACTATAATACTTTATTTATTGTGGTCTCGATTTTTTTTTCACACATTTTGGGTAGAGCCAAAAATGGTGTCAACAGATGCCCCCTCGAAGTCCAGATGCGGAAATCTCTGTACATGTTAACGGATCTGGAGCTCGAAACTTAAGATTTTTTTATGTGTAATTTCTTCTTCTTTTTTAGGAAACATATTTTGGAATACTTTATTCACACCCAAATTTCATTGTTATATAGCCTCACATTATATGGAGACTATGCTAGTGTATACAGTCTGGCCGATCTTTGTACCGAACTTCGACAAGATGTAACAATTTAAGTGTTTTTTTTCTAGCTCACATTTCAAATTTAAGATCCATGAACCATTCATTTTTGACAATCTCAATTTAGGCTCATGAGGGAGTCTTTTGTATCTATTTGTCTACCTTTAGTTTAGACTCATGTAACGATGGAGTATCATTTTTTTATTCCTCGCTAACAGTTTAGGCTCATGTAGCAACGGAGCATTATTATTTTTATTTCTCGCTAATAGTTTAGGCTCATGTAGCGATGGAGTATCATTTTTTTATTTCTCGCTAACAGTTTAGGCTCATATAGCGATGGAGCATAATGATTTTTTTCTCTCTTTCTTTTTTAATTCAGCTTCAGTTTAGACTCATAAAGCCATATCATCATTTTTTCCCTTATAGTTTAGGCTCATGCAGGAGCTTTGTTACATATATATTTTTTATTTCTTCTAGTTTAGGCTCATGAAGATACGGAGCATGATATGCAAATTTTATTTGCGCATAGTAGCACTTTAAAAATTTTCCATTTACTGGTGGAGGGCAATATTCGCCATCCGGAGACATGATTCTATAGGCGCCGCTAGAGTAAACGTCCTTAACAGTATAAAGGGCCCTCCCATTTAGGCTCGAATTTACTTGCCATTCGATGAGTAATATTCATAGGCCGAATGACCGCGAGAACCAAATCCCCTTCTTTGAATGACCTTCTCTTTACGCGCTTATCAAAAGCTCGAGACATTCTAGCTTGATATGCCTCTAAATTTTGTAAAGCACAAAGCCGTTTTTCCTCCAGGTTGTCTAGTTCTTTTAAACGTAGTTTGGTTGACTCTTCTTCGTTGAGCCCTTCTTGGATAGCAACTCTCAAGGAGGCAATTTGCACCTCCAATGGCAGGACCGCCTCTCCCCCATACACGAGTGAGTAAGGAGTCATCTTTGTTGGCGTCCGAGTCGTGGTTCTATATGGCCACAAAGATTCAAGTAATTTTTCGTGCCAATGTCGTTTATTTTGTGAGACCACTTTCTTAAGCAACTTGCATAATACTTTATTGAATGCTTCTGCTTGACCATTAGCGTCTGGGTTATATCCCGTAGAGAAGTGGTGCTTAATTTTGAATTTGGCACACATCTTCTCTATTTGTCTATTTTTGAAAGATGGCCCGTTATCAGATATCATACGAATGGAACCCCAAACCTGTATATAAGGTTAGTTCTTATAAAGTTCTCTACATTTTCCGCTTTTACCTCCTTAGAGCTATGGCTTCTACCCATTTAGAGAAATAGTCTGTCGCGGCAAGTATGAATTTGTGCCCTTTCGATGACGTAGGATTTATTGGCCCCACCACATCCATTCCCCACATTTCGAAGGGCCATGACATATTAGTTGGATGTAATAGTTCATGCGGCTGATGTATGAAATCACCATGGATATGACACTCATGGCACTTCTTTGCAAATTTCAGGGAATCGTCGAACATTGTAGGCCAGTAATAACCTAAATGTCTTAGTTGGTAATGAAACTTGGGTCCAGACTGGTGGGCACCACACACTCCAGAATGCACTTCATGTAAAGCTTCAACTATCTCACTGCCAGCAAGACAACAAAGTAAAATGCCATCGCACGAACGTCGATAGAGCGTATCATTTATGCAAGTATAATTTACTGATCTCTTCTGAGTCCTAGACCTCTCACTAGAATCCAGAGGCAAATATCCATGAAGTAGGTAATCGAGAAAGGTGTTCTCCAATCACCCAATCTCGATTTCACATGTATCTATAGTCATGGTCGAGGTAGATGATATAACTCCTTCCTCAGCAAGTATAGGGAGGATTCTTCGTTCCTCCATATGAACATCCAATGTTTGACATGGATTTAGTGACATGCTGGCAGCTAAGCTCGCAAACGCGTCAGCTTTTTCGTTCTGACTTCTTATGACATGCTGAACTTTTAGATCAGTGAAGAGAGACATAAGTTCTTTCGCCTTCTGAAAATATGGCAAAAGTCCTGGCTTTTTTATAGTATATGTTCCCAATAATTGATTGATTATTGAGTCTCCATATACAGAGAGTGTGGTTAGGCCCATACTGTGAGCAATTTTGAGCCCGATAAGTAGAGCTTCATACTCAGCAGTGTTATTTGAGATCGCCGAAGTTAATGTGAAGGAATAGGGGAGTATTGCTTCATCGGGTGTAACAAATACAACCCCCACACCTGCTCCTGATTTTCGGCAAGCACCATCAAAGAACATCTTCCATGTAGGGTCAGCCACCGTAGTGGCAAAAACATCCTCATCAGGTAGATCATCATCAATGGGAAAATTATCAGGTATAGGATGCGCCGCCAAAAAGTTAGCCAATGCCTGACCTTTAACGGCCTTCTGAGGTACAAACACAATATCAAATTGTGAAAGTAACATAGCCCATTTAGCCAATCTACCAGATAATGTCATTTTACTTAAAATATCGGTGCGGATCAGCTCTCGAGACAAGATGTACGGTATGCTCTAGCATGTAATGACAAAGTTTTTGAGTTGCGAATACAAGTGCTATACATATCTTTTCTATGTCTGGATAATTGCGTTCTGCCCCCAGCAGGGTGCGGCTCAAATAATATAGGGAGACTTCCTTCACTTCATCATCATTGTTTTGTGCTAAGAGAGCACCTAATGACGTCGGCATGGCTGCCGTATAGAGGATTAACGGTCGCCCTTTAATTGGTGCACCTAAGACAGGGGGATTTGTCAAATACTTCTTTATATCATCAAATGCATTTTGGCATGCTTGGTCCTATTGGAACGGGACTCCTTTTTTCATAAGCCAGGAAAAAGGCTTGCATCTCCCGGATAGATTCAAGATAAACCTCCTGATGTATGCTACATGGCCTTGAAGGCTTTTTAATTCATGTAGGTTTGTTGGCGGAGGCATGTTAACAATTGTCTTTATTTTGGTTGGGTCAATTTCAATGCCACGCTTGGTAACTATGAACCCAAGAAATTTTCCCGACGAAACACCAAAGGCACACTTCATAGGATTCATTTTTAACTTATGTTTTCTGAGGCGTTTAAACACCGTTTCTAAGTGTTTTAAGTGATCCTTTTCACATTTAGATTTTACAACAATATCGTCTATATAACACTCAACAATTTCATATAATAATCCATCAAGGACGATGGTCATTGCGCGTTGATATGTAGCACCCGCATTTTTTAGTCCGAAGGGCATTACCTTGTAACAATATATGCCCTTGGGTGTGCAGAATTTTGTTAATTCTTCATCTTCTGGTGACATTTTTATTTGGTTATATCCAGAAAAGCCATCCATAAAGGAGAATATTTCGTAACCCATAGTGGCATCAATGAGGATTTCAGAAATTGGAATTGGAAAATCATCTTTTGGACATGCTTTATTTAAATCTCTAAAATCTACACATACACGAATTTGGCCATTCTTCTTTTTCGTGGGCACAATACTGGATACCCATTTGGGATATTTTAGCTCTCGAATAAATCCAGCAGCTATGAGTTTATCAACTTCGGCTTCTATTTGTGGGAGAAGCTCCGAACGATATCTCCTTTGTCCTTGCTTCATTGGAGGAACATCTTTTCGCACGGCCCATTTGTGTACCGCAACCATACGATCTAGACCAGGCATTTCTTCATAAGACCAAGCAAATACATCTCTATTCGCAGAAAGAAATTTATGGTATTCTTCCTTACTTTCTTTTGACAGATGTTTGCTAATAAAGATTGGTCGAGGATCATCATCTGTACCAATATTAATTTCTTCTAACTCGTCAATGGTTGGTTGATTTCCATCTTCCATTTGTGGAGATGCTTCAGTGGCATCAAGAGGTTCAGCCGAAGTCATATCAACTTCATAGCCCAATCCATATTTTTCTTCTTTCAATACTCGTCTTGATGTAAAGCGTTGAGTTGAGCCTGGGACAACAGCTTTTCGAAAGGTGCGAGCTGCCCCCGGCCATCACATAGAGAAGGACCAGTAAAGATATCATATCCCATCTGTTGCATAATGTAAAGAACTTTGTCATCATATAAAGAGATGGGTAACATTTTATCATCTCTATTCAACAAAGTAACTTGTGTGGCCATTTTATTTTTATTATACCTCTCAATTTGGGCTCATTTTATTTATATTGCACCAAAGGAGGTAAGGGAGTTGAAAATGAAATACCTTTATTGTGAGGGGATTTATTTATAATGCAAAATATTGGATCGCCTCGCTTCCTTTGATCACTTGGTATATATTGATATGTCTTTTGGCTTGACGAACGCCCTTCATTTTTATTTTTGGGATGTTTTGTTCTTATGGCAGTGTCAATTTTGGCTTTGAGACTTTATCAATAGGCTCAAAATAGAACTTTGCATCAGCATAGAAGGACTCTGCTATAGTGAATGGCTTTTTATCAGCAAAAATCCTTATTATGTCTCCTAAAGGGTCTTTATACTTGACGCATTGATGGAGAGTAGATGGAACAACTCCATTCTCATGCAGCTATGGTCGACCAACGAGGGCATTATATGAGGTAGCCGCATCAATGACATGAAAGTTTACATATGTCATAAAATTTTCAAACTTTAGAACCAAAGATATTGTTCCTAGTGCCTCCTGTCCAGCTTGGTTGAAGCCATGAATGACCACATTTGAGCGACATAAATCTCCTTTAGAATACCCTATCTTTTTGAGAGTACGCAAAGGTAACAATTTATAGCTGAACCACCATCAATCACGATGCGATTAATGGGGAGATCATCAATCTCACCGAACATAAGGAGGGGTCTATTGTGCTTTTTATTTCCTAACAATAGATCTTCATCATTGAATGTAATATTTTGAGTTTGAGGTAATTTTGCTTCAGCTTGTGAGACCTCAACTCTGTAATCCTCAGGGAAGGAAAGTGCAGTAATAAATGCATTGCGCAAATCAGAAGAGAGACACAAAGCATCATACACGGACAATATAGCTGGTATTTTCTTTAAGTGCGCGATTACATCATACTTCTTGACCGACACATTAGGAGTATGGTCAGTCGCATCATTCGGAGTTACATTTGTAGGACCTCTCTGTTGAGGAGATGGCCTAGGTAGTTGATGGCCTGATCTAAGCTGAATTTCATCAATTTCTGGTTCTCCTTCTTCAGGGAAGTGAAGAGACTCTTCATCATCCTCAAAGACTCCGATAGGGAAAGCATCATAGTCTTCAGAGGGATCATCCTCGTGCTTCTTGATGTTTTGGTAGAAGCGCGGGCTTTCACCCTTTTCTATCATTCATTGAAGAGCAAGTCGTCTTGAGAGTTGTTGTCGGTGCTCTCTTGATCGGTGGGAACTTGATGAGTCACGTTTTGGGGAGTGGATCCACCGAAGGAAAGCCTTGCCTTCATGTTGGCACTCAGCTTGCTGTTGCGGATGCCCTGAGAAAGATGCATTAACATGCTCAGGTTTGGATATCATATATTGATCATAATAAGTTGGCCGCATTTTTAGAGTTGCGCAACTCACCGATCATTTTGAATTGTGGCAACATTTGAGGCAACCACCTTCTTTCCATTCTTCATGCTTTTCAGTAAATCATCGTCGATAGTGCCTTCATCTATGAGATTTTGTATAATATTTTTAACCACAAAACAATCCTTGAGTGTATGGCCCAGGATGCGATGGAAGTGGTAGAAATTTGGCTCATTGAATTTGGAAGCTTCTTTTGGCCTTTTTGGTTTGGGGAGCTCAATAAGTTTCAACTCACGGAGGCCCATGAAAAGATCCTCCACTTCTTCTATTGGGAAAGAATACTTCTGATTTTGGCGCTCACTAAGAGTTGGCCTCCTAGGAGCTGATGCATCTCCTCTGTTTGGGATTTTTGTGGCATTGCCCCCCTGTGGAACTTTTGGGGGACCATTGTTGTCTCCATAGCCTGCATTTGCTTCGGCTTATCACGTTGGTTGTTTTTATCCAACGGCTTGTTGAATGTCCTTGGAGGACGAGACACATGATGCATATAGTTCTCTATGTCCGTATCTTTTGAGGACAATTCTTTGAAAGTAGTTGGCCTTACACCTTGTAGATAGATGGCCATATCCGGACTCAAATTATTCATACACATGCGAACCGCTTCTGGTTCGGTGATTGGCTGTGGGCAATGGAGGCTTAGATTCCTCCACCCGTTGATGAAGTCCGCAGCTTTCTCATTTGCCCTTTGCAAGGTTTGTGTCAGCTCAGTTATTCCTACCATCCTTTGAGTGCTATAAAAGCGCTCCAGGAAGGCATCTTGCATCTGCTCCCATGTACGGATGGAGCATGGTGCTAACTTGCTGTACCATGTGAAGGCTGGACCTGACAATGTTTGCACGAATTGGCGGAGGAGGAGAGCTCCATTATGTGTCGTATCTTGGCAAGCAACAAGGAAATGAGCCACATGTTCATGTGGTGACCCAGTTCCACTGAATTTGTTGAATTGTGGCTGGCGATAATTGTTTGGAAATGGCACCATGTCCACCTCCGGAGGATATGGTTTAACATATTCTGGGCGCATAGAGTAATGTGTTTGCATATATTGAGCTCTCACACCCTCTGAAATCATCCTCTGTATAGCTTCGAGGGTGATTGCAGGGTGGGGATGAGGAGCATTTTGACTGGTCGACACATCTGCATCATTTGTATGATTTCTATTGTTGGCCACCTGTTCACGGAGTGCGGCAACTCTTCCTCTTTCTGTTGGAGTACAACCATCATTCGGGCCATCTGCTCTTCCACTGATTGACCCTGATTTGTGGTAAGTACTTGTTCAGCATGCCCGGGCTCACTCTCACTATTTGAAGATCGTGAGTCGTCATCATTTGGGGCCTGTGGATTTTCACCATCTAGTGGGTTCAGCAGATCAGCCGAGCCTGATTTGTTAGGCTCCGAGTCACGGGCGATGACCCAATGGAATTTGTTTGCGAGGCTTCTTTCTATTGAAGTGTGTAGAAGCTAAAGAAGTATCTTGTACGGCATGCCACCCTCAGCACCACTGGAATCGAAGAGAATACCTCGAAACGATTGCTCATGGCTCTTGTGAGGAGGTTGATATGGAACTGTTGTTGTACTTCCCATCTTGGGGTGGTGATCTTATTACTTTCTGGGTGCCCCAACACACAACTGATGATGCGGCCATTGTACTCTACTAGATGTAGAGTGGGCCAGGATCGCCATCTCCATTTGCTCAAGCTCGCGCGTCTTGCGAGTACATTGGCAGCTTGTCTTGCATATTCCCCGTCGTGAGTCCTTCTTATGAACTCTTGATACTCGGGTAACTTGGCCAAAGCTTCGGCACGTCGATGATTTCACCCTCAATATTATCTGAGGATGTGGATGCTCCAGGCACAAGCTTCTCAGATCCTGGCATATTGTTCTCTCCATAGAGATCAGAAGAGCTTGCCTCGCAGCATTTTGGATCCTATGATATTCTGCTTTGCTGAGCCAAAATTGACTCACAAACATAATCACGTTGCTCATTCGACATGGAATCCATTGCATTGGAGAAGTCGTCCCATGCCTGATAAACATAGTGTGTGTTTGTTGATGGTGTCACTTTGAAGACACGGAATTTTGCACAGAAGGCCGCGATGCTATCATCTCTGATGATATCGGATCAAAGAGTGATGTAGCCGGATCCACATGACCTTTCTTTATATCATTGAGGGAGAGGTGGATTCTGAAGGATCGAGAAAGCACTAGCAAGGCAACCAGAGGGGGGGGTGAATGGGGAGCCCACAAAATTTCTCTCGAAACATTGGCCAAATGTCCCAAGTTCAAACCCCGAAAGCTAAGACCAAAACCGTGATGCCCACGACCCTTGGAAGAGGGTGGATGATCCCTAGGATCACAGCGAGGCACCACAAAGCGATAGTGAACCAAACACCAAAAGCTCCGGAACAAGTTCGACCCTTGAAAACCGAGTCCCGAACGTAGATGGAAGGCTACGTCGAGAAATCCCCCAAATACCGATGCTAACAAGTAGCAGAGATATCTAGAGAGGTTTCTTGGTTAACTATAGGGCCAAATGAGAAGTCCGAAAACCAAAGCGAGGAAACCGGGAGAGCAAACGCACAAAACTGGAAGCTTCAGGTGATCCCGGACTGTCCGGACCTGGAGTCTCGGACTATCCGCCCCTACTGCGGACTCCGCGAGGGGATGGCGGATGTCCACGGGTCAAAACACCGAAACAGCAAAGCTCTCCTGCAAGTCCCCTGGACAGTCCCGGACTGTCCGCGGTTTATACCGGCGGACTGTCCGCCGGCCAACCGAGACACAAACAGCAGAGACTTGCGGCCACTGGTCTGGCCAAGTCCCCGACGCGCGGACTGTCCGTGCCCTGAGTGGCGGACTGTCCGCGGTCACTCAGGGAGGGCGATTTCAAACGCCCTTGTCTCAAAACTTCCCAAATCCGATCCAAATCAAAATCCCACGTTCCCAAACTTGGAGAAGATAATCACGAGACAGTTAGGAGACTATCCCCAAGAAATCATCCGCTCAAATCGATTCAATCACCGGGAAATCGAAGGGGAGGAGTATGAACGAAAGAAACACCACGAAAACGAAATCAACCCGATCTACTTGTTCGTGAGGAGTTAGATGAATTCCTTCGATGGAAATGATCTCCTCACTATAAAGAACAAGTTGATTCAAACGGATTTCGCAAAGACGCAGTAGAGAGGGAGATCAAGTGATGGGAAAATCGCGGAGAAACAAAGAACGCGAAGAACACGAACAAAACGTGAATCAAGTCATCGATCTGCAACCGTGTGGCTACCACACGCTACAACAGTGAGGTTACGGCCTCACTTCCTCAAAATCTCCAGTACACAGAGGTATGGTTCTCTGCGGATCTCAGCTAGCTACAGCAGGGGATTGGGAGAGCAGGAAACCCTAAGTGCAAAGAGCAAATGAATGAGAGATACGAAGGGAGGAGGGTGTCTCCCTCTACTTATCCTAATTCTATTTCCTACTCTACCCCTCTCTAATTACAGAGCGAACCAGCTAAACCCTAGGGTTATTCTGGACCAACTCAAGGTAGGTGGTGATCCGATGGCCACGCCCGCACAATGTTAGTGTTGCCTCAACGCAACCTCACCGATCGCTGCCACGTGCCGCCACGCTCTGCTTGTCCTTTTCCCGGACGTCGCACCCCCGGTTTTGTGGCCCAAACAGGAAACCAGCCTTCATAGCCAACCCTGGTTTTGAGGCCCAAACCGGGAACCAGCTGCTCGTAGCCTGAGTTTTGTGGCCCAAACTCAGCAAACCCGAAGCACCCAGGTTTTGAGGCCCAAACCTGGAAACCGTCCTCAGCCCGAGTTTTGTGGCCAAACTCGGAAACCATCAGCACCCAGGTTTTGAGGCCCAAACCTGGAAACCGTCCACTCGGTGGTTTTTCTGTGGCTCAACAACCAAACCGAGCCGTCGAAGGGATGCACTGCCCGTGCACCCCGTCCATCGACACGTGTCCCCAGGTCCTCGACCTGAGCAACACATGACCGCAAGTCTTCGCTCGTCGCTGTCCCGGGCTGTCAGCCACCACAGCTGATCCTCGGGCCACCGGTCCCTCAGTCCAAGCCTCACGTCTGCCCTTCGCCACTCTCGGTCCCTCGGCACGGCACGTCTCTACTTGACCTTCACCTTGCCTTGATCACTGCATCCGTGCTCGACACCTGCACAACACAAGCCAAAGAAAAGCGCATCATCCCAGTTGACAATCACTCATCACTCAGAGACTCGCATACACCCATGAGACATCGCCATACACACACCAATGCATGAGTGCATGTCAACTACCAACAATCATAATGAATAGAAGAATGAAGGAAGAAAGAGAGAGAACTCACCAAATGACCCAAAAGCATAGCAAAGCTGAAGAAGGTCAAGTGGAAAGAGCAAGACAACTTGGTCTCCAAAGACATGGGCAACGGCTCGACGCAACCAAGCAAAGCAAAGCTAGCCCTCAAGAAGAGGTAGAACAGGCTCAACACCGCTAGCGAGAAAACTTGATACCAATTGGAAGATCAACTGAAATTCAAGCAAAACAGTGCTAGCCTCAAGAAGAGGCAGAACGGGCTCAACGCTGCTAGCGAAGCAACTCAATACCAACTATTACCAACTCAAAACCAAAAGAGTTCGATACCAATTGAAGAGCTGAAAAAAGAGCTGAAAAATGTTTGCTAGTTCCTCAAGAAAGAGGCAAAGGCTCAACACAACTAGCAAAACTCCCCCTCAACTAGTGCACACAACCCAGGGAACACATGATTTGTCAAAATTTTCTCCCCCTTAGTTGAAAATGCACTATCAAGTAAAAACTCTCCCCCTTAGAAAATGCACCAGCAAATGTGCCAACAAGCAAATTTCTTCTTCTTCAAAAATGCATATGAGTGAAAATGCAAGTTAGCAGCTTGAGGAGTATAATCAAGAGAGTGCAAAGATGCTCTACAGAGTTCTGATCCAATGACTCAACAACATCCATAAGAAGCTAGCAAAGGCTCAAACTGATCACTAAGTACGAAATATGAACATGAGAGCATAATGAGCAGTTTTCAGCCGAAAAGGTATTCACCATCAAAATAGCACAGAACATGGATAGACAGAAAGTCAATCAAGTGCTAAACATGTATACAAGGTGAACTACCCCTAGCAAGGTTCAATCATCATGCTATAGAATGAACCATAGACTTGTGTATTCAAAATTTTATCGGAGTTGCAGCGGTTTTTACACATTACACAGTGCAAAATTCAGCATGTGATTGCGAGAGGTTGAAAGCTTGTCATTGCCTAACTTTTCAACTATGCGAAGCCTATGCATAAGCAATCAGAAGCTTAAAGCAACAGTTTCGGTCATACACTACACAGCTCAAGTTTAACTCAAAGTGCAATGAGAAACAATCTCGAAACTGTGATGTGCTGACAAGCAGTCCCATCTCGATCTTTCCAATTCACTTAACTTGGTTCAAGATAAAAACAGTATATGAACATACCAAGCAAGTGAATGACTCAGAACTAGAGACATAGCAACCTAGCATATATGAAAAGCACAAGTGACTTCAACATATTCTACACATGCTAATTGCATATCTCAATGGTGAACATTTTCAAGTTTTAAGTTCATTAAGCAAATTCACCATAAAATAGCTCCGCTCACAACATGTATCAGTGATCAGAAAGAGCATAAGCTACAGCACCATCATAAAGCATCGAGAGCAAAGACTTCACAGAGCATAGTTACATTCTAAAGATTGTACACATGATGCTCTGAATGCAAGTAAGCAAGATGAAATGCAAAGATGCATGATGAAATCAAAGAGAAAGAGAAGAAGATACCAACTGAAAAACACAAAGTCAGTGTATCATACAAGAGCCAAAATGTTTCCCCATCTAAAAGGGGAAACACACACCAAGCTCACCTCTCAACCGATTAAAAGTTGATTGGTCCAAAGGCTTGGTGAAAATATCAGCCAACTGATGATGAGTATCGACATGGCGAAGGTCGATATCACCCTTCTCATAGTGGTCTCGCAGAAAATGAAAGCGCACATCAATGTGTTTGGTCTTCGAGTGCCACGGGGTTCTTAGCAATGCTAATCGCACTCGTACTGTCACAAAGCAAAGTAACACGAGTAAAGCTCAGACCAAAATCACGCAAAGTGGCCATCATCCAGAGAGGAACTGGTAACACAGCTAGCCGCCGCAACATACTCAGCCTCCGTGGTAGACTGGGCGACACTAGACTGCTTGCGAGAAGACCACGAAACAAGAGAAGAACCAATAAACTGGCAAGTCCCAGAAGTAGACTTGCACTCAATCCGGCAACCAGCAAAATCGGCATCGGAATAACCACAAAGGGAGAGGGTGGAGGAAGCAGAATACCAAATCCCAAATTCTGGAGTGAAGAATAAATACCTCATAATGCACTTGATCGCCTGACGGTGAGAGGTGCGCGGCGACGACTGAAATTGCGCACAAAGACACACGGCGAACTGAATGTCCGGGCGTGTCGCCGTCAGGTACAGCAGCGACCCGATCATACTTCGGTACTCCTTCTGGTCCACTACTTCTCCATCCTTGTCCGCATCAAGGGCCGTCGTGGTCGACATGGGTGTTGGAAGAGGCTTGGCCTCACCCATATCGAATTTCTTCAGAATGTCTCTGGTATACTTACCCTGGTGCACGAATGTCCCTCCCGGGATTGCTTGATTTGCAACCCGAGGAAAAACGTCAACTCGCCCATCATGCTCATCTCGAATTCCCTGCTCATAGTATCTGCAAACTTGGCAACCAAAGCGTGAGAAGAACCACCGAAAATGATATCATCCACGTAAATCTGGACCAAGAGAGTATCAGTGCCTTGCTTGAGGAGAAAGAGCGTTTTATCCACACATCCCATTTTAAAACCCTTAGCAAGCAAAAAGGTTTCAACCTATCATACCAGGCTCTAGGGGCTTGTTTCAAACCATACAACGCTTTGTGAAGTTTAAAAACGTGGTTTGGAAACTTGGGATTTTTGAAATCGGGGAGTTGTCTAACATACACCTCCTCTTCTATGTAGCCGTTTAAGAAGGCACTCTTGACATCCATTTGAAAAAGTTTGAAACCTTTGGATGCAGCAAAAGCCAAGAGTATCCTAATTGCCTCCAAATGAGCTACAAGAGCAAAAGTCTCCTCATAGTCTATCCCCTCCTTCTGACTATACCCCTGGGCTACTAGTCTGGCCTTGTTCTCACAACATGGCCATCCTCTCCTTGTTTGTTTTGAAAACCCATTTTGTCCCGATAGGGTGACACTCAGAGGGAGGAGAAACTAGAACCCAAACCAGATTTCTTTCAAAATTTTCTAACTCCTCATGCATGGCATTGACCCAATCCGGATCCATCAAAGCGTGTCCAACACCTCGGGGTTCAAAATTTGCAACAAATGCAGAATGAGCAAAGTGAGAGATATGTTGTGACCTTGACTGAGTGACACGTTCGCCGATGCTGCCGATCATCTGTTGAGGCGGGTGCTGGCGCTGGATGTGTCATGGCGCCTCCCAAGCAGAGGTGATCTCCCCCTCAACAACAGCTGGTGCCTCCCCGGGTACAAAGGGTACCGCTCGAGGTGGTGGATCCCACGGCCCCAAGATGAAGAAGTATCGGGGCCGTGAGTAGTAGTAGAAGCCGCTGCTTGCGGCACAGTAGGTGGAGGGGTTGCTGGATCATCCATACCTTCAGCACCCTCATCCTCGTCATCAAAAAGAGGTTCTCCAACCTCATGATCACCTGCACGCTCAAAACGAGAAGAAGGACAAACCATGGTCTCATCGAAGGTGACATCGGATGTCTCCATGACTTGGTTAGTGTCAAGGTTAAGTACACGATAAGCGTGAGTATGAGTGCCATAACCCAAAAACACACCGTCAGAAGAACGAGACTCAAACTTGTCCAAGTTGCCTTTTTGAGTATAAAACAATGGCAACCAAAAACTCTAAAATAACTCACTTGGGCAGTTTTCCAAAATGCAACTCGTAAGAGGTCTTTTTCAAGAAAGCTCGAAGAAAAATGCGATTGGAAATATAGCATGCAGTGCTCATAGCTTCGGCCCAATATCGTCTAGGAGTCCTATGCTCATCGAGCATCGTCCTGGCCATCTCTACAAGGGTCCGATTCTTCCTCTCTACAACACCATTCTGTGGCGGGTGTGTAAGGAGAAGAAAACTGATGCTCTAAACCCAAGGAGTTACAAAACTTCTCAAAATCCGAATTCTTGAATTCGGAACCATTATCACTCCTAATAGCTCGCATCGAGTTCAAAGGGAACTCGTTCTGAAGACGTAAAATCAGATTGCGAGCAAAGGAGAAAGTCTCGGTCTTCTCAGCTAAAAAAAGACCCACGAATATCTTGAAAAGTCGTCAAGAACAACAAGCACATACCACTTCCCCCCAACCGAGCTTACGCGAGCCGGACCAACAAGGTCCATGTGCAAAAGCTCTCTAGGGCGCTTAGTCACGACCTGAGTCACTGGATGGTGGGGAGCGGCAACCATCTTCCCATGTCTACAAGAATGGCAAACAAGATCCTTCTCCATGGATAACTTGGGCAATCCTCGGATTAGGCCAAGTGAACTAAGCCTTGCAAGCAAGTCGAAGCTCAGGTGACCAAGTCTCCTATGCCACTTCCAAAGATCAGAGAAGGAAGGTCCAGCCAAAAGACAACGAGAAATTCCAAACGACTTCGAGAAATCCGCACGAAAAACTTTCCCAAAGGGCGAAATCACACAAACAAGATTGCCCTAAGGGTCCAAAATACGACTGAGATTCGGCTTGAAACGAATCTCATAGTCATCGTCAAAAAGTTGCGAAACAGAAAGAAGGTTAAAATGCAAGTTCGAAATAAGAGCAACATCGCGCAACACAAAGTGCTCATTAACTCGCACAGACCCACGAGACAACACCTTACCTTTGTTGTTGTCGCCGAAGGTGATAAACTCCTTTTCGGCGACCGGACTAAGACTGGAGATCCACTTGGCGTTTCCGGTCATGTGCCTCGAACACCCGAAATCCACCAACTAAACGTTCTCCAATCATTTTACCTACATCAATAAAAAGACATAGGGTGAGCATACGGTCCAACACTGGGGTTAGTGAAGTAGGGAGAATACCAGTGTTGGGCCGGCTGCTCGAAAGAACGGTTAGCAGAGAAAAACCATTCCTAGCACGCCTACGAGAGGAGCGATCACCACGTTGAGGAAAACATGGTCCGCTAAGGGAGGAGCGTCCATCACGATACTCAAAACGTGATGGTGGAAAACGCTCAACTACAAAGCCACCGCCACGGGGTCCATAGCCCACAAACGCAGGCTCCCGCCGGGCACACTCTCTGTGCGGCCTAGGCCTAGGAACTTGAGGTTTTGGACCTCTAGGCCTAGCAGCACGCCTCTGAACATTCGGCACATGTACATCATGGAAAGGATGGTACATGACCGTGTTGTTCATCTCCTTTGCGCGGCGCGCTTCTCTCTTGCGCCGAAAGCAAAACTCACTCAAGTGTCCATCTCTCCCACAATGCTCACAATGGTACCTCACCGCTCTCATAGGGGGTTGTTGGTACTCATGATAGTGGGTATGGATCACTTTGCCCTTCTGTGGCATAAGCTCCTCTTGGATGGGTGGCATGGTGTCAAGCTTGTTCTTGAGGTGGTTTGGTTTTGGAGCCCATGATTGTTTCTTTGGTGGAGCTCTCGGAGGTTCAACAAAGACCCCATCCTTGGTGTTAGGATTGAGAGGCTCTTTGGGTGGAATCTTGGTAAGCTTGGGAGTAGTGGTGGAGTTGGGCTTCTCACATGGGTTCAGACCACTCGACTCTCCAATCTTCCCAAAAGATGAAACATCAACACCCGGAGCAAAACCTACACCAGGACCTCCAGCAGCTCGCTTGAATTGGGAGATCATCATCCCGAGCTGCGGCTCACCACTCGACACCCATGACAAGATGGTCCGAAGGTATTGTTTTCCTCTCGGTTTGCATCTTGTCATGCTTCACATTGGCTATCTCCATCTCCAAACCTTCACAAAGAACACACCTAGCCACACACGTGCTACCTGAGTTGGCCTCTTCAAGAGACACAATCTTGGCATTCTTCTCTGCCAACTCAGATTGCAAGCGCACAAGACTTGCATGCACCCAACAGCGAGGATCTAGCCTTCAGCTCAAACACCTCTCCTACCAACGCAACATACTTACCTCTCAAAGTGAGAAGGTCAATCATGTGTGTGGTGCACATCTCACACTCCTCCTCCTCAGTAACAACTATGGTGGACTTGACAGATTCAAGTTCCTTCACCGTATCCTCCCACTTCTGCCTAAACTCCTTGCGCTATCTAGCAGCACGCCTAAGCAACTTATCCTGACTAAGGAGCGTGGCAGTAAGCTTCTCGACCTCAGCAGAAGCTCGTCGGGGGTTTGAGATACCTGGGAGGTGTCGTCGTCGTCGTCGTTCCGAGGAGTGTCCTCCAGCTCGCCGTCGACCTCCTTGCCGAGGGCCATGGTGCAGAAGCCGTTGTCGTCGGCGAAGAAGCAAAGACCGTTCAGTGTCCTCGATCTTCTTCTTCTTCTCGGACTCGTCGTCGCTTGAGGAAGCGGAGTCATCATCCGAGTCATCGACGTCGCTGAGCGTGGCGAATAACGCACGCTGCTCAGCCTGGACTTCTCCATGTACTTGGTCTTGATGTACTCCTTGTTGAAGCCGCCCTTCCGCTTGTGCTTCGCGGGGACGTACTTCTCCTTGCGCTTGCTGGAGTCATACTTGTGCCCATGATCCGCCTTGCCGAAGACTTGCTTGTTCTTCTTCGGGCAATTGGCGATGAAGTGGTTGGGGTCGCCGCACTCAAAGCATCCTGAGCATCCTCCTCCGCGGCGACGGTTCATGCGGTTGTTGTGGAACCACGAGAACCGGTTGGCGAGCATAGCCAACTCGTCATCCCCCAAAGACTCCAGCTGCTCCTCTGTGACAGAAAAGAGAGAAGAGAGTGCAAAACCTCCAGAGGGGTTGGCAGAAGAGCCAGAATGCAAAGCCATCGACGGGCCAGAAGGATTTTCATAAGAAGCCCTCGCCATGGCATCAATCTCACTGGACTTGAGCTTACTAAAGAGCTCGTCGCACGTGAGGGTCTCATAGTTAGGTGATTCGATGATCGCCTGAACTTTGGAATCCCACACCGACCGATCAAGGGTATGCAAAAGCTTCAAAGCCCTCTCATGATCGTCGAAAGGCAACAACTCCTTGTTAGCCTCATCCTGTTGACAATCACCTGAAAGCGAGCGAATAAACTTTCTATGCTCTCGCCAGGCATATGTCAAAAGTTCTCATACTCTCGCTTGAACAACTCGTAGAGACGGGTTTTGACTTGAGAGGTTCCCTCATGGAAACGCATGAGGGTAGCCCAAATCTCCCGAGCCGTAGCGAGGTGAGAAACGCGATCAAACTCACTCATGCTCAAGCATGAGAAAGAGCATTACGGGCTCGGCTATTGGCATCGTGGCATCGATCTGAAGCTTAGAGACACGAGCAGCCAAGACCACGTAATCAGCAGAGTTGCAAATATCCCAAATGGAAGCACCCAAACTCTGCAGATAGGCCGACATGCGTATCTTCCAATACGCATAGTTTGTCCCATCGAAAAATGGCGGTTTGCCCACGCCGCGATCCATGTCGCCTTCTGTGGATCTGGAACTGGCTAAGGTAGAAGATCCTTAACCCGCTCCGATACCAATTGAAGGACCGAGAAAGCACTAGCAAGGCGACCAGAGGGGGGGGGGGGTGAATGGGAGCCCACAAAATTTCTCTCGAAACTTTGGCCAAATGTCCCAAGTTCAACCCCCGAAAGCTAAGACCGAAACCGTGATGCCCACGACCCTTGGAAGAGGGTGGATGATCCCTAGGATCACAGCGAGGCACCACAAAGCGATAGTGAACCAAACACCAAAAGCTCCGGAACAAGTTCGACCCTTGAAAACCGAGTCCTGAACGTAGATCGGAAGGCTACGTCGAGAAATCCCCAACCCAATGCCGATGCTACTAGCAGAGATATCTAGAGAGTTTCTTGGTTAACTATAGGGCCAAAACGAAGTCCGAAAACCAAGCGAGGAACCGGAGAGCAAACGCACAAACTGGAAGCTCAGGCGATTCCGGACTGTCCGGACCTGGAGTCCCGGACTCCGCCCCTACTACGGACTCTGTCGCGCGAGGGGGTGGCGGACTGTCCGTCGGTCAAAACACAGAAACAGCAACAAGCTCTTGCAAGTCCCCTAGACAGTCCCGTAGTCCGCGGTTTATACCGGCGGACTGTCCGCCGGGCAACCGAGACACAAACAGCAGAGACTTGCGGCCACTGGTCTGGCCAAGTCCCCGACGCGCGACTGTCCGCGCCGTGATTTGCGGACTGTCCGCGGTCACTCAGGGGGGCGTTTTCAAACGCCCTTGTCCTCAAAACTTCCCAAATCCGATCCAAATCAAAATCCCACGTTCCCAAACTTGGAGAAGATGATCACGAGACATTAGGAGACTATCCCCAAAATCATCCGCTCAAATCGATTCAATCACCGGGAAATCAAAAGGGGAGGAGTATGAACGAAAGAAACCACCCGAAAATGAAATCAACCCGATCTACTTGTTCGTGAGGAGTTTTTTTGAATTCCTTCGATGGAAATGATCTCCTCACTATAAGAACAAGTTGATTCAAATGGATTTTGCAAAACGCCGTAGAGAGGGAGATCGAGTGACGGGAAAATCACGGAGAAACAAAGAACGCGAAGAACACGAAAACAAACACGAATCAAGTCATCGATCTGCAACCGTGTGGCTACCACACGCTACAACAGTGAGGTTACGGCCTCACTTCCTCAAAATCTCCAGTACACACAGAGGTATGGTTCTCTGCGGATCTCAGCTAGCTACAGCAGGGGATTGGGAGAGCAGAAACCCTAAGTGCAAAGAGCAAATGACTGAGATACGAGGGAGGAGGGTGTCTCCCTCTACTTATCCTAATTCTATTTCCTACTATACCCCTCTCTAATTACAGAGCAAACCAGCTAAACCCTAGGGTTATTCTGGACCAACTCAAAGTAGGTGGTGATCCGACGGCCACGCCCGCACAACTGGTAGCGTTGCCTCGACGCAACCTCATCGATCGCCGCCACGTGCCACCACCGCTCTACTTGTCCTTTTCCCGGACGTCGCACCCCCGGTTTTGTGGCCCAAACCGGGAAACAGCCTTCACACCAGACACCACACCCAACCCCCGTTTTGAGGCCCAAACCGGAAACCAGCTGCCCGTAGCCTAAGTTTTGTGGCCCAAACTCAGGAAACCTGAAGCACCCAGGTTTTGAGGCCCAACCCTGGAAACCATCCTCAGCCCGAGTTTTGTGGCCCAAACTCGGAAACCATCAGCACCCATGTTTTGAGGCCCAAACCTGGAAACCGTCCACTCGGTGTTTTTTCTCTGTGGCTCAACCACCAAACCGAGCCGTCGAAGGGATGCACCGCCCGTGCACCCCGTCCACCGACACGTGTCCCCAGGTCCTCGACCTGAGCAACACATGACCGCAAGTCTTCGCTCGTCGCTGTCCCAGCTGTCAGCCACCACAGCTGATCCTCGGGCCACCGGTCCCTCAGTCCAAGCCTCACGTCCGCCCTTCGCCACTCTCGGTCCCTCACAACGGCACGTCTCTACTTGACCTTCACCTTGCCTTTGATCACTGCATCCGTGCTCGACACCTGCATAACACAAGCCAAAGAACAAGCACATCATCCCAGTTGACAATCACTCATCACTCAGAGACTCGGCATACACCCATGTATCCGCAATTCCTTGCCAACGAAGCTCACGCTTTGGTTGATCTTTGCTAGAGTTATGACCAGCGAAGGGATGAACTCTGGGGCTTCAACCCGAAGTTTGACTTCTTGTGGATGATTCACTTTCAGTGGAGGACATACCATATTCTGTCGCCACAACCTTTCCTTTGTTTGTGGGATGTGGGAGGTTCATTTGCACCCCTTCAGCCTTCTCTTTGTTGTAGGGCTGCGGGCGTTGAGGCTGATCCCGTAGCACTATCCCTCTATTTAGAGATGAGACAACCGTTGTTGATGTAGTCTTGTTTGGAGGTGCCCCCAGTATACTTGGGGCCAACTTGGAGGAACAAGCCCCCAACTTCTTAGGAGTTATGGAAGATGGCATCTTGTTTGTTGCAGAAACTGTTGGAGGTGCCCCCAGTATGCCTGGGGCAGGCTTGGAGGAACAAGCCCCTAGCTTCTTAGGAGCTATCAAAGGAACAAGCCCCAAGCCTTTGGAGCTGATGAAGATGACACCATTGGTGGTGTTGACTTGGTCGGTGATGCTCTCCTAGTGTGGATGGGCCACTCTCCAAGGGTGGTGGAGTGGATCCTTGGCACTATCTTGGAGCTGGAGGACATAGTGCCCTTAGGCTTGGATGAGCTAGGAGCAACAGCCTTGGAGGATGCAGCCTCACGCACATTTGTAGCGCGCTCATTGGAAGCCATCACCCTTGCTTTGGCAGCAACTCTTCTTGCCCGCCGCTTTGCAGCTTTGGACATGACCGGGGTGAACCCATCTTCAGCCTTGGAGTTAACCTCTTGGTCATGAGCAACTACAACTGGAGAGGCAGCTGTGGTGTGGAGCGAACTTGCGCTGTTGGAAGCTTGAGCGGGACCCATGGGAACATCGACCCAAAGGGAACCAATGCGGATGGTGACGAACTCTTGGACACGTCCAGCCATACCTTCATATAAGAAAACCATTTATGAGTTTCCTTGAATGCATATATATGTGCATATAAATTTATTTGACAATTTGGGTCAAAAGCCATATGATGCAACTATGTTGGAACTCAAAGATGAGGGGAAAAGTAGGTCCCACTGGGCGTGCCAGAATCTGATCGCGGGAAAACGGGCGACTATGACCTGCCTCCGCGTCAGCAGAGACAAATTTATTTTTTTGTTAAATTTAAATGCGACAAAAGTAAAAGAACAGGTATTGCGAGTCCATAATCCCATATTTTTATATTTGCATAAAAAAATATTTTAATTACATCTCCGTAGAGAACACCCCTGATTAAGAGTTCCAACATGAGTACATGAAAATGAAGATTACATCACATAGCTTCCTATTACAAACTACAAAGAAAACAAAGTCTTCAGTCTTGTACTCACAGATGTATATGAGTATGCATGCTTCACATAAATTTAGGCTTGATAATTGCCATTTCTTTTTAACATGGTATGAATTCATTCAGGAGTAAGCATATACTCCTGATATATATGATTGGTTGTTTGCTGATTTAGCTTGTTAGCCAACCATGATATGCATGTATTTAATTATGCATATAAATATTTTGTTATTTATTTAAATCACGATATGGCGCCAAGTTTAACTCACCATAGGACATTTTGATCATGCAGTGCAACATATATGCATGTCGACCAATAGAAAATAATTTATTTGATCAACGTTTATTTGGATGGTACATTATATTCATGTATATATACTCTCGTCTTGCTTTTCTTCTTCTTCTTCTTTTTAATAATCATCCCATCATTACTTTTTTACAGGAAAAAATGATTAATTACTTTATTCAATCAATAAAGATTTTATTTTCATATGTGGACTTTGCATAACTTGCTAGTTAACCCCAGGTGAACACATGGTATTTAATTTATACATATGAAATACATATGCACACACCGTTGCTCATCGCGCATATTTAAATGCACTGAATTTCAAAACCGATATTACACTATAGTAATTTCATTTTCTTTTTAGCCATATTATTTTATTATTTGCGTATTTCATATTTAGATGGTATTTGACCACTATAATACTTTATTTATTGTGGTCTCGATTTTTTTTCACACATCTGGGTAGAGCCAACAATGGCGTCAACATACCCTATCTTTGCAACTTACCTCAAAAATCTCTGTTGGTGATGATAGATCTTAGATGCTTAGATGAGAAAGGTGATGAGATGCTTAGCCATGCTTAGACATAGAGAAAGTGATGAGTTTTTGTTCGCGATGGCTTTACTCGGAGTCATCCAATGGGATGATGATTCATCATTACTAGGGTTCCTCTCTCAGGTACAAACTATGAACTGAATAGCAGTAATAATCCGAGACTGGGCAGAACAAGGTGATTGAGGTAAAATATGTGTTTAAAATGAACAGACAGGCTTGCCTAGGCAAAATGGGTTGTAAAGCGGACAGGCTTGCCTGGACATATTCGTTCCGCCTGTGTCAATTAGGAAACCGTTCGATGTAGGTCTGTTGTGATCGAGACTTTGTAGTACTAGCCACATACTCCGGTAAGTCTGAACCTTAGTTAATCCATTATTGGAACGGACAATCGCGCAATGGCAGTGGAGAGATGGCGGGTGTAGCATGTACCCACACTACCAGGCCACCGTCCGAGACGGGGTAGGCAGATGGAGTACTGTACACTCGGGTGGCATGGACCCGAGGAATTAAGGCAAAGGTTGATATATGTAGGTCGGGGACCTGCATATATCGTGTGGTAAGGAAGTCCCAGCTGGGTTATAATCGGTTCGAATCGTCATTGCTCCTCGGTTATGGAGACTCGATCCTCCGACCACTCATCGTAGTAACAACTGAAACTTGATAGAATGATCAATCTTTGCTTTGTTTAATAAGTGGTTGAATTAGAATAGGTGTAGTTTGAATTAGAACAGGTGTAATCTAGCTTTTGATTAATAACTTAATTAAGCTAAAACTTGAAAATAGAAACTACTGGTAGAATGCTTTACCGCAAAGCTCTTCCCTTATGCTAGCCCTACTACATCCCTAAAGCTAGCATGCCCTTGGAGTCTTTTCTTTAGTCGGGTAAGTCTTGCTGAGTACCCTCATGTACTCAGGGTTTGTTAATCCCCTGTTGCAGGTTCCTAGCTGATGATGTCGATCACGATCATGTTAGTGAGCTCGACATGATCTGGTTCCTCTTCTTCTCCAACTTAGGTGCTCCGTCTAAGCGTGGTTCCGTAGTACTTCTCTACTTCCGCAATCTAAGTTAAGTTTATTGTAAAAGTAACTTATTCGCATTCTGTAAAGTTTATCTTATTTTGCTTCCGTACTCCGATGGAATTTTGTAACAAATGTTGTAATATTGTAATTATTCCACCCTGTATGATGATGATCCTGTGGATTGTGGATAATTCGGGGTTCCCTCGGGGACACCCGACAAATCTTTCCAGTGACGTGGTACACATGCACAGTCATTAGAGCTCTGGGAGACGATGATGTGTGCAGGTGGGGCCACATTACCGGAAGGTTCTGCCATAGTTGGTATCAGAGGAGGATTGTCGTCTGGGGAGACTAGTTACAACATTACTTTTGAAAAACTTCAAAATGGTTTCTTAATCTAAAAGTTTTTGGATGTAACAAGTTAAAAATGATCTTCTCTCAAATTGTTGCTTTGCTGAACGACTTTGTGAAGACTATACTAGTGACTCCAACATAAGATATCAAGAAGTTCTCAACCTTCTACTCAAGGTCAATGGGCAGTCAACCACTTCTCCAAAATGCGACAAAAGAGCTATTCAACACCTGCAACAATTCAGTGAAGTTAATGTATAAAGTAAAGCCTTATATCTATCTAACATGTTGAAGACAGAGAGCTCCTAGCAGCGGGAGGTCGTATAGGACGAGCATGTCCATATCATGTATAATAATAAAACAATGTGCTAAACTTTCTCCTCTAATTTTGAGAGCAGCTATGATCCCCTGAAAGTGGTTTGTCCCTAGATTTTGCTACCCTTGGTAATTCCTGCTCCATAAGTTCCGATGCTTGGGAACTTTTGGATATCTTTCATATACCCTACCACATAAAGCCAGATCATGGTAAATCCTTGGTTCTTCTGTGATGCGTGTGTCCTGCCTTAAATTGGCACGTGTTATTGCTTGGTGTCGTGAAAATGATGAATGGTGATCAAAAGTTACTGAAATTGTGTTCTTTGAAAGGACCATGATCTGTGGACCGGATAAAAGCGTGGGAATCTGGGATAACCTATGGACAACCACAATAGGGTGTACTGTCGGGCGCTCGCTAATATCCAGGCCTATAGTCAAGATTCTTTCTAGTCCACTATGGAAGTGCTTTCATTTTGGGACGCCCGAAAGGGAGTTCAAAGCCACTTTCCTTGTAATTATAACCAACCCTTTCTTTTGGTTATAATTTCCCTCTTTACGAGATGAGAGTTGTAGAAGTTGTGCTCTATTGTGGTGCCATGATTGTTTACCACGGTGCCGCGTCGGAACCCAAAGAATCTTGTGTGCCGGATTGCATGAGTTTCTGCTGGGTGCACACAGGTATCGAGGTCAGCAAACTTGATCCATTATAGCCCGCAACCAATGTATGCTCTCTCTTGGTTCTTGATAATCCTCCTTGCTCCACCCAAATACCTTGACGCTTGCAACCGATTCCTAATCCCGATTGTAATCCTGAGCTCAACCCTAGTTGCCTTGTGAACTCCATGCGAGTGAACATGTGTGACACATTTGCTTTTCCATTACTCAACTCCATACCTTTAGGTGCTTATTAAATCTCCGGACGAGATTTCTTTAGGGGGGAGGAGCTGTAACACCCCTGGTGTTAAGGGATAATTAAAACCCTAAGTATGACAATTAGTATGCATAATCATCTGGCATCATGGCATAAAAGCATTTCATGTTTAAGGCATAAATGTGATGCTTTATGTCTTTGACATGAGTGTTGGCTTCCATGTTTGAAATGTGTGTTGTTTGATTATGTTGTTGGGTGTTGCATAAAATGATAAATGAGAAAAGCTCTAATTAAAAATGCCCTTTTCTATCCTCTTTGCAATAAGTCAAAAAGTAATTCAAATTTCAAAATGATTTCAAAAGCATAGTCGTAGCTCTTGTTGGGAGGTACAACTTTAGTATTCAATGTTTTCAAAGTTTCTGTACAAAATTTTGAACAAATTTGGAATCTTTCAAACCCTAAATTTGACCCTAAAACTGGATTTCAAAAACTAAAAAGAATTAGACTTTGATCCTTTAAGAAAAATTGTAGAGAACACTAAAACAAACAACTTTTATTAAGGTAGATTTGGAAGTTCTTGAAGAAAATATGAAGTAATTTGGAAAACTAGATTGATTAGGATTTCAAATTGAAAATCAATTTCCAAATTAGTTTTACCCCCTTTTGGGTAGTTCAAAATTAAGCATAATTTTTGAGATTTGACAAAAAAAAGTTGTAGATAATTTTATAAGGAACAACTTTTATATTGGTAAAATTTGAAGTTATACAGAAATTTTGAAAGTAATTTTTGAATCTAAGTTTGAATGCTTTTCAAATTCAAAATGTGATTTCAAAATCTAGGCAGATTTTGAGTGTGCTCCTTAAATGAAAGTTGTAGATCCTAATGTTTGGAACAACTTTTATTTTGGGACTTTTTCTTGTTGTGTAGTAATTTTGGGAGGATTAGAGGAAGAAAGTAAGTTTGTTTATTTCTCAATGTTGTAGTAAAACGAGAGGGGGAGGGAAAACAGAGCACGGCATGCTCTGCTCCTGGACGCCGTGGCCGCCGTGCCTGAGCTGTCGGCAGTGTGCACTTGCCACGCAGAGGCCTTCGTGGCACGGTCGTGAAGTCCCTAGTGCATCCTTGATTTGCACCGACTTCTTCTCCCTTGTATTCTTTTCTTCATGTTTCCTTGCTCTTCCCTACTTCATCCGTCGGGAAGCAGTGCACCGCACAGCCGCCGGTTTCCCTCGCCGCCGCTATGCACCCACTGCTCGCTAGCGCTCGTGGAAGAGTTTGTCGTGTTGTTGCACACCCTTGAGCTCGCTCACGCCACCCCTAAGGGCCGCCATCGGCTGGGCGCCGGAGTTCCGCCATGGCTGTCCGCCATGACCTCCATAGCCGGCTCGCCATGGCCAGCTCTCTCCTGAGCGCCCTAACACCACTTAGCTGAGTTTCCCTATGTCTCTAGGATCCTCACTAGAGAGACAACTTCAACCCTACCGCCTACTGCTCCCCGGAACCCTTGCCATGCCGCCGTGCAGTCCGTCGCCAGACCGCCATAGCCACCGCGAGCTTTTCACCATGACCCGTTTCCTTCGTCGTGTCTTCGCCTCATATAAGACGAGCAATGAAGTTGTGGTGAGATTCTAGTCGCGCTTGAACCTTCTTCTTCATCCTTACCGTACTCTAGACGTCGGAACGCCACCGCACCGCCATGCCAACCGCTGCTGTTCCGCCATGGACGGTGGATGTCCTTCTCTGCTAACCTAGCTAGCTAGTGAGGGAGGTGGTTGTGCGCGGAGGCTTGAGGGGAGAGTGCCGAAGTCCCTCCCGGCGCCGGTGAGGCCGTCACCAGCGAGGTGGAGCCGGTCAGAGCCGGTCGCCGCCATGGACAGAGCTGGTCATGGCCAGGGTCGTGGCATGACCTGGTTCTGATGACCGAGCCCTCTAATCAGTGACCATGGGCCGGATCAGACCCAGTAGCGTTAGGGTTTTGTCTTTTCTCTCTTTTCTAAAATGTTTAATGGTGTTGATTCTTGTTTAATGCATAGCAAATGCTCTGTGCATGATAAAATTGTGAAATAAATTTTTCTGTAATCCTTGTGATGTTCTCTATCAAAGAAAAATATGAAACTTTATTTTTGAATGAATTTTGATAGTAATTAAAATATGTCTTTTAATCGATAAATGAGACTTTGATGATTTTTTTAGGTTTAATTGTATGTCCAAAAATTATGAAACTATTTTTCTCACTATTTGTATCATGTAAGCAATCTTCACAAAATTTTTGAGGTAATTTAGTGAAAAAAATTTATTCATAATTTATGCCTTGTTAAAATTAAGTAATGCATTGTTTTGCATGCATGTGATAACATGCATTGATCTAGCATACATATGAGGATATGGACTTGATCCATGAGTGAAGACCATGGGGTATCCTTCACTTTGTTATCCCATGGCTTGGTTGATGTTAGGATGAACCTTAGTTATTTAGTTAACCCACCTAAGGTGTTATGTGAGGTTTATGTGTTTAGTTAGAAACTCTAGTTGGTGGGTTGCAAGTTGGTTTTGTTGACTTGCAACTTTACCGCGATGGAAAGTTGTACTTAACTTTCCTTGATTGCTTGGTTTTTATTATGCTTTTGAATTGTCCTGCACCTTAGGATGCATTGCATGGCATCATACTAAGCATGCATCATTTATATCCGTGTAGCTCTTACGAGAGTGAGAAGAATCGTGTGCGCAAGCTTCAGATCAAGAAGGTCGTGTTGATCGAGCTTCGTTGATCACCCTTGTTGAGCAAGCCCAAGGAGGAGAACCTTGCTGGACAAGCTTCCTCAAGAAGATTCAACTTCACGTCACCAAGGAACTAACCTTTGTGGATCCTTCTTGGATCCTGTCTTCCCTGCAACACAGGCAAGCCCCGGTGCATACAACCCTTTCTATTTTATGCAAATATTTATTCACACTTAAGTCTAGTGTATTGTGCATTACGTGAACTAGGGATATGATGTGCAACCCTTTCCTGCACATTACCCTATCTTTGCAACTTACCTCAAAAATCTCTGTTGGGTGATGATAGGTTAGAGATGCTTAGCCATGCTTAGAAATAGAGAAAGGTGATGAGTTTATTGTTCCCGATGGCTTTACTCGGAATCATCCAATGGGATGATGATTCATCATTACTAGGGTTCCTCTATTAGGTACAAACTATGAACTGAATAGAGCAGTAATAATCTGAGACTGGGCAGAACAAGGTGATTGAGGTAAAATATGTGTTTATAATGTGCAGATAGGCTTGCCTGGGCAAAATGGGCTGTAAAGCGGACAGACTTGCCTAGACATACTCATTCTGCCTGTGTCGATTAGGAAACCATTCGATGTAGGCCTGTTGTGATCGAGACTTTGTAGTATTGGCCACATACTTCGGTTAGCCCGAACCTTAGTTATCCATTATTGGAACGGAAATCACGCACTAGGAGTGGAGAGATGGCGGGTGTAGCGTGTACCCACACTACCAGGCCACCGTCCGGGATGAGGTAGGGAGATGGTGTACTGTACACTCGGGTGGCGCGGACCCGGTCCGGTTTAGAGGAATTAAGGCAAAGGTTGATATATGTAGGTCAGGGACCTACATATATCGTGTGGTAAGGACGTCCCAGCTGGGTTATAATCGGTTCAAATCGTCATTGCTCCTCGGTTATGGAGACTCGATCCTCCGACCACTCATCGCAGTAACAACTGGAACTTGATAGAATGACCCAATCTTTGCTTTGTTTAATAAGTGGTTTAATTAGAATTGGTGTAGTTTGAATTAGAACAGGTGTAATCTAGCTTTTGATTAATAACTTAGTTAAGCTAAAACTTGAAAATAGAAACTACTGGTAGAATGCTTTACTGCAAAGCTCTTCCCTTATGCTAGCCCTACTACATCCCTAAAGCTATCATGCCATTGGAGTCTTTTCTTTAGTCGAATAAGTCTTGCTGAGTACCCACATGTACTCAGGGTTTGTTAATCCCCTGTTGCAGGTTCCTAGCTGATGATGTCGATCACGATCATGTTAGTGGGCTCGACATGATCCGGTTGCTCTTCTTCTCCAACTTAGGTGCTCCGCCTAAGCGTGGTTCCGTAGTACATCTGTACTTCCGCAATCTAAGTTAAGTTTATTGTAAAAGTAACTTTTTAGCATTCTATAAAGTTTATCTTTTTTTGCTTCCGTACTCTGATGGAATTTTGTAACAAATGTTGTAATATTGTAATTATTCCACCCTGTATGATGATGATCCTGTGGATTGTGGATAATTCGGGGTTCCCTCGGGGACACCCGACAGATCTTTCCAGTGACATGGTACACATGCACAGTCATTAGAGCTCTGGGAGACGATGATGTGTGCAGGTGGGGCCACATTACCAGATGGTTCTGCCACAATTTGTTGCTTCTCATTGTCTTGCATCTCATGAGTTGCTTGAACCTTCTTCTCATGCTTGGTAGGACACTTCGAGGCAAAGTGTCCCATTTCATCACATTTGTAGCACTTGATGTGAGCCAAATTTTTCTTCTTTTCTTCATTCTTGCTCATCATCATCTTGACATCTTGGATATGAGTTGGATGCCTTCCTCTTCCACCCCTTCTTGTTTTCTTCTTCTTCTTCATCAAGTCACCACAGTCATGGTTGATCTTGATTTGATCTTGGGGCTTCTCTTTTTGCTCAACTTTTGGCTTTGGTTGAGGCTCTTCTAGTTGCTTCACCAATTGCTTGGTTGGGCAGATAGAGGTGAGATGTCCCCTAGTGCGACACTTGAAGCACTTGACATGCTTGAGCCTCTCTTCTTCCTTCTTCAACTTGAGCTTCTCCTTGTTGGGGCAAGCATTTGCAAGATGTCCCATCTCATGGCACCGATAACACATGAAATGAGATAGTTTCTCTTGTTCTTGCTTCTTCATTTCTCTTTCATACTTCTTCTTTCCCCATCTCTTGCCTTTGATCTTGCTCTTGTTGAAGCCAATGCCACTCATGTCACCGTAGCTCTTTTGATTCTTCAACATGTGCTCAAAGGTGACTATGGAGTTGTAGCACCTCTCTAACTTGTTGCTCAAATTCTTCACATCACTTTTGAGCTCATTGTTCTCCTTCAAGTTAGTCTCACAAGACATAGTAGAACAAACGCATCTATATGTGAAGAACATGACATAGATAATAATCATCACAAGAGGTGGATACATGCTTCTTCTCTACATCACATGGGTTAGCACAAATTTGTGATTGATCATTTGACCCAAATGATGAGCTCTCACTAGTTTTAGTTTCTTCATTAGAAAGCTTCTTAGTGAGAAAAGCATGGTCTTGTACCAAGTTATCATGAGCAACACTAAGTTCCTCATGAGTCAATTTTAGCTCCTCATGTGAACAAGTAGTGACATAAAGTAGATGCTTTCGTTGTTCACATGCATTCTTTAGAAATGAGTTTTCTTTTGTCAATTTCATTATTTTAGCCATCTCATTTTCTAAGCTTTGGTGAGTCTACTACATACAAGCTCAAAGTTTCGATCATCACAATCAACAACCACAATTGCATTTGACCTTAGTGTCACCGTGTGACATGAAGCAATGTGGTGTAGAGGGAGAGCTTGTAGGGACATCATCACTCTCATAGCCGTCATCATCATCATCAAGTGTGCATGGAATAACATCATCATTTGTACCACTTGAGCTCCAACAATGGTCACCATCATCCTTGTCAAGTGATCTTGTGAATTGATCATCATCATCATCACTTGACCATGAGGTGGAGCAATCCTCCACAACCACCATGTTGTGGTCACGCTCAACACCCTCATGTGTCATCTCAATGTGATCCTCCTCCTTGAATTTGCCATCACCCCAAATAGAGAAATCACCATAGAGATATTTGAGTGCCATCCACATATCATGGGCACTCACTGAAGTCATCACACCCTGCCAAATATCTCATCTTGCAAAGCATTTGTTAGAAAACATTGGGCTTGTGCATCGAGTGTTAGGCAATCCTCTTGCGCTTGGGTTAGATTACTCGCATCCAAGGCATGAGTAAAACCAACAACAACGATCCACCAAAACTTCGGACCAAAAGCACGAAAATGATAAGCATATGAAGTTTCCATCGTGCATAGTGTGTGCCATCAAAAATATGTGTGTCACACTCAACATCTAGCCAACTAGTCACCATCCTCTCGGGTCGGTGAAAACCACAAATGAGACCTAGCTCCGATACCAATTGAAGGGTCAAGATGGCGGACTAGAGGGGGGGTGTGAATAGTCCTTTAAAAAATAATCATGTCGGATAACTAAAACAAATGCGGAATTAAAACTATTGGTCTAGCCAAGACTACACCCTTCTACCTATACTCTTTAGCACCTTATAAAAGATCCTAAACAAAGCAAATAAGGTGTCGGGCTAGCTAGAGCTCACCTAAACAATTCTAGCTTGCAAGGTTACACAAACCTAAGCAACTAATACTCAATCAACCGGGGAGCTCCTACACATGCCACTGAGCAAAAGCACCAAGCCTCTCACTAGCAATGCTCAATAACAAGGCTACACAAGACAAATTAGAGAGCTCAACTTAGCCACACAAACTAAGCAATGTGACTAGCAAGACTACAAGTCAACTAGTCACTCACGGCATTAACTTCTATGCTACACAAGCAATGAAAGTAACTAGCAAGCTACACAAGCTAACTAATTACAAGAGCAACTACACAAGCACAATATATATGAAAGTAAATACAAGCTTGTGTACGAGGAATGCAAACCAACAGGATGAACAAGGTTGACACAGTGATTTTATCCCGAGGTTCACTTGGTTGCTACCAAGCTAGTCCCCGTTGTGTTGACCACCCACTTTGGTAGTTCGGCGGCTAATAGGCACCACACCTAGCTTGACACTCGAGTGCCGCAAGAACTCACCAAAAAGTGAGGATAACTCAATGACACACTCTACTAGAGTTGCTCTTAGCGATCCCCACAGGGCGAGCACAGTGCCCCTCATAATCCTTCTTTAGAGCCATGCACAATCTTCACGCGGGCTTCATGACGGAGACTCAATCACCAAGCCGTCTAGGAGGTGACAACCTCCAAGAGTAATAGGCACCACCGGCTTGCAACACGAACACCTAGTGCCACTCGATGCAATCTCTCAATGCAACGCACTAGCCGTCACTCACTCGCTATCGATTCGCACACTAGCAAGCACAAGCGAGTTAGAGGGCTCCCAAGCACATCCACACAAGCCACAAAGGCTCTAGAGTGCTCAGCAACCAGCCCAAGGCCGGTTACCAACGCTGAGGTTCACTTGGTTGCCACCAAGCTAGTCCCTGTTGTGTTGACAACCCACTTTGGTAGTTCGGTGGCTAATAGGCACCACACCTAGCTCGACACTCGAGTGCCGCAAGAACTCACCCAAAAGTGAGGATAACTCAAAGACACGCTCTACTAGAGTTGCTCTTCGCGATCCCCACAGGGCGAGCACAGTGCCCCTCATAATCCTTCTCTAGAGTCATGCACAATCTTCACGCGGGCTTCACGATGGAGACTCAAATCACCAAACCGTCTAGGAGGTGACAACCTCCAAGAGTAACAGGCACCACCGGCTTGCAACACGAACACCTAGTGCCACTCGATGCAATCTCTCAATGCAACGCACTAGCGATCACTCACTCGCTATCGATTCGCACACTAGCAAGCACAAGCGAGTTAGAGGGCTCCCAAGCACATCCACAAAGGCCACAAAGGCTCTAGAGTGCTCAGCAACCAGCCCAAGGCCGGTTACCAATGCTATATAGAGCCCCAAGGCCTAACTAGCCATTATGCCCCTTCACTGGGCATTCTGCGCTAGCATCGGACACGCTGGTGTCGGGGCCATCAGACGTTGCCCAACGTCCGATGCTCTAATGAGCACCACATGTCCCCCTGCTATGAAATATATCCGTTAGATCCCACCGGCTAGTCTATTTAACACACCAGTTAAAAGTGACATCGGACGCGCCGATGCTGAGCACCGGACGCTCCGATGGCTTCCACTTGATTCTGCGCACAGAAACACCACATCGGACGCACCGAACCCTTAGCATCGGACGCTAAGGACCAACGTCTGATGCCGATACAGAGAGCTCCCCGAGAGCTCCATTCTGCATCAGATGCGTCAGCACCGACCACATCGGACGCTCCCCAGCGTTCGATGCTCCTCAGAGCGAACAAACTCCCTAGGGTTGATAAGATCTTACTTAGTTGGAGCTAAAGTAATGGTTTACACTGATCATGCTGCTCTATAATACTTGCTCACTAAGAAAGATGCTAAACCTCGCTTGATAAGACGGATTCTGTTACTCCAAGAATTCGATTTAGAAATAAAATATAAAGGGAGAGTAGAGAATTTTGTTGCTGATCACTTGTCAAGAATGCAATTTGAGAATCCACAGGAACTGCCCATCAACGATTCACTCAGGGACAATACGCTCTATTTAGGCCTTGTTTAGATGCTAAACTTTCATTTGTATTTGACAAATATTGTTCAATCATGTGCTAACAGGCTAAAAAGATTCGTCTCGTGATTTATAACTAATCTGTGCAATTAGTTATTTATTTTACCAACATTTAATGTTCCATGCATGCATCCAAACATTGATGTGATGGAGAGAGAGTGAAAAAAGTTGGAAGTTTGATGGAATCTAAACAAGGCTTTAGTCTCTAGGTCTGACCCCTGGTAGGCAGATATTGTCAATTTTATGGTTTCAGGGTATGTACCACCAAGCAAAGACAAGAGAAAGCTCATCTATGAGAGTCATGTGAAGGACCGAGAGTTCTACCAGAAAGCGACCAGAGGGGGGGGGGTGAATGGGAGCTTCAAAATTTCCTACCGGAAACTTGTTGCCACTGTCCAGAATCAACCCTAAGAGCAAACCTAGAGCTTGGAAGTGTCCACGACCCTAGATGTAGGGTGGATGCTTCTGAGAAGCACAGCGAGACACTACACAACTCTAGAAACCCAACACAAAAGCCGGAAATCAAAAACGACAATGGACGGATGAACTGCGAACGAAACAGCACAAAACAGCACTGACCGGACTCACCCTGCATCCGGTCAACACCCACCGGACGCGTCCGGTCGAGCAAAAGCCGTTTTGGGACCTTACTGTATTGGACCGAACTCTGGTAGACAGAGCGTCCGGTCGAAAGCTCAGCGTCCGGTCACAGAGACAAAAACTGTGAACAGTGTAAGAGGCGAGTCCGGTCACAAAGTGGAGAAGCGTCCGGTCAAGAACGCAGTACGAAGACAGAGGAGCTGTTCAACGACCGGACTCAGGGTCAGCGTCCGGTCACCTCGTTGAGTGAGTCCGGTCACCCCGAAAAACAGCTGTTCATTCATCGATTCGATCCAAACTCTCCCAAAATGAATCCTCTAGGGACCAAGCTTGGAGAGAAGAGTCACAAGGATGATAGTGAGCTACTCCTAGGAGATCATGGCTCGAACCTATCTCCAAATCGATGAATCGAAGAAATTCGGGGGAAGGGAGAAAAAAAAACTTGACCCGAAACGAAAATTGTCCGATCTACTAGCTCGTGAGGTTAGAGGAGAATTCCTTCGGTGGAAAGAAGTGCCTCACGACCTAGAACATCTCTGTTCAAACGGAATGTCAAAAGATGCAACGAATAATGAGACCGATCGACGGGAAAAACGTGGAGAAAAGCAATCCGCGAAGAACAAGAACAAAACGCGAATCACAACCACGAATTTGCAACCGTGTGGCTACCACACGCTACAACAGTGAGATTACGGTCTGACTTCCTCAAAATCTTACGGACACAGAGGTATGGTTCTCTTCTCTGTGGATCTCAGTTTGCTACAGCAGGGAATAGGGAGAGCATGAAACCCTAGAAGCAAAAGAGCAAATGACTGAGATAAGATGGGAGGTGGGTGTCTCCCTCTACTTATCCTAATTCTAATTCCCACTCTACCCCTAACTAATTACAGAGCGAACCAGCTAAACCCTAGGGTTATTCTAGACCAACTCGAAGATAGTTGTGATCCGACGGTTACGCCCGCACAACTGGTAGCGTTGCCTCGACACAACCTCACCGATTGCCACCACATGCCGCCATCGCTCTGCACGTACTTTTCCTGGACTTCGCCCCTGGTTTTGAGGCCCACACCGGGAAACCAGCCTTCACGACCAACCCCCGGTTTTGAGGCCAAAACCGGGAAACCAGCCATCCATCGCCTGAGTTTTGTGGCCCAAACTCAGAAACCCCGCAGCACCCAGGTTTTGAGGCCCAAACCTGGAAACCGTCCTCAGCCCGAGTTTGTGGCCCAAACTCGGAAAAAACCAGCAGCACCCAGGTTTTGAGGCCCAAACTGGAAACCGTCCACTCGGTGGTTTTTTCTGTGGCCAACCACCAAACCGAACCGTAGAGGGGGATGCACCCGCCCATGGCCCCCGTTCCATCGACACGTGTCCCCAGGTCCTCGACCCAGCCAACACCCGTGTCCCTCAAGTCTCTGCTCGTCGCTGTCCGAGCTGTCAGCCCCACAGCTGATCCTCGGCCACCGGTTCCCTCAGTCCAAGCCTCACGTCCGCTCCTTCACTGCTCTCGGTCCGTCGGCACGGCACGTCTCTACTTGACCTTCACCTTGCCCTCGATCACTGTCTCCTTGCTCGACGCCTGCACAACACAAGCCAAAGAACATGCGATCAAACCCGTTGACAATCACTCATCACTCGAGACTCGGCATACACCCATGTATCTGCAATCTCCCCCTCGATGAGTGCTTTGTCAACTACACACACAAATCATAATGAAATAGAATAAAGAAGGAAGGAGGGGAAAGAACTCGACCAAATGACCCAAAAGCATAGCAGAGCCGAAGAAGGTCAAGTGGAAAGAGCAAGACAACTTGGTCCCCAAAGACATGGGCAACGGCTCGACGCAACCAAGCAAAACAAAGTTAGCCCTCAAGAAGAGGTAGGTAGACTCAACACCGCTAGCGGATACCAATTGAAACTCCAGAACAAAAGAGCTCGACACCAATTGAAAATCAATCTGAAAATCAAGCAAAATAGTGCTAGTCCTCAAGAAGAGGCAGAAAGGGCTCAACACCACTAGCGAGAAAGCTCGATGCCAAACCTTACGGTCATCAAGAAGCAAAACAAGCAAACTCCCCCTCAAATAGTGCATACAACCAGCTAGGAAGTCAACTCCCCCTTAGTTCAACTACATGATTTGTCAAAATTCTCCCTTAGTTAAACTACGGAAAGCACATGATTTGTCAACTTTATCCTCCTTAGTTGAAAATGCACCATCAAGCAATAACTGCATCATCAAGCTAGTTTCTCCCCCTTGATAGAATATCTCCCCCTTCCAAGAAGCATATGAGTCAAAATGCAAGTTAGTAGCTTCAGGATATAGTCAAGAGAATGCAAAGATGCTCTACAAAGTTCTAATCCGATGACTCAACAATATCCACAGCAAGCTAGCAAAGGCTCAAACTGATCACCAAATACGAAATATGAACAAGTGAGCAAAGTGAGCAAATTTTAGCCAGAAAAGGTATTCACCATCAAAAATAACACTACGCATGTGTAGACAGGAAATCAAGCAAGTGCTAAAAATGTATACAAGGTGAACTACCCCTAGCAAAGTTCAATCAACATGCTATAGAAACAAACATACACTTGTGATTTCAAATTTTAATCGGAGTTGCAGCGGTGAAAATTCACAAGTTCATTATTCAGCATGTGACTATGAGAGGTTGAAAGCTTGTCATTGCCTAACTTTTCAACTGAGCTAAGCCTATGCAAAGGCAATCAGAAGCTTGAAACATCGGTTTCGGTCATACACTACACGACTCAAGTTTAACTCAAATGTGCAATGAGAAACAGTCTCAATACCGTGATGTGTTGACAAGCAATCCCATCTCGATCTTTTCAATTCACTTAAAACTTGGTTCTATTTTAAACAGAATATGAACATACCAAGCGAGTGAATGACTCAGAACTAGAGACATAGCAACCTAGCATATATGAAAAGCACGAGTGAATTCACACACCCTACACATGCTAGTTGCATATCTCAATGGTGAACATTTTTCAGATTTTAAGTTTATTAAGCAGGTTCACCATTCAAAAGTAGCTCAGCTCACAACACGTATTAGTGATCAGAAGGAGCATAAGCTACAAGCATCATCATATAGCATCGGAGCATACTAAACAGAGCATAATCATATTCTAAAGATTATATACATGAAGCTCAGAAGGTAAAGATGCATGCTGAAATGCAAAGACTAAAGAAAACAAAGACAAACGAGAAGAGTCATTCTATGATACAAGAACCAAAATGTTTCCCCCATCTAAAAGGGGAAACACACACCAAGCTCACTCCTGCATACATGGGTGTATGCCGAGTCTCTAAGTGATGATGATTGTCAACTGGGATGATATGCGCATGTTCTTTGGCTTGTGTTGTGCAGGTGTCGAGCACGGATACAGTGATCAAAGGCAAGGTGAAGGTCAAGTAGAGACGTGCCGTGCCGATGGACCGAGAGTGGCGAAGGGTGGACGTGAGGCTTGGACTGAGGGACCGGTGGCCTGAGGATTAGCTGTGGTGGCTGACAGCCTGGGACAGCGACGAGCGAAGACTTGCGGTCACGGTGTTGCTCAGGTCGAGGACCTGGGGACACGTGTCGATGGACGGGGTACACGAGCGGTGCATCCCTTCTACGGCTCGGTTTGGTGGTTGAGCCACAGAAAAACCACCGGGTGGACGGTTTCCAGGTTTGGGCCACAAAACCTGGGTGCTTCGGGTTTGCCGAGTTTGGGCCACAAAACTCGGGCTAAGGACAGTTTCCAGGTTTGGGCCTCAAAACCTGGGTGCTGCGGGTTTCTGAGTTTGGGCTACAAAACTCAGGCGATGGTCGGCTGGTTTCCCGGTTTGGGCCTCAAAACCGGGGGTTGGCTGTGAAGGCTGGTTTCCCGGTTTGGGCCACAAAACCGGGGGCGACGTCTGGGAAAAGGACAAGCAGAGCAGTGGCGGCACGTGGTGGCAATAGGTGAGGTTGCGTCGAGGCAACGCTACTAGTTGTGCGGACGTGTCCGTCGGATCACCACCTACCACGAGTTGGTCCAGAATAACCCTAGGGTTTAGCTGGTTCGCTCTGTAATTAGTTACGGGTAGAGTAGGAATTAGAATTAGGATAAGTAGGGGGAGACACCCACCTCCCCATCCATCTCAGTCATTTGCTTTTTGCCTTCTAGGTTTTCCTGCTCTCTCAATCCCCTGCTGTAGCAACTGAGATCCACAGAGAACCATACCTCTGTGTACTGGAGATTTTGAGGAAGTGAGACCGTAATCTCACTGTTGTAGCATGTGGTAGCCACACAGTTGCAGATCGATGACTTGATTCGTGTTTTGTTCGTGTTCTTCGCGTTCTTCGTTTCTCCGCGATTTTCCCGTCACTCGATCTCCCTCTCTATTGCGTCTTTGCAAAATCCGTTTGAATCAACTTGTTCTTTGTAGTGAGGAGATCATTTCCACCGAAGAAATTCATCTCACTCCTCACGATTAAGTAGATGAGGTTGATTTCATTTTCGTGGCGCTTTTTCGTTCAAACACCTCCCCTTTCGATTTCCCGGTGATTGAATCGATTTGAGCGGATGATTTCTTGGGGATAGTCTCCTAACTACCTCGTGATCATTCTCTCCAAGTTTGGAAACACAGGATTGTGATTTGATTCAGATTTGGGAAGAGTTGTGTGAGGGGCGACCGAAATCGCGCTCACTGGGAGGTCACGGACAGTCCGCCGTTCCTCCCGCGGACAGTCCGCGCGTCGGGGTCGGCTGGACCAGTAGCCTGACTTCGCGCTGTTGGACTAGTTCTTTTTGACCGGCGGACAGTCCGCCGTTGGAGTTCGCGAACAGTCCGGGAACGTCCAGGGGACTTACAACACTCGTGCTGTTTTGTGTTTTCTGCCGGCGGACAGTCCGCCAGTGAACCGCGGACAGTCCGGCCTGGTGCGGACAGTCCAGGACCCCAGGGCCGGACAGTCCGGGATTCGGCAGCTTGTTGCAGTTTAGTGCGTTTGCTCTCCCAGCTTCTTTGCTTGGTTTCCGGACTTCTCGTTTGGCCCTAGAGTTGATCAAGGAACCTTTCTAGGTATCTTTGCTACTTGTTAGCATAGGTATTTGGGGATTTCTCGACGTAGCCGTCTATCTACGTTCGGGACTTGGTTTTTGAGGGTCGAACTTGTGCCGGTGCTTTTGGCGTTTGGTTTGCTATCACTTTGTGGTGCCTCGCTGTGATCCTAGGAATCATCCACCCTCTTCCAAGGGTCGTGGGCATCACGGTTTCGATCGAAGCTTTTGGGGGTCGATTTATGGGACAAAGGCCGAAGTTTCGAGAGAAATTTTTTGAGCTCCCATTCACCCCCCTCTGGTCGCCTTGCTATTGCATTCTCGGTCCTTCAACCTCTCAACCGATTAAAGGTTGATTGGTCCAAAGGCTTGGTGAAAATATCAGCCAACTGATGATGAGTATTGACATGCGAAGGTCGATATCACCCTTCTCATAATGGTCTCATAGAAAATGAAAGCGCACATCAATGTGTTTGGTCTTAGAGTGCAGCACGGGGTTCTTAGCAATGCTAATAGCACTCGTGCTATCACAAAGCAAAGGCACGCGAGAAAAGCTCAGACCAAAATCATGCAAAGTGGCCATCATCCAAAGCAACTGAGAATAGCAGCTAGCCGCAGCAACATATTCAGCCTCCGTGGTAGACTGGGCGACACTAGACTGCTTGCGAGAAGACCACGATACAAGAGAAGAACCAATAAACTGACATGTCCCAGAAGTGGACTTGCGCTCAATCCGGCAACCAGCAAAATCGGCATCGGAATAACCGCAAAGGGAGAGGGTGAAGGAAGCAGAATACCAAATTCCAAACTCAGGTGTGAAGCATAAGTACCTCATAATGCGCTTGACCGCCTGACGGTGAGAGGTGTGCGGCGATGACTGAAATCGCGCGCAAAGACACACCGCGAACTGGATGTCCGGGCGTGTCGCCGTCAGGTACAACAGCGACCCAATCTTGCTTCGGTACTCCTGGTCCATAGCTTCTACATCCTTGTCCGCATCCAGGGCCATTGTGGTGGACATGGGTGTTGGAAGAGGCTTGGCCTCACCCATATCGAACTTCTTCAGCAAGTCTTTGGTGTACTTGCCCTGGTGCACAAACGTTCCTTCTCGGGATTGCTTAATTTGCAATCCGAGAAAGAATGTCAGCTCGCCCATCATACTCATCTCGAACTCCCTGCTCATTAAATCTGCAAACTTGGCAACCAAAGCGTGAGAAGAACCACCGAAAATGATATCACCCACGTAAATCTAGATCAAGAGAGTGTCACTGCCTTGCTTGAGGAGAAAGAGCGTTTTATCCACACATCCCATTTTAAACCCTTAGCAAGCAAAAAGGTTTTCAACCTATCATACCAGGCTCTAGGGGCTTGTTTCAAACCATATAAAGCTTTGTGGAGTTTAAAAACATGGTTTGGAAACTTGGGATTTTCAAAACCGGGGGTTGTTCGACATACACATCTTCTTCTATGTAGCCGTTTAAGAAGGCACTCTTGACATCCATTTGAAAAAGTTTAAACCCTTTGGATGCAGCAAAAGCCAAGAGTATCCTAATAGCCTCCAAACAAGCTACTAGAGCAAAAGTCTCCTCATAGTCTATCCCCTCCTTCTGACTATAACCCTTGGCTACAAGTCTGGCCTTGTTTCTCACAATGTGGCCATCCTCTCCTTGTTTGTTTTTGAAAACCCATTTTGTCCCAATAGGATTATAGACTGGAGGAGGTGGAACCAAAACCCAAACCCGATTTCTCTCAAAGTTTTCAAGCTCCTCATGCATGGCATTAACCCAATCTGGATCCGTCAAAGCGTGTCCAACATCTTGGGGTTCAAAATCAGCAACAAATGCAGAATGAGCAAAGTGAGAGATTTGTTGTGACCTTGACCGAGTGACACGTTCGCCGATGCTACCGATCATCTGTTGAGGCGGGTGTTGGCGCTGAATGTGTCGTGGTGCCTCCCAAGCTGATGTAGCATCCCCATCAACAGCAGCTGGTGCCTCCTCGGGTACAAAAGGTACCGCTCGAGGTGGCGGATCCCACGGCCCCTAAGTAGTAGAGGAAGAAGGGTCGGGGCCATGAGTCGTAGTAGAAGCCGCTCCTTGTGGCACAGCAGGTGGAGGTGATGCTGGGTCACCCATGCCTTCAGCATCCTCGTCCTCATCATCAAAAAGAGGTTCACCGATCTCATGATCACCTGCACGCTCAAAACGAGAAGAAGGACAAACCATGGTCTCGTCGAAGGTGATGTCAGATGTCTCCATGACTCAGTTAGTATCATGGTTAAGTACACGATATGCTCGAGTGTGAGTGCCATAACCCAAAAATACACCGTCAGAAGAACGAGACTCAAATTTGTCCAGACTGCCTTTCTTAAGTATAAAATAGTGGTAACCGAAAACTCTAAAGTAACTCACTTTGGGATATTTTCCAAAACGCAACTCATAAGAAGTCTTTTTCAAGAAAGCTCAGAGAAAAATGCGATTGGAAATGTAGCATGCAGTGCTCATAGCTTCGGCCCAATATCGCCTAGGAGTCCTATGCTCATCGAGCATCGTCCTGGCCATCTCTACAAGGGTCCGATTCTTCCTTTCTACAACACCATTTTGTGGCGGTGTGTAGGGGGAAGAAAACTGATGCTCTAAACCCAAAGAGTTACAAAACTTCTAAAATCCGAGTTCTTCAACTCAGAACCATTATCACTATGCATAGCTCGCATTGAGTTCAAAGGGAACTCATTCTGAAGACGTAAAATCAGATTACGAGGAAAAGCAAAAGTCTCAGTCTTCTCAGTTAAAAAGAAGACCCACAAATATCTCGAAAAATCCTCAACAACGACAAGCACGTACCACTTCCCCCCAACCGAGCTCACCCGAGCCGGACCAACAAGGTCCATGTGTAAAAGCTCTCCAGGGCGCTTAGTCATGACCTGAGTCACTGAATGGTGGGGAGCGGCAACCATCTTCCCATGTCTAAAAGAATGGCAAACAAGATCCTTCTCCATGCACAACTTGGGCAATCCTCGGATTAGGCCAAGTGAGCTAAGCCTTGCAAGCAAGTCGAAGCTCAGGTGACCAAATCTCCTATGCCACTTCCAAAGATCAGAGGAGGAAGGTCCAGCCACAAGACAACGAGAAACTCCAAACGACTCCAAGAAATTCGCACGAAAGACTTTCCCAAAGGGCAAAATCACACAAACAAGATTGCCCTGAGGATCCAGAATACGACTGAGATTCGGCTTAAAACGAATCTCATAGTCGTCATCAAAGTGTTGTGAAATAGAAAGAAGGTTAAAATGCAAGTTAGAAACAAGAGCAACATCGCGCAACACAAAGTGCTCATTAACTCGCACCGACCCACGAGACAACACTTTACCTTTGCTATAGTCGCCGAAGGTGATAAACTCCTTTCCGGCGACCGGACTAAGACGGGAGAACCACTTGGCGTTTCTGGTCATGTGCCTTGAGCAACCGGAATCCACCAACCAAACGTTCTCCAATCGTTTTACCTACATCAATAAAAAGACATAGGGTGAGCATACGGTCCAACACTGGGGTTAGTGAAGTAGGAGGAATACCAGTGTTGGGCCGGCTGCTCAAAAGAATGGTTAGCAGAAAAACCATTCCTAGCACCCCTACGGGGAAAGCGATCACCACGCACAGGAAAACGTGGTCCGCTAAGGAAAGAGCGTCCGTCGCGATACTCAAAACGCGGTGGAGGGTAACGCTCAACAAAGCCATCGCCACGGGGTCCGTATCCTGCAAAGTCAGGACCCCGCCGGGCAACACCTCCCTAACACCTAGGACCTTGAGGCATTGCACCTCAAGACCTAGCAGCTCTCCTCTGAACATTCGGCACATGTACATCATGGAAAGGATGGTACATGTCCGCATTGTTCATCTCTCTGGCACGACGCGCCTCTCTCTTGCGTCGAAAGCAAAACTCACTCAAGTGTCCATCTCTCCCACAGTGCTCACAATGGTACCTCACCGCTCTCATAGGGGTTGTTGGTACTCACGGTAGTGGGTGTGGATCACCTTGCCCTTCTGTGGCATAAGCTCCTCTTGGGTAGGTGGCATTGTGTCAAGTTTGTTTTTCAGGTGGTTCGGTTTGGGATGCCACATCTGTTTCTTGGGTGGAGCTCTCGGAGGTTCCTCATATATTCCATTTTTGGTGTTAGGCTTGAGTGGCTCTTTGGGTGGAATCTTGGTAAGCTTGGGAGTAGTGGTGGAATTGGGCTTCTCACTCGGGTTAAGACCACTCGACTCTCCAATCTTGCCAAAAGAAGAAGCATCAATGCCCTGAGCAAAACCTACACCAGGACCTCCAGCAGCACGCTTGAACTGGGAGATCATCATCCCAAGCTGCGGCTCACCACTAGACACCCATGACAAGATGGTCCGAAGGTATGTGTTTTCTTCCTCGGTTTGTATCTTGTCATGCTTCACATTGGCTATCTCCATCTCCAAACCCTCCCACAAAGTGCATCTAGACACACAAGTGCTATCCGAGCTGGCCTTCTCAAGAGACACAATCTTGGCATTTTTCTCTGCCAACTCGGACCTAAGCAACTTGTCTTGACTAAGAAGAGCGGCAGTAAGTTTCTCGACCTCAGCAGAAAGCTCATCGGGGGTCTGAGATACCTGGGAGGTGTCGTCGTCGTTGTCGTCGTTCCAAGGGATGTCCTCTAGCTCGCCGTCGACCTCCTTGCGGAGGGCCATGGTGCAGAAGCCCTCGTCGTCGGTGAAGAAGCAGAGGTCGTTCAGCTTGTCCTCGATCCTCTTCTTCTTCTCGGACTCATCGTCGCTTGAGGAAGTGGAGTCGTCATCCGAGTCATCGATGTCACTGAGCGTGGCGAAGAACGCACGCTGCTCAGCCTGGGCCTTCTCCAAGTACTTCTTCTTGATGTACTCCTTGTTGAAGCTTCCCTTTCGCTTCTGCTTCGTGGGGACATACTTTTCCTTGCGCTTCCCGGAGTCGTACTTGTGCCCATGATCGCCCTTCCCAGATTGCTTGTTCTTCTTGGGACAGTTGGCGATGAAGTGGTCGGGGTCGCCGCACTCAAAGCATCCTGAGCGTCCTCCTCCGCGGCGACGGTTCATGCGGTTGTTGTGGAACCGCGAGAACCGGTTGGCGAGCAAAGCCAACTCGTCATCCCCCATGAACTCCAGCTGCTCCTCTGTGATAGAAAGAAGTGAAGAGAGTGCAAAACCTCCAGAGGGGTTAGCAGAAGAGCCAGAAACCAAGAAAAAGCCATAGTCGGGCCAGAAGGATTTTCATAAGAAGCCCTCGACATGGCGTCAATCTCACTAGACTTGAGCTTACTAAAGAGCTCGTCGCATGTGAGGGTCTCATAGTTAGACGATTCGATGATCGCCTGGACCTTTGAGTCCCATACTGACCGATCGAGAGTATGCAAAAGCTTCAAAGCTCTCTCATGATCGTCAAAAGGCAACAGCTCCTTGTTAGCCCTCATCTTGTTGACAATGACCTAAAAGCGAGCGAATAAACTTTCTATGCTCTCGCCAGGCATGTGTCGAATGTTCTCATACTCCCGCTTGTGCGACTCGTAGAGACGGGATTTGACTTGAGTGGTTCCCTCATGAAAGCGCATGAGGGTCGCCCAAATCTCACGAGCCGTGGGAAGATGAGAAACGCGATCAAACTCGGACATGCCCAAACAGGAGAAAAGAGCGTTACACGCTCGGCTATTGGCATCGTGCTCATCCATCTGAAGCTGAGTAACACGAGCAGCCAAGACAATGTAATCGGCCTTGTTGCAAATCTCCCAAACAGAAGAGCCCATGCTCTGGAGATAGGTCGACATGCATATCTTCCAATACGCATAGTTCGTCCCATCGAAAAACGGCGGTTTGCCCACGCCGCGATCCATGTCGTCTTCTGTGGATCTGGAACCGGCTAAGGTGGAAGATCCTTAACCCGCTCCGATACCAATTGAAGGACCGAGAGTTCTATTAGAAAGCGACCAGAGGGGGGGTGAATGGGAGCTTCAAAATTTCCTACCGGAAACTTGTTGCCACTCTCCCGAGAATCAACCCCTAAGAGCAAATCTAGAGCTTGGAAGTTTCCACGACCCTAGATGTAGGGTGGATGCTTCCGAGAAGCATAGCGAGACACTACACAACTCTAGAAACCCAACGCAAAAGCCGGAAATCAAAACCGACAACGAACGGACGAACTGCGAACGAAACAGCACAAAACAGCACTGACCGGACTCACCCTGCATCCGGTCAACACCCACCGGACGCGTCCGGTCGAGCAAAGCCGTTTTGGGACATTACTGGATTGGACCAGACTCTGGTAGACAAAGCGTTCGGTCGAAAGTTGAGCGTCCGGTCACAGAGACAAAAACTGTGAACAGTGTAAGAGGCGAGTCCGATCACAAAGTGGAGAAGTGTACCGTCAAGAACGCAGTATGAAGACAGAGGAGCTGTTCAACGACCGGACTCAGGGTCAGCGTCCGGTCACCTCGTTGAGTGAGTCCGGTCACCCCCAAAAACTGCTGTTCATTCACCGATTCGATCCAAACTCTCCCAAAATGAATCCTCTAGGGACCAAGCTTGGACAGAAGAGTCACAAGGATGATAGTGAGCTACTGCTAGGAGATCATGGCTCGAACCTATCTCCAAATCGATGAATCGAAGAAATTCAGGGGAAGGGAGAAAAAAAACATGACCCGAAATGAAAATCGTCCGATCTACTGGCTCGTGAGGTTAGAGGAGAATTCCTTCGGTGGAAAGAAGTGCCTCACGATCTAGAACATCTATTTTCAAACGGAATCTCAAAAGACGCAACGAACAAAGAGATCGATCGACGGGAAAAACGTGGAGAAAAGCAATCCGCGAAGAACAAGAACAAAACGCGAATCACAACCACGAATTTGCAACCGTGTGGCTACCACACGCTACAACAGTGAGATTACGGTCTCATTTCCTCAAAATCTTACGGACACAGAGCTATGGTTCTCTTCTCTGTGGATCTCAGTTTGCTACAACAGGGAATAGGGAGAGCAGGAAACCCAAGAAGCAAAAGAGCAAATGACTGAGATAAGATGGGAGGTGGGTGTCTCCCTCTACTTATCCTAATTCTAATTCCCACTCTACCCCTAACTAATTATAGAGCGAACCAGCTAAACCCTAGGGTTATTCTGGACTAATTCGAAGATAGTTGTGATCCGACGGCCACGCCCGCACAACTGGTAGCGTTGCCTCGACGCAACCTCACCGATTGCCGCCACGTGCCGCCACCGCTCTGCACGTCCTTTTCCTGGACTTCGCCCCCGTTTTGAGGCCCAAACCGGACGGCCAAACCGGCCAGCCTTCACGACCAACCCCTTTTTGAGGCCCAAACCAGGAAACCAGCCGTCCATTGCCTGAGTTTTGTGGTCCAAACTCAGATACCCGCAGCACCCAGGTTTTGAGGCCCAAACCTGGAAACCGTCCTCAGCCCGAGTTTTGTGGCCCAAACTCGGAAACCATCAGCACCCAGGTTTTGAGGCCCAAACCTGGAAACCGTCCACTCGGTGATTTTTCTGTGGCTCAACCCCAAAACCGAACCGTAGAGGGAATGCACCGCCCGTGCACCCCGTCCATCGACACGTGTCCCCAGGTCCTCGACCCGAGCAACACCGTGTCCCGCAAGTCTCTGCTCGTCGCTGTCCCAGGCTGTCAGCCACCACAGCTGATCCTCAGGCCACCGGTCCCTCAGTCCAAGCCTCACGTCCGCCCTTCACCGCTCCCGGTCCGTCGGCACGACACGTCTCTACTTGACCTTCACCTTGCCCTCGGTCACTGTCTCCGTGCTCGACACCTGCACAACACAAGCCAAAGAACATGCGATCAAACCCGTTGACAATCACTCATCACTCGAGACTCGGCATACACCCATGTATCCGCATCGTGTTCACCTATGGGATGATCCGTATCTCCTTAGAGTGTGCTCAGACGGGCTACTCAGAAGATGTGTACCATCTAAAGAAGGAATCAAAATCATTGAAAGATGCCACTCATCACCCTATGGAGGACACTTTGGAGCATTTCACATACATTCCAAGATCTAGCAAAGTGGATTTTTCTGGCCAACCATGTATGACGACATAAAAGATTTCATCCGGAGATGTGGAGTGTTGACGGTGAGATATCACCAAAATAACATGCCCAAAACACCGTCAACAACCACGGAATAGATGGAAGATAAGCATAGCATAAGCATATTTTGCTACAAATAACTTGGTTCCACATGTACATGTCCTCTATTTGAATGTAGGTGCAAAGTGGGTGAAAAACCAAGCTTGGGGAGCCCAACATGACACGTTGGCCGACCCACCAAGTATGGCAAATGTCCAATCCAACTTGACCAACATCATAGACTATGCTTCCAGCTAGAAGCCACCTACAAAAAAAGGGCTGATTTGGCCACATAAGGGGGTCGCCTGACCCCCTAGTGGGACCAACATAAGGGGGTCGCCCGACCCCCCTATGGCCCCACCAGGGTTTGCCCAAGTGGCATGATCCATGAGAAGCCTCCTAAAGCACATATCCACCCTTGGATCACACTTTTGTTTTCTCTCAACGGTAGAAATGGAAGTCACATGGATCAATGGGCCCACAAGGAAGCATCCAAAGTGATCAAGACACATTTCAACGTGACAAACACCAAATGACAAGTGGGGACAGCAATTGCACGTACCATGGGAGGCCCCACCTGTCATAGGGGAGTCGCCCGACCTATGGATGGACCTCCCAAGCTTCCTTCACGGGGAATCAACCTTCCTTCATGGTGAATCAACCTCCAAGTGCGGTGGCCATTCATTTGGAGTTAGTTACAATCCAACAGTGGAGAGAGGGGATCACGCGGATCGATGACGTGGCGGTGGAGTAGCCCCTACTCCACTCCACCTATAAATACACCCTTACCCCCCTCTCTCTCATTCACGACATAGTAGAGTCAGCTTGGTGGTGATCGCTATCCTCAAATGGGACGAGGAGGTGAGGTTGGAGGATTTCTGTTCCATAGCGGACCACCCTTTCAGTTTGGTGGTGATCGCTATCCACCCATGGGATGAGATCAGTTTTGTGTGCCTTCTAACACCTTTTTTGGGCCTATGACACAACATTGGTATCCTTCTCAGTATACTAACCCCAGTGTTGTGCCATACGCTCATTTCCTGCCTTTCTATTGATGCAGGAACTTCGGTTGGAGAACCTGTGGCTCATGGATTCCGGGTGTTCGCGCCACATAACCGAAAGTAAGAAATGGTTCTCCAGCCTGAACCCCATGCCGCACAAGGAGTACATCACATTCGGGGATAGTGGTAGAGATAAGGTACTCTCTCGTGGGTCAATTCAACTTAACGAGAATTTTGTTCTCAAGGATGTTGCTTTGGTTTCGAATTTGCACTTCAATTTGCTTTCTATTTTGCAACTTCTTGAGGATGGTTTCAAAGTGCTCTTTAAGACCGGCATGTGCAAAGTTTTGCATTCTCAGGGTGCTCTTGTTTGTTGGATCGTCCCCTTTGGCCGTGTCTTCCAAGCTGATTTTTCTCGCTCTTTCGGCTCTTCTAGATGTTTGGTGGCTGGTCCTTCTTCTGATTTGTGGAAGTGGCATAGGTGACTTGGTCACTTGAGTTTTGACTTGCTTGCAAGGCTTAGCTCACTTGGCCTAATCCAAGGATTGCCCAAGCTTAAGTTTCAGAAGGACCTTGTTTGTCAACCTTGTCGTCACAGGAAGATGGTTGCTGCTTCTCACCCACCTGTGAATCAGGTGATGACCAAGCGACCCGGCGAGCTTTTACACATGGACACTATTGGTCCATCTCGGGTCTGCTCAGCGGGTGGGAAGTGGTACGTTCTAGTGATCGTGGACGATTTTTCAAGGTACTCTTGGGTGTTCTTCATGGAGGGTAAGGACGTGTCTTTCTCTTTTGCTCGAGATTTGATTTTGAGGATGAAAAGTAAGTTCCCTCTGATACTATTAGAGCTATTCATAGCGATAATGGTACTGAGTTTGATAACTCCCAGTTTGCCTCTTTCTGTTCATCATTTGGACTTGAGCATCAGTTTTCCTCTCCTTATCTCCCTCAGCAGAACGGCGTTGTTGAACGCAAGAACTGGACCCTTATTGAGATGGCCAGGATGATGCTCGATGAGCATAGGACTCCTAGGCATTTTTGGGCCGAGGCGATCAACACTGCTTGCCATGTTTCAAATCGCATCTTTCTTCGTGCTTTCATGAAAAAGAGTTCGTATGAGTTGCGATTTGGATGGGCACCCAAGGTGTCTCATTTTAGGTTGTTTGGGTGCAAGTGTTTTATCCTGAAGCAAGGCAATTTGGACAAATTTGAATCTTGTTCTGTTGATGGTGTGTTTCTTGGTTATGCTTTGCATTCTCGCGCTTATCGAGTTCTTAACCTTGAGACTAACCATATAGTGGAGACCTTTGAGGTCACATTCGACGAGACTATGCCTTGTGTGTCTTCTGCTTTTGATGTTGCAGGAGAACATGAGCTGGGAGAGATGATCTTTATGGAGGAGGAGCAGGAAGATGCTGATTGGGGTGATCCCGAGCCAACTCCACTGGCTGCCCACGTCGACCCTGCGATAACGACTTCGACTCGAGGACCCGATCCCACTTCTTCCACTACTTGGGGTCTTCTTGAGCCACCTCTCCAGCGAGCATCGGCTGCACCTGAGGGAGCCATAGCATCTGGTGAGGGGGAGGCAACTTCGGCGAGGCAGGCGCCCAAGAGCGTTCAGTAGATCCACCCTCCGCATTAGATGATCGATGGTATCGACCAGCGAGTCACGCGGTCGTGAGCGTATGAAATCTCACACTTTGCTCATTCTGCATTCGTTGCTTCTTTTGAGCCCAAAGATGTTGGACACGCTCTTTCTGATCCTAACTAGGTTAATGCCATGCATGAGGAGTTAGAGAACTTTGAGCGAAACCAAGTCTGGACCCTAGTTCCACCTCCACCAGAATGCCACCCTATAGGTACCAAATGGGTTTTCTAGAACAAACAGGGTGAGGATGGGATGGCAGTGAAGAACAAGGCTAGAATAGTAGCCCAGGGTTTTTGCCAGAAAGAGGGGATAGACTATGAGGAGACCTTTGCCCCTGTAGCTCATTTAGAAGACATTAGGATCCTTCTAGCTTTTGCTGCTTCGAAGGGTTTTAAACTTTACCAGATGGACATAAAGAGTGCTTTCTTAAACGGGTATATAGAGGAAGAGGTCTATGTAAGGCAACCCTCAGGTTTCGAGAGTCCCAAGTTTCCAAAACATGTGTTCAAACTTTCCAAAGCCTTGTATGGTTTGAAACAAGCCCCGAGAGCTTGATATGAGCATTTGAAAACCTTTTTTCTTTCCAAGGGTTTTAAAATGGGACGGGTAGATAATACTTTATTTCTACTCAAGCAAGGCAATACACCCTTTTAGTTCAGATTTATGTGGATGATATCATCTTTGGTGGCTCCTCTCACACACTTGTTTCCAAGTTTGCAGATGTTATGAGCAGGGAGTTTGAGATTAACATGATGGGTGAGTTGACCTTCTTCCTCGGGTTGCAAATCAAGCAAACCCGAGACAGGACATTCGTGCATCAAGGCAAGTACACAAAGGACATCCTGAAGAAGTTCAACATGGGCCAGGCCAAGCCTCTCACAACGCCCATGGCGACGACTATTGTGATGGACTCGGACGAGGACGAAGAGCCCATGGACTAGAAGGAGTACAGGAGCATGATCAGCTCTCTCCTGTACTTGACGGTGATGAGGCCAGACATACACTTCGCAATGTGTCTATGCGCTCTCTTTCAGGCATCCCCTTGGACTTCCCATAAGCAGGCGGTCAAGCAAATCATGAGGTACCTCCGATTCACTCCTGAGTTCGGTCTTTGGTACTCTTCTTCTTCGACCCTTTCGCTTTGTGGTTACTCCGACGCAGATTTTGCTGGGCTGTCGGCTTGAGTGCAAGTCTACTTCTGGGACTTGTCAGTTTTTTGGCTCTTCACTTGTTCCGTGGTCTTCTTGCAAGCAGTCTAGCGTTGCCCAGTCTACCACCGAGGCCGAGAATGTCGCTGGCGCTTCTTGTGCTTCGTAGCTTTTGTGGATGACTGCTATCTTGCGTGATTTTGGTCTAGATTTCAGTCAGGTCCCTTTGCTTTGTGATACCATGAGTGCCATTAATGTTGCAAAGAACCCAGTTCTTCACTCCAGGACCAAACACATTGACCTAAGACATGTAGACACTCATAACCAGCTTGCGGATATCTTTCCCAAGCCTTTTGACCTCTCAACTTTTGCTAGGTGGAGAGGTGAGCTTGGTGTGTGTTTCCCCTTTTAGATGGGGGAAGCACTTTGCTTGTTGTATCATAGTTTGACTTCTTTGATGTTTTTAGTCTAGTCTTTTGGGTTTGTGTTTAGTTTTGTTTTTCTCTGATGTTTTTAGTCTAGTCTTTGTTTTGTTTTCTTGTAGACTAGTTTTTGCATGCATTTAATCATGTACATCTTGCATTTTCGAGCTTCATGACAATAATCTTTACAATGAAATTATGCTCTGAGTAGTTCTGCTCTGATGATATATGATGATGCTTGTAGCTTAGGCTCCTTTTTTGATCACATGATACATGTTGCGAGCTAAGCTATTTTTATATGAATGGTGAATTTGCTTAATTGAACTTAAAACTTGATACTTGTTCACCATTGAGATTAGCTTCTAGCATGTTTAGAATGTGTTGAGGTCACTTGTGCTATTTCATATATGCTAGGTTGCTATGTCTCTTGCTCTGAGTCATTCACTTGTTTGGTATGTTCATATTCTGCTTAATTTGAACCAAGTCTAAGTGAATTTCAAAAGATGGAGATGGGATTGCTTTGTCAGCACATCACAGTATCGAGACTATTTCTCATTGCACTTTTGAGTTAAACTTGAGCCGTGTAGTGTAAGACCAAAACCGATGCTTTAAGCTTCTGATTACATTCTGTGCATAGGCTTAGCTCGGTTGAAAAGTTAGGCAATGGCAAGCTTTCAACCTCTCGCAATCACATGCTAAATCTGAACTTTGTTAATAACCGCTGCATATCTCCGATAAAATTTGATCAACACAAGTCTATGTTTCATTCTATAGCATGATAATTGAACTTTGCTAGGGGTAGTTCACCTTTCATACATGTTTAGCACTTGTCTGACTTCCTGTCTGTTCATGTTTAGTGCTATTTTGATGGTGAATTTTTGTGTGTGGTGGCAAATTGCAATTCCTAGTGCTTCACTTTCCAAGGGGGAGTTCTTTTAGAGAGGGGGAGTTTTTGGCATGTGTCTAGGGGGAGTCATTTGCTTCTTGTGCTCCAATCGCTTCTTGCTGATTTTGATTTGCTTTGGCAAGTTTTTGATTGTTATGGAGTTTTTCTGCTCGTTGTGTCGAGCCTCTGTGCCTCTATCTTGATGGACTAGCAGTCTTCGATGGTTTGTGCATCTTCAGTTGGTATGGAGTTTTCAGCTAGTGGTGTTGAGCCTTTTTTCTGCTTCTTCTTGAGGACTAGCTAGCTCTTGACTTGGTTGCATCGAGTCGTTGCCCATGTCTTTGGGAACCAAGTCCTTGTCTTTGAGATCGAGTGATGGACCAGAATGTTAGAGACATCATCAGTAGATGATTACTCGGACCAGTCCTGGGAAGTCATGGGAGATCTGAAGACATGGGACGAAGTAAACATGGATTAGGACTCTCATTGTAACATAGTCGAACTACTGAAGGAAGTCTTGTAATTAGATTAGGACTCCTCTGTTGTAATCGACTAGGACTCGGTATGCGCTATGCTGTACTTGACTATATAAGGAGAAGCAGGTGCGTACCCCTACTATCAAATCTTGAATCTTAACACAAGGCACACGCCGCCACTGGACGTAAGGTATTACGCTATTTAGCGGCCTGAACTAGTATAAATTGTTGTCCCTGTGTTCCCGCCGAGTTCTACGAACGCCGATCCCCACCGACCAAATTGTCTCGAGAAACCCCGTGACGAGTTGTCAGTTAACAAACACCGACAGCTGGCGCACCAGGTAGGGGCTTTCGGCGATTCCAAGCTCAAGATCTCGACGAACCACCTCAACATGTTCCCGGCAGGATCAATTTTTGTTTTTGGCTCATGGACTTGTATCGCGGACGACCAAGGAAAGTTGCATCGACACCTTCAACCTGGATTAGAGGCATAGTCCATGCCAAAGACAGATGATCTCAGCCAAGCACTGAGAAATCTCTAACTCAAAAATCCGCAAGGATCAACAGATTGGCCTATAGTCTCTGACTCCCACCCGGACACGACCCCTCGGTCCAAGGAGGACTTGGATTTCAAGCACCACATCCCCTTCGGATTACACAATACAACAAAGACCTTCCAAGCGTTGATCAGATCGAACATCAAGAAGCTTCAACAGGTCCCGCTAACAGGAGCCCCGGAAGGACTCGTGTTCAGCTCAACCGAAGAAGGCAACATCGTCCATTGGCCAATACAACTAGCCCCGGCTAGGTTGGTTGGCACGATCGACCAACAACTACCATATCAGTATGGATACCAACTCCCCTTCGAAGAGAATGACGCCTCAACAGAGCTAATTTCTAGCGCTTCTACCCTAGAATCGGCTACACCAAGATCAACAAGCCAAGGTTACACTCGAGAAGTCTTCATGGCAGGACAACAGTCATCACTATGACCTCAACCTCCTCTAGATGTCTTCCGTGATGATGAAACCTTGAGTATGATATCCGACAATGATCTAGAAAGACCAGGTGAAACTGAAACCCTAAAGGCAGAGAGGCTAAGGAGGAACCAAGCTAAAGATGCTCGTAGAAGGCAGGCGACTCATCGTAAGGAGGCAATCAAACGGTACCAAGCACGACATGAAGAGTATAATAGTCGTAGACGCTTGGCAGAGGAAGCTGAGTAGCAAGCACGCAATCAGCGCGACCAGGACATAAAATTTCAATATGATCACGATAGACGATGAGCTGACTAATCACGCAACATCGAACCTGATTTCCTGAGAGTAGCCGGTCATAAAGTATACCAAACCCCTTACCAGAACATCATGGCCCTAGCCATGGAGATCAGTGCAAAAGACAACCGCACACTAGATGAAGAGCGCTAGTTGATCATGCTTTAGTCTACTGCACTACAGCTCAAAGGTAGAAACCTTGAGTTTAGCCGATGCTCAAGACTCATCCCATCCAAGTCAGAGATGGCCTGCTCATGAACGACTCGGCCAGATTCCATCCAAGAGTCATCTGGGAAACCGAGTCCCTGATCAGGCAGAGGGAGGAGCCAAATCATCATATCGAGGAGTCGACAATTTGGGCTCTGACGCAATTGATCACTTCCACTGTTTTCCCATAGGCTTCGAGCAGTCTCGTTCCCTCGCAAATTCAAACCCGGGAACTACT